>OX439485.1:68748027-69139503 GCA_949320155.1 Melangyna quadrimaculata
AATATAACAGAATATAACAGAATATAACAGAATATAACAGAATGTAACATAATATAAGAGAATATAACAGAATATAACAAAATATAACAGAATAAAACAGAATATAACAGAATATAACATAATATAAGAGAATATAACAGAATATATTAGAATATAAGAGATATTATGAGAATATAAGAGAATATAAGAGAATATAAGACAATATAAGACAATATAAGACAATATAAGAGAATATAAGAGAATATAAGATAATATAAAAGAATATAACAGAATATAACAGAATATAAGAGAATATAACAGAATATAAGAGAATATAACAGAATATAACAGAATAAAACAGAATATAACAATATAACAGAATATAACAGAATATAAAAAAATATAACAGAATATATTAGAATATAAGAGAATATAACAGAATATAAGAGAATATAACAGGATATAAGAGAATATAACAGAATATAAGAGAATATAACAGAATATAACAGAATATAACAGAATATAACAGAATATAACAGAATATAACAGAATATAACAGAATATAACAGAATATAACAGAATATAACAGAATATAACAGAATATAAGAGAATATAACAGAATATAAGAGAATATAACAGGATATAAAAGAATATAAGAGAATATAACAGAATATAACAGAATAAAACAGAATATAACAGAATATAATAGAATATAACAGAATATAACAGAATATAACAGAATATAACAGAATATAACAGAATATAACAGAATATAACAGAATATAACAGAATATAACAGAATATAACAGAATATAACAGAATATAACAGAATATAACAGAATATAACAGAATATAACAGAATATAACAGAATATAAGAGAATACAACAGAATATAAGAGAATATAAAAGAATATAACAGAATATAACAGAATATAAGAGAATATAACAAAATGTAACAGAATATAAGAGAATATAACAGAATATAACAGAATAAAACAGAATATAACAGAATATAACAGAATATAACAGAATATAGTATAACAGAATTTAACAGAATATAACAGAATATAACAGAATATTACAGAATATAACAGAATATAACAGAATATAACAGATTATAACAGAATATAACACAATATAACACAATATAACACAATATAACACAATATAACAGAATATAACACAATATAACAGAATAAAACAGAATATAACAGAATAACATAACAGATTATAACAGAATATAACAGAATATAACAGAATATAACAGAATATAAGAGAATATAAGAGAATATAAGAGAATATAAGAGAATATAAGAGAATATAAGAGAATATAAGAGAATATAAGAGAATATAAGAGAATATAAGAGAATATAAGAGAATATAAAAAATATAAGAGAATATAAGAGAATATAAGAGAATATGAGAGAATATGAGAGAATATAAGAGAATATAAGAGAATATAAGAGAATATAAGAGAATATAAGAGAATATAAGAGAATATAAGAGAGTATAAGAGAATATAAGAGAATATAAAAGAATATAAGAGAATATAAGAGAATATGAGAGAATATGAGAGAATGTGAGAGAATATAAGAGAATATAAGAGAATATAAGAGAATATAAGAGAATATAAGAGAATATAAGAGAATATAAGAGAATATAAGAAAATATAAGAGAATATGAGAGAATATAAGAGAATGGCTGATGTATTTCAGTAGTAGTAAAAGAATATAAGAGAATATAAGAGAATATAAGAGAATATAAGAGAATATAAGAGAATATAAGAGAATATGAGAGAATATGAGAGAATATAAGAGAATATAAGAGAATATAAGAGAATATAAGAGAATATGAGATAATATGAGAGAATATAACAGAATATAACAGAATATAACAGAATATAACAGAATATAACGGAATATAACAGAATATAACAGAATATAATAGAATATAACAGAATATAACAGAATATAACAGAATATAACAGAATATAACATAATATAACAGAATATAAGAGAATATAACAGAATATAACAGAATATAACAGAATATAACAGATTTTAACAGAATATAACAGAATATAACATAATATAACAGAATATAACAGAATATAACAGAATATAACAGAATATAACAGAATATAACTGAATATAACAGAATATAGGAGAATATAACAGAATATAACAGATATTAACAGAATATAACAGAGTATAAGAGATTATAACAGAATATAAGGGAATATAACAAAATATAAGATAATATAACAGAATATTAGAGAATATAACAGAAGTTATAAGAGAATATAAGAGAATGTAAGATAATATAAGAGAATATAAGAGAATATAAGAGAATATAAGATAATATAAGAGAATATAAGAGAATATAAGAGAATATAAGAGAATATAAGAGAATGTAAGAGAATATAAGAGAATATGAGAGAATATGAGAGAATATAAGAGAATATAAGAGAATATAAGAGAATATAAGAGAATATAAGAGAATATAAAAGAATATAAGAGAACGCCAATTCTTATGGACTAAAGGCCGTTAAAAGCTATATTGAATCAATAATTCAACAAGTCCAATTAAATAATGCTAAGTCTTCTACTTCGCTGATGTATTTCAGTAGTATATAGAATTTGTATTATAAAACACACGCATATGTAAACAATGCCAGGCCACGGGTAACAAAATTTCCAACAATTCTTGATTAAAAATTCTAATTGGGTGGATATAGGCCACAATTGATTTTCGCATTAAAATTGATGTAAGCTGGACTGAACTAAATAAAAATTGCGTCTTGACAAGGCCCTCACTGTCAACTGAAGAGTCCAAGTGAGAACGCCGGGACGAAACGCCAATTTGTATGGACTAAAGGCCGTTAAAAGCTATATTGAATCAATAATTGAACAAGTCCAATTAGATAATGCTAAGTCTTCTACTTGGCTGATGTATTTCAGTAGTATATAGAATTTGTATTATAAAACACACTCATATGTAAACAATGCCAGGACACGGGTAACAAAATTTCCAACAAATCTTGATTAGAAATTCTAATTGGGTTGGATATAGTTCACAATTGATTTTCGCAGTAAAATTGATGTAAGCTGGACTGAACTTAATAAAAATTGCGTCTTGACAAGGCGCTCACTGTCAACTGAAGAGTCCAAGTGAGAACGCCGGGACGAAACGCCAATTTTTATGGACTAAAGGCCGTTAAAAGCTATATTGAATCAATAATTGAACAAGTCCAATTAAATAATGCTAAGTCTTCTACTTGGCTGATGTATTTCAGTAGTATATAGAATTTGTATTATAAAACACACTCATATGTAAACAATGCCAGGCCACGGGTAACAAAATTTCCAACAAATCTTGATTAGAAATTCTAATTGGGTTGGATATAGTTCACAATTGATTTTCGCAGTAAAATTGATGTAAGCTGGACTGAACTTAATAAAAATTGAGTCTTGACAAGGCGCTCACTGTCAACTGAAGAGTCCAAGTGAGAACGCCGGGACGAATCGCCAATTTTTATGGACTAAAGGCCGTTAAAAGCTATATTGAATCGATAATATAGATACTTCAGTGTGGATTTACGTTTTAAAACTTACATGTTTACCTACATAATTATGTACCTACATATCAACATACCTATCTTGATATATGAAGGTACATACATTTTTCAATACATTTTAATTGTTTGTCCAAAAAATCTGAAAAATTAAGTAAGTAACTATAGATCTGTACTGTCTACAACTTCACACATTTTTCCTTCAAACCACAAAAAACAGAAACAATTTTTTGAAGTGAAACTTCTTTGCGCGCGTTGAGAGTGAAATTTCGAGGTTGAATTTTTGTGAAACGAAAAAATGTAACGCCACATGTGCAACGCTGAGATCGTTGAAAAGCTAAGTGGTGGGAGGTAGAGTACAAATACAAATTTTTATTCACCTATATTCCGCAAGTCGTATTTTGTCTCGTACTCGTACTCGAACTTTAACTCGTATCGTATGAAAATCGTTATTCTCCAAGTCGTATACGTTGTATACGAAAAGCTTAAAAAAAATACCACCAAAATGCTTTTTCGAAATGCAAAAAAAGGAGGAAAGAAATAAGTGTTCTATACAGCTCCAAATTTAAGCAATACCATGTCGTATTAAGACCACTAAAATGCACTGTCAAATTGCAATACAAAAATTGCATGTAATAATTTTATTCTTATTGTATTTCTTAGATATCACATACCTGAACAAAACACATGCTATTAATCTGAGAGTAACAACGTGAAACTAAGACCACAAAAATGCAATACAAAAATGATAGATGTAAAAGAGCCTTATACCGATCCAAAGCTCCTGTAAACGAAATTTGGAGCGGTATAAAGCTGTTTTGCATCTATCAGTTTTGTGTTGCATTTTAATATTGCATTTTAGTGTTCTTAGAGTCGCGCTATCACTGCCAGGTTGATTGCGTATAGTTTCCACAGAGAAGAGATCTTTTACATCATTTATTTTGTATGAGCTGCGGTGACCCTCGCAGGTTGATAAAACAAATAGCAGGAATATTGAAAAAAATATCTACATTATATGTATATTACATGCACTATGTTTTTGTCCTTTTTTATCTGAAAAAATATATAACTCCTTTAAAAGATTTCACACGACGAATAAACAACACAAATACGACTTTAATTCGAATTAATACTAGACTCGGAATAATGGTAAAATATGAACAGTCGTATGCGATGTTGTCCGTTTCTCAATATTTGTAGAAGTGAAGTCGGATATACCAACATACGACTGTAGTCGACCACGAGTCATAAATACGAGTTTCAGAATATGGGTGATTGATAGTCTAATATATCTTATAGGGAAAATGTCCTTTTATGTCCTTTTTTTAATTTCGTTAATTAGAATGCTAGAGTTTTAAAAATTTTGTTGGTGAATAGATAATGAAATTCTAAGAATCTTACTAGTAGTATATAAATTATTTTAAACATTTTATCTCAAAATAAAAATTTGAATTATATATGATTGCAAAATAAATAAAACCAAATTAAAGTTGTCTTATACAAATTTTTGATTTTGCAGTTTTGAGTGTAGGAATTTTTGGAAGTAGTCGGAAAACCTACTCAAGTAAACCGATTTATATCTTTTAAATGTTCACCTTTTTTTACTTTAAATTTTCACGATTATTATTTAATTTTCAAGTTTACAACCCCAACCCATCGATCATTTTGATACAAAACACATAGCTGCGTCTTAGGCTTATAAGCTTAATACCCCTATACATATCGAGATTTTTAGAGTACTGAGTTACACTTTTTTTTGAATTATTATTTTTGGAAATAACAGTATAATTATTAAAATCTTACTACATCCCTTAAAAACTAACTTCGTTTCAAATTATCTTCTTATAACTTCAAAAGTTCAAGATTAGTTCTTGGTTGCAGTTTTTAAAGTATATTAAAATTCCTTCCAACTTACGAATTCAGCATTAAAATCATCTTCCAGCAGCCTCATGACAAACACCTTGAATTTCAGCTCCTGAATATCCCTCTGTTCGGGCAACAAGTTCATCTAAATTAACATCATCTGCCAGAGGCATTTTTTTAAGTTTATTTTAAATATTCTTCGTCTTGATTTAGCATCTGGTAGACCAACATAAACAATTCTATCTATTCGACCAGGGGCCTATTTCACAGCTACTACATTAGCTAGATCAACTTTTAAAACAGCATTCTACAACAACACCAGTTATATTTCCGTTCAAATTTTCTGTTCCACAAATACAACTGGAAGTGTTGAATGTGAGGAATAGACAAATGCAACAGAGATATAATTGTTGTTGCTGTTGGACGCTGTTGTAAAAGTTGATGTAACTGATGTAGAAGCTGTGAAATAGGCCCCACGCCTTAATTAAACCTTATCTATCATATTAGGTCTATTTGTTGCAGCGACAATTGTAATATCTTTCAAAATGTTAACACTATCCAATTCGGCAAGAAGTTGTGTTAAGACGCGTTCTTTCACCGATGTTCCACCACCTTCGGAGCTACGTTCACCGCCAATAGCATCGATTTCATCAAAGAATGTTATCGACGGAGCAACCCGACGAGCTTTGCGGAATACCTCACGAACCGCCCGCTCTGATTCACCCACCCACATAGAAAATAATTCAGGACCTTTGATTGAAAGAAAACTTACCTTGCTTTCAGTAGCCAATGCCTTTGCGATCAACGTCTTTGAGCAACCTGGAGGGCCGAACGAGTAAATTTTTCCGGATACAGTAGAGGCCATTCGATAGCTTGTCTAAGCTTATGCTTAAGGTCATCTTGTCCACCGATGTCTTCTTATTTAACATTTAGATTTTCAATAAGAACTACACGCATATCACTTAGTTTAAAATTACCATCATTAATATTGTCTCACCGGATTCTGTGTTGTCCGTTTTTTACAGCAGCCGAGGACGCTGTGTATATAAGATTCGAAAGATCCGAACCATAGATAAGCAATACCATAGACAAACAACATAAAGATACAAATCCTTGGCTGTCAATCCGGTTTGCATACAAGCTAAAAAGTGGGTTGGCCGTGGTGGAAATTAGTAAGTTGCACCAGTGTGATTTAAAACACGCATACTTGTGCAACTTACTGATTTCCACCACGCTCATGAGTTTTTGATGAATATGTTCAAAAAGTATATAAGCGACATAACAAATTCATTAAGTGCAAACCAGACCTAAAATCATTTGGTTTACAATTAAGTGGACATTAAATGGTGCGGTATAAATTGAGTGGTATTAAAATATTATAACAAAAATACATAATGAAAATAATATATCAATAAATTTAAGTTATCATATATAGAATAAAGCCTTAACTACATAGACCTACTTTGTACAAAAGTGAGAAAAAGAAAATGCTCGCTAAAGAATCATGCATTGTTTTTTTGCAAGCAGGTGTCTTCAGAATAGATATTTATTTCTTACTTTTGTACTTTTGTACAAAAGCAGGCCTATAGCCTGATCCACATCTGTGGCGTGTGTTGTGTTGTGGAGTCGTGTAAATGTATTTCATATGCGTTGAACCATATCTGTCTCGTGTGTTGTGTTGCAATGTGGCGCAAAAAATATATGGAATGACAGCGACACACGACTCCACAACACAACACACGACACAGATGTGGATTAGGCCTTATGTAGTTAAGCCTTAAAGGCTCTCCCCAACTAATGCGGGACATTCGTTGCAGCGAAGAAACATTCGCATTTAAAAATTTATTTACATGGTAATATGAGAGTGCTCACACCAACGCGGCGGAACATATGAATTAATTTTGACTGACGAATGTTTCTTCGCCGCAACGAATGTTTAGCTTAGTTTCGATTTGTTTCTATGGATTAGTCCCCTTTCACACAGGGAAACCAGTTGCTGGAGATTTTTTTTTTACGTTTTCCTTTAATTTCCTTGTAGCTTTCACACATGGAAACTGAATTGCGAGAGATTTTTGTTTGTGTCCATATAGTCTATTGGCTGAACGCACATTACGGACAGTGTGAGAAGGAATGTGCAAAAATCTTCTCAATCGTTGACCGGGAGATTTTTTTCATTCCCCTTTAGGTTAGGTTAAAAGGGGTGATGAAGCGGCAAGCCGAGTCATCTCACTCGGATCTCAGTGGATCCATTGTGCTCCCCGGGAGTTGACTTGGGTAGGAGAAAGGATGGGTGAGGAGAGGACATGGTGGGTATCAGGTAGGGCTTATTGTGGAAGGAGCCTCCCTGAACCATCCTGAAATCTGAATAAATTTCATGATGTTTGCAGGTGGCAAAATAGAGACGCTATCTAAGTCGGCGAAGAAGTATTCTCCGAGAGTAGCTCTTCTGTTTCTAGCTAGGCTGGGGCATTTTCAAAGGAAATGGTATGAGCCCTCCACCGCCTCTTCGTCTTGACACCCTCTGACATAGGTCAGATGAGCTGATGCCCATTCTGCTCAAGTGGGTTCCCATGGAGTTGTTCCGTGAGTATACCAACTAAAAGGGACAATTGGGGCCTGATTAGCTTTAGTAAATAGTCTATCTTGTTCTTAGAGAGCAACGGCCACAAAGTCCTTGAAACTCGACAGGACTCCAGTGTTGACCACCGGTCGTTAGTAGCTTTTAAGAAACTATGGTGAATTCTACATTTTTCTTGTTCAAGAGGCATAAGTACCCAGGGTATGACTTAGCTCGGTTCAAGTGTTGCCCCGTTTTTGGCCAGTTCGTCTGCCCTTTCATTACCAAAAATGTCACGATGTCCTGGGACCCAACGAAGGGTAACTGTGTTTGCTGCGCCCAACGATTTTAGTTCGCTGCGACAGCAATCAATCAGTTTGGATTAAGTGACGATTGATGATATGGCTTTGATTGCAGCCTGACTATCTATGAAGAAATCAATGTTCTTTCCCGTCAATTCAAGCGTGGAAAGATGCTTTGCAGCTTCACAAACTGCAAGGACCTCTGCTTGAAAGACGCTACAGAAGTTCGGTAGTTTTATCGATTTGTTTATGGATGGGTTTTCTGAAAAGATGCCGGACCCTACCCTCTCGTCTGATTTGGACCTGTCAGTGAATACCGAGATATGATCTTCGTTAGTGACCCGGTTTTCCTTCCAGAGTTCTCTTGATGGAAAGTCTGTAAGTACAACTGGGTTGAAATCAATATGCGGTAAAATGTAATCCGTTTGAATATTAATATCAGTGAAATTAATTATCGTCTTGTGACCATAGTGGCCCCCTTTCCAATAATTGAACTCTTAATCGAAGAGCACTTTTGGACGCCAGCTCTTTTGTAAAAAGATCAAGTGGGGCAAGCGAAAGGAAAGCTTCTAGGGCTGCGGTTGGTGTGGTTCTCATGGTTCATGGTTCCTAACAAAAATTCTACTGCAAGTGTAGAATGCTATCGACGCTTTTTTCTCACGTTCTTTAATGTTATATTTCCAGTTTAGTTTACGATCAATTATCAGACCAAGATATTTTGTCGTACCCGTAATATGGAGCGGTGTCCCATTTATAGTGGGAAGGTTGATAGTTGGAATATTATGTTTTCTCGTAAACAAAACTAGTTCAGTTTTAAGTGGGTTGACATTAAGTCCACAGCTATTTGGCCCAATTACTGAGCTTGTCAAGGGCTGTTTGCAAGAGATCACGAAGTGTGGAAACAAATTTTCCAGAGGTCATTATCACGATGTCGTCTGCATATGCCACGACTTTGACTCCACTTTGGGTTAGATCGACCAAAACCTGATTAACAACCAGGAGCCAGAGTAGCGGTGATAATACAGTACATGTTCTGACTTTTAGCTTGCTATCGCCCAATTCCGCATTTACAAGTCTAGTTTGAAGCATAGAGTCGATCCAGTTTGATAACTGTTGTATAATCTTTTTATGCCCAATGACCTCGGGCGGAAGATGTAATGAACCCTACCTACGCGGTGAATTCCAGATTTTTTATTCGGCCCTGGTAGCCAATTCTCTAGTTACGGCCTTAGGGCCTACTGGGGGGTTAGGTTAACTAACCCCTGCTAGTTTTAACCTGGAAAAGAAGCTTTGATTAGTATTACCTGTTTTTGGTTTGTAATTCTTCGCCGACTTGTTTTGTAAAAGAAAGATTGAATGTTTTTATTGTTCAAGACTGACGTTTATTACTGTGACTTTAAACTGACTGGGAACGTTACGATTGGCCGCAGATCAGTTGACCGGGTAACGTTATCTCGCCAAATTTTTAGGATCATTTTTTGCCTCTAACCCGCCGAACGTAATCTCGCGGCACGATATCTCGCCAACTAATCTCGCCAAAAATTCGGCGAGATTGACAGTACATTTAGTACTATGGAAAAAGTACTATTTGGTACTAGAAAAAATATTGTTTTTTTTGTTGGGTATTTTGTAAGTTTTTTTTTTTTAATAAAATTAATGAAAATAATAATAATAGCAAGTTAAATCTCTTTAAGATTTTTTTTAGTTCTTAGAAGAACTGAAAACGTACAACAGGCCACAGTCTGGGGCATTGAATTTCATTTTTCATTCGCTTAAGTACATTCATTGGACGACGAATTTTTTCACAGGAACGAATAAAATTTCTCGTCCAATGAAAAGTATTTAAGCAAGTTAAATTCCGGAATTTAATTCAGTTCTTCTTAGAACTCGGTCGTGGCAGGAACTAATAACAGATATCACTAAAATTGTGGTTTAATTTTGTTGATAAAAAAAAAAGAGTTTCTACAAAAAAATAATTACCTTTTTTGCAAAATAAAATTAACTCTTTTACAAAAAAAAAATTAACTTTTTTTCAAAAAAAAAATAACATTTTAACAAAAAAAAATTTTTTGGAAGAAAAACTACTTATTTGTTATTTTTACAAAAAAAATAATTTTTTTTTACAAACAAAAAATTAACTTTTTTTCAAACAAAAATTATAATTTTAACAAAAAAAAAAATAACATTTTTACAAGACAAATTAACATTTTTATAAAAAAAAATCAACTTTCTTACAAATAAAAAAAAAAAAACAACTTATTTTAGCCGAAAAATTATTTTTTTTTTAATGAAAATACCACCTGCCTGGCGACTGAGCATACCCTAAGCGGAGCGATGGAGAGAGGGACAGTGGACCCGAAAAGGGGGTTAAAATCCTTAAACCCGCGAAGCGGGCCACTCAAGGTACTGTTTACTATAAAAAACTTTGATAACAGATCGACTGACGACATAGGCGCCTGCCAGACGACTGAGCATACCCTAAGCGGAGCGACGGAGTCGCGTGAGCGGGACAGAGGACCCGAAAAGGGGGTTAAAATCCTTAAACCCGCGAAGCGGGCCACCCAAGGTACTGTTTACTATAAAAAACTTTGATAACAGATCGACTGACGACATAGGCGCCTGCCAGACGACTGAGCATACCCTAAGCGGAGCGACGGAGTCGCGTGAGCGGGACAGAGGACCCGAAAAGGGGGTTAAAATCCTTAAACCCGCGAAGCGGGCCACCCAAGGTACTGTTTACTATAAAAAATTTTGATAACAGATCGACTGACGACATAGGCGCCTGCCAGACGACTGAGCATACCCTAAGCGGAGCGACGGAGTCGCGTGAGCGGGACAGAGGACCCGAAAAGGGGGTTAAAATCCTTAAACCCGCGAAGCGGGCCACCCAAGGTACTGTTTACTATAAAAAACTTTGATAATAGATCGACTGACGACATAGGCGCCTGCCAGACGACTGAGCATACCCTAAGCGGAGCGACGGAGTCGCGTGAGCGGGACAGAGGACCCGAAAAGGGGGTTAAAATCCTTAAACCCGCGAAGCGGGCCACCCAAGGTACTGTTTACTATAAAAAACTTTGATAACAGATCGACTGACGACATAGGCGCCTGCCAGACGACTGAGCATACCCTAAGCGGAGCGACGGAGTCGCGTGAGCGGGACAGAGGACCCGAAAAGGGGGTTAAAATCCTTAAACCCGCGAAGCGGGCCACCCAAAGTACTGTTTACTACAAAAAACTTTGATAACAGATGGACTGACGACATAGGCGCCTGCCAGACGACTGAGCATACCCTAAGCGGAGCGACGGAGTCGCGTGAACGGGACAGAGGACCCGAAAAGGGGGTTAAAATCCTTAAACCCGCGAAGCGGGCCACTCAAGGTACTGTTTACTATAAAAAACTTTGATAGCAGATCGACTGACGACATAGGCGCCTGCCAGACGACTGAGCATACCCTAAGCGGAGCGACGGAGTCGCGTGAGCGGGACAGAGGACCCGAAAAGGGGGTTAAAATCCTTAAACCCGCGAAGCGGGCCACCTAAGGTACTGTTTACTATAAAAAATTTTGATAACAGATCGACTGACGACATAGGCGCCTGCCAGACGACTGAGCATACCCTAAGCGGAGCGACGGAGTCGCGTGAGCGGGACAGAGGACCCGAAAAGGGGGTTAAAATCCTTAAACCCGCGAAGCGGGCCACTCAAGGTACTGTTTACTATAAAAAACTTTGATAACAGATCGACTGACGACATAGGCGCCTGCCAGACGACTGAGCATACCCTAAGCGGAGCGACGGAGTCGCGTGAGCGGGACAGAGGACCCGAAAAGGGGGTTAAAATCCTTAGACCCGCGAAGCGGGCCACCTAAGGTACTGTTTACTATAAAAAATTTTGATAACAGATCGACTGACGACATAGGCGCCTGCCAGACGACTGAGCATACCCTAAGCGGAGCGACGGAGTCGCGTGAGCGGGACAGAGGACCTACAAAAAACTTTGATAACAGATCGACTGACGACATAGGCGCGTGCCAGACGACATAGAAGCATCGTAGAACCCCCAAAGTTTGCACATTCAAACTTGATTTGCGGATAAACTAAGCATCATACAAAACTAAAAATTGCATATTCGTGGTCTAGGGACTGCCACCTTTCAATCGATGTATCGCATGATATGAAAAACCGACTTTTATCTTTAAACTCGATTTGCGAGCCATAGAAGCATCGTAGACCCCCCAAAGTTTGCACATTCAAACTTGATTTGCGGCTAAACTAAGCATCATACAAAACTAAAAATTGCATATTCGTGATCTAGGGACTGCCACCTATCAATCGATGTATCGGATGATATAAAAAACCGACTTTTATCTTTAAACTCGATTTGCGAGCCATAGAAGCATCGTAGACCCCCCAAAGTTTGCACATTCAAACTTGATTTGCGGCTAAACTAAGCATCATACAAAACTAAAAATTGCATATTCGTGATCTAGGGACTGCCACCTTTCAATCGATGTATCGCATGATATGAAAAACCGACTTTTATCTTTAAACTCGATTTGCGAGCCATAGAAGCATCGTAGACCCCCCAAAGTTTGCACATTCAAACTTGATTTGCGGCTAAACTAAGCATCATACAAAACTAAAAATTGCATATTCGTGATCTAGGGACTGCCACCTTTCAATCGATGTATCGCATGATATGAAAAACCGACTTTTATCTTTAAACTCGATTTGCGAACCATAGAAGCATCGTAGACCCCCCAAAGTTTGCACATTCAAACTTGATTTGCGGCTAAACTAAGCATCATACAAAACTAAAAATTGCATATTCGTGATCTAGGGACTGCCACCTTTCAGTCGATGTATCGCATGATATGAAAAACCGACTTTTATCTTTAAACTCGATTTGCGAGCCATAGAAGCATCGTAGACCCCCCAAAGTTTGCACATTCAAACTTGATTTGCGGCTAAACTAAGCATCATACAAAACTAAAAATTGCATATTCGTGATCTAGGGACTGCCACCTTTCAATCGATGTATCGGATGATATAAAAAACCGACTTTTATCTTTAAACTCGATTTGCGAGCCATAGAAGCATCGTAGACCCCCCAAAGTTTGCACATTCAAACTTGATTTGCGGCTAAACTAAGCATCATACAAAACTAAAAATTGCATATTCGTGATCTAGGGACTGCCACCTTTCAATCGATGTATCGGATGATATAAAAAACCGACTTTTATCTTTAAACTCGATTTGCGAGCCATAGAAGCATCGTAGACCCCCCAAAGTTTGCACATTCAAACTTGATTTGCGGCTAAACTAAGCATCATACAAAACTAAAAATTGCATATTCGTGGTCTAGGGACTGCCACCTTTCAATCGATGTATCGCATGATATGAAAAACCGACTTTTGTCTTTAAACTCGATTTGCGAGCCATAGAAGCATCGTAGACCACCCAAAGTTTGCACATTCAAACTTGATTTGCGGCTAAACTAAGCATCATACAAAACTAAAAATTGCATATTCGTGATCTAGGGACTGCCACCTTTCAATCGATGTATCGCATGATATGAAAAACCGACTTTTATCTTAAAACTCGATTTGCGAGCCATAGAAGCATCGTAGACCCCCCAAAGTTTGCACATTCAAACTTGATTTGCGGCTAAACTAAACATCATACAAAACTAAAAATTGCATATTCGTGATCTAGGGACTGCCACCTTTCAATCGATGTATCGCATGATATGAAAAACCGACTTTTATCTTTAAACTCGATTTGCGAGCCATAGAAGCATCGTAGACCCCCCAAAGTTTGCACATTCAAACTTGATTTGCGCCTAAACTAAGCATCATACAAAACTAAAAATTGCATATTCGTGATCTAGGGACTGCCACCTTTCAATCGATGTATCGCATGATATGAAAAACCGACTTTTATCTTTAAACTTCTCGTCCAATTACTAGAGGTAAAGTTTTGTTCTTTCTAGTTGATTTCCACCAACGAACCAAACTTCTCACCCTAGCACACACTACCTACCCTTCCACCCGAAAACAATCACCATCCTAAACACCTAAAACCTAGGCCAAACATTCTCTAACATCTAACCAGCACCAGCACCAGCAACCCAAACAACCTCACAGGTCACACCACACAAGATACAACACGCAAGAAAATCAAAAATAATATCCCTTTAAGAGGTGCTATCTCCACTGAGTCCTAAGAAGAACTGATTAATTTCCGAAATTACTCTTGTTTATATACCCTTCGTTGGACGGCGAATTTTCAATTGGTTGTGACTGGCTACATTTATTTGAATTTTATCTTCGTTCTCGGTGATTCTCACTGAATCGAGTGACCTTTGATAAAAGTATTGACATTCTCAATACAGTGCTGTCTTCGAAAAATGTAAAAGGGATTTTGATTGGCTGTAATCACAAAGTCCGTGATTTTGATTGGCTGTCCATATGAAAATTGATAATTCAATACAGCGCTGTCGTTTTTTATAAAGAAAAGTAGGAATTGGCGAGATAACGTTACCCGAGCAAACGTGAGAAGAAATATCGTTACGCGGGAAACTGACGTACGGTCAAACGTTTGGCGAGAAAACGTGTGCGAGAAAACGTTACGCGGTCAACCGTTTTGCGGTAAAACGTAGCCAACCCGTAATTCTTCGCCGACTTGTTTTGTAAAAGAAAGATTGAATGTTTTTATTGTTCAAGACTGACGTTTATTACTGTGACTTTAAACTGACTTAATCACCGAATCTAATGACAAATTCTTTCTATTTTACTTTACTATTTATTCCTTAAATTCTACAAACATTTCATAGTATCCCTACCATTTTATAGGGGTCAAAATTCGTACAATTTGGGTTATAATAATTGAAATACTAAATGAGCATTTCACAAACTTAAGTTCTACATTTCATTTATTAAAACATTTAATTTTATAAGTTGCACAATTTTGTTGCCCTACTATTTTTGAAATGCTATATGAGCATTTCACTATTTTCTTATTTATTTCCCTACACATTCGTTGCGTCATCCATTCATTGGTCGAACGACGTCTTCCAGTCCATCGTAGGTTTTTTCGCTGGTGCTGCTATTTTCGTTGGCCCAGTTGGGATTCCCTGCATTGTAACCGTAAGGTGCATTTGTTGTATTCGTCATTGGTTTCGTATTACCTTAATGCCATTAAGATACACAAAACGATCGCGGACTATTGTTGCTGAGCACGGCGAATCGAATTCTTAATTGCCTCTTGGCTTGGTTTGGCTTTTTTTTGTTGTTGGTATTCGTTTGATGGTGACGAATATTATTCAATTAATTAAATGCACCTCTTGATGATTTGGCTGACCTTGATATTTATTCGATATTAATATCGTTTTGCTTTTCGGTTGGTTATTGAGGAAGGGTATGGTGCTAACCTTGAACAACGAGAAGGACTATTTTGAGATAATATTCTTTCTACGTTGCGGTTGTTTGTATGTTTTTCATGTGAGAGTTAACACCTAGGTTGTGTGTTAATCATCTCACATAACATAACAAAGGGTCAATACCGGTAGAGTCTAGGGCTTGCCTGATTGATTTACTTTCGACATTATTGAAAGCCCCTTCTCTATCTAGGAAAGCTCCTAGAGTGAATTCTTTATAATGGATTGATTTTTCAATTGTGCTGACCACCTCATGAAGAGCTGCCTCAACAGATTTGCCCTTCATATATGCATGCTGGGCCTGTGAGAAATCATCATCACTTAGTTTAAGGCGAATATGGGTCTCTATTAGTCTTTCTAATGTCTTGAGAAGAAAAGAAGATAAACTAATTGGTCTAAAATCCTTCGGTTCAGTGTGCGTGGGCTTGTCAGCTTTTGGAATGAAGATGACATTGACCTCTCTCCATCCTGAAGGAATATAGGTTGTAGTTAAACATCCCCTAAAGATATCCACGAGGATTGGAACAATTGTGTCTTTACAGCTTTGGAGCAACCATCGAGCCCTGCGGACTTGTATGCTGAGAAAGAGTCAATGGCCTAGGCCACTTTCTTACTATCTACTATCTCATTGCCTATTTGAGAGATTACACCTATGTGATGGCCTCTGTCCCCAAGAGGTATGTAATTGACATACCCTGGGAAGTGAGTACTCATAAGTGACTCTAAAGTCTCCGAGCAGGAGTCTGTCCAGGTCTAATCCGGTCTTTTTAGGCAGCCCGGAGTGGTGTAAACCTTTGACATGACTTTCCTGAGCCTAGCAGCATCATTTTTTGACTCAATGTCTGTCAGGCTGCTCTTTTGGCATAGGTTGTTCGGTTCAGAGTATGTAACTTTATTTGATACTTTCCAGTCACTAATCCGAATAGAATTGGGGTTCGTGGAAAGCGTTATGTCAAGCACTTCTCTTCTATTTCTCGTAATGAAGGTTGGTTCATTACCTCTATTTAGTATCACAATATTGTTCTTTATAATAAATACAAAAAAGCGACTCACCTCTTGTATTTGTGTCAGTGCTGCCCCATTGCAAATGATGAGCATTGTAGTCGCAGCCTGCCAGTAGGTCCCAACCGTTCTTACCCGATTCTGCTACTAGGTCATCAAATGCTGTAGATGGAGGCGGCCCCGGTTCATCACCTGGCATGCATACAGAGGCTAAGATCTGGGGCGGGGCCCTTTTCTTTCGCACTTCACCGTCGTCATGTCTGAGCTACAATGAGGAGATAGGAGGAAAAGATTTATAATTTTGTTCGCAACTATACATGTACGATAATTACCTTCTGAGGGCCCTTTTTTGTTGTATAGGTAGTAATCATTGGACCTGAGTCCACAGATATTGCCGCTGTTGACCCATGGCTCCTGAATGAAGGCTATGTCTATGTTGTCTTTTGACAAAAGGGACTTAAGGGTGGCAGAGGCCAACTTACTATGCTGCAGATTGATTTGCAGCACTTTCATCATTTTAGTTTTATTTTTTGTTTTTAGTTTTTTTGTGCTAAGTTGGCTACCGTTTCCGGATGCATCCTAACTGCATTTATGCCAAATTTAAGCCTATAATCCCTTGAAGGAAGCATACCCATTGTCTCGTGATTGAGCATGAGTACCACTTCCCGGCCAGTTTTAGTGGGCTCCTCCATATGCATGACTGTTCAGTCGGCACTAGGTAGGTTGGGATTTTGAGCACGAAGTAATCTCAACATATTGATGCTGTCGATGCTAGGGCCCGGAACATTTATTCGGACTTTTGGTCTTGTCGGAAGGTCACTTTTGAGAGCAACACTTAGTGTAACACCTTCAAGTAACCCCTTCATATTTTCTACCTTGGATCGAAGCCAGTTTAGGGTAGGTTGTCCGCAACATGCGAGTACCTTAAAACTCTTCTTGGTCGACAACGGCCCGAAAGTTGGCACTAACCCTGTACAGGCAAGTATTGTTAGAACTAAGAGATATCAACCAGCGCTCTGGCAATGCCATGCCAGTGACAGAAGGCTTTACATTTAGTTTATAGTTGGCAACATCATTGCTATTTAAATTCAAACGACTGAATATGTCATTTTTTCTTTTCTCTAGAAACTTCCAACGCAAATTATTCTTTCTTGTTGCTTTGATTAAAATAAACTTTTTACTCAAATATAGTTTTGCGTTTTCAATTCATCAGGTTATGGGCCCAGTCCCAACGCGAAGTATAAATATTTTTTTTTAAAAAATTAGTAAAAAGTAAAGAAGCAATGTCGAACAGCATGAATTCCATCAGACCGCTCGTCAGCGACAACTATGATACATGGGTCATGCAAATTGAAGCCGTGATGGTGAAAGCTGGAACATGGAAGCATGTGAATGGAGCAACACCAAAACCCGAACTTGTTGAAAACAACGATAAGTCCAAACAGGATCTTCAAAAGTGGTTGGATGACGACGCGAAAGCAAAGTCAGACTTGATTATTGCCATCGATCCGAGTCTATTGCGTCTCGTTAAAGGATTGGACACGGCAATGGGTGTCTGGGAGCGATTGAAGTCTGAATTTGCTTCCACGGGACCAACGAAGAAGGCAACATTGCTGAAACGTGTGGCGACATATAAAATCCAGGAAGGCGACGATCTGCGAAAGAATTTAATGGAATTCTTTGATGCAGTGTCACAACTAAAGTGTATGGATGTTGATATACACGAAGAGTTGTTGTCGATTCTTTTATTGAATGGATTGCCACCGAGTTTCGAACTGTTCAAGTGCGCAATGGAGTCTCATGACAACCTTCCGAAGCCCAGTATTCTGAGAGAGAAGATTCTCGAGAAGTACGATGCAACAAATCAGCGTAAGGAGGACGACAGATCGGAAGCGATGTATGTCCGGCGAGGTGCTAGTCAGAGCAAATCGAAGTTCGAGCGAGGAGTGCAACAACGAAAGCATGTCAATGCGAGTGACCGTGACACATCTTTTAAATTCAGATGTTACAAATGTCATGAACTTGGTCACAAGGCATCCATGTGTACGAAGAACATCAAACCGAAGTTCACTTCACGATGTGAATCCTCAGCGAAAGCAGAAAGTACATTCTACATGATGGAAGAGCAAGCTTTGGGAATGGAGAGGAGTCAAATTGAAAGACGGTGGTGTCTGGACAGCGGTTGCACGTCCCACATGTGTAACGATGAGAGTCTGTTTACATCCACACCTTCTGTGATGCAAGGAAAGCTGCTGTTGGCAAACGATTCCAGTACGAATTTCGATGCGAGAGGAGCTATAAGGATTGTCACTACAGACGGGATGTCTGAGAGGTCAGTAAAACTCGAAAATACATTATTAGTAAAGAACCTTCGAACTAACCTATTATCTGTTGCGAGGATAACCGACCACAACAACACCATCACGTTCGATAAAGAGAAGGCAATCGTCCGAGGAGATGACGGTGAAGTTAAGGTAGTTGCGAGCCGCGTTGGACAACTGTACTATGTCCAAGAAAGTACAACACAAGCGTGTATGGTGGATGTGAGTGAATCCAAGCTTGACTTATGGCATCGTAGGCTCGGTCACCTGAACGAACGAGACCTTCTGGATATGTACCGAGGGAATGTGGTAACTGGACTTTCTCTGAACGAAAACGAAAAGCTTGGTACTTGCAGCGTTTGTCTCAGCGGAAAGATGACGAGGTTGGCGTTTCCCAAGAAGTCAAGTAGAAGCACAAACGTTTTGGATCTTGTGCACACTGATATGTGGGGGCCTTCCAGAGTTGATTCATTAGCAAAGTCGAGATACTTCGTCACTTTGCGAAATAAAGTTTTTGAAGCAGAAGAATGACGTTTTTCGCGCTTTTAAGGATTACAAAGCCAAAGTTGAGACACAAACTGGTCGAAAAATAAAATGCTTGATGTCAGACAACGGAGGAGAGTTCTGCAACCGTGAATTTGATGATTTCCTACGATTGAACGGAATAAGAAGACAACTTACAATTCCGCATACGCCACAGCAAAATGGTGTGGCGGAACGAAAGAATCGAACGCTTGCTGACATGGCAAGGTGCCTTCTAATTCAATCTGGTGTTGGAAACGAATTTTGGGCAGAAGCAATTGCAGCTTCAAATTACTTGCGGAACCGATGTCCTACAATCAGTTTGGATGGACGCACACCATTTGAGTTCTGGAACAAAAGATTGCCAGACCTGAGACATCTAAAGGTTTTCGGAGCAAGGACTTTTGTTCTTGATAAAACTCCTGGTAAGGACAAATTCGAAGCGCGATCAATGGAGGGAATCCTAGTTGGCTACTCCGACGTATCCAAGGGTTATCGTGTATGGATCCCTGAAAAACAGAAGGTAGTCATTACGAGAGACGTCAAGGTTATAGAACATAATTTAGTTTCCGTGAAAAGACAAGAAAAACAGGTAACTATTCCAAGTGATGATGAAACTAAAATTGAACTGGAGTTAGCTTCAATGGATTTGGAGACACATGATGAGTTTGAGCCTCCAAAAGAAAAGAAAAATGTTCGTGAAGTTTATCAAACGCGGTCTGTTTCGAGGTCGGCCAAGCAGAGACAAGTCGAACAACCAACAGAAAACGATGCCGATGCTAAGGACGAAACCGAAGATGAAGATTACGATGATGCCGTAGGCGGAGATGATATTGAGATGGCGAACATTGGAGAGTTGTCACTCGAGGATGCAATGTCTGGAGCAGAAGCACAAGAATGGCTGGAAGAAATTAAAGAAGAGATTCGAGCGCTAATCAAGAACAATACGTGGGACCTGGTCGAGCGTCCAGAGAACAGAAGTGTTGTGACAAGCAAAATTGTTCTGCGAAACAAAATGAACGCAGATGGTTCTTTGGAACGAAAGAAGGCTCGTGTCGTTGCTCGAGGTTTCACGCAGCGTAAAGGAATCGATTATGAGGACACTTTCGCGCCTGTAGCTCGCCTCGAATCAATTAGGCTTCTAATGGCTCTAGCAGTCCGTGAGAATTTGAAAGTCTATCAAATGGATGTCGTGGCAGCGTATCTAAACGGTGATTTGGAGCAAGAGATCTTCATGGAAATTCCAAAGTATCTTCAGCAGTCGTTGCAAATGCTTGTAAGAGAAAACCGAAACAATGATGGTGTGATGAAAAAGGCAAAACAAATGCTGCAAAAACTCAAGAATGGCGATTATGTGTGTCGATTGAGGAAAGCGTTGTATGGTCTGCGGCAGGCTGGACGACAATGGCACAAGAAGTTGGACGAAACACTTCGTAGACTTGGCTTGAAACCAGCTGCTAACGATACATGTTTTTACTTCAACACAAGTGGAGAAGAATTCACCATCGTTGCAGTGTACGTCGACGATATTCTGTACGCCTCAAGAAGTGAAAAAACATTAAAGTACATACGTGATGGACTTGCTGCAGCATTTGAAGTTAAGGACCTTGGACTGGCGTGATTTTGTTTGGGCGTCGAAATCATTCAAAGCGAAGGCGAGATTAAACTGAAGCAGCAAGCATACATCAGAGAAATATTAAAAAGGTTCAACATGGACGAGTCGAAACCAATAAGTACACCGAGCGACACAAAGTCAAAATTACCTGCTGGAAAAGGAAACACTGAACAGCGTCAAAGCGAAAAACCCTATCGTCAACTCATCGGATCGCTTATGTATTTGGCGATTGTAACAAGGCCAGACATAGCCTTCACAGTTAATCGTTTAGCACAGTACAACGAAACCTATCAAGATATGCACTGGTCAGCTGCGAAGCGTGTTTTACGCTATTTACGAGGACCGGAAACCTACGGACTCACTTATACCAAGGACACTTTGGGTCTTCGAGGATACTCGGATGCTGATCATGCGAACGATGAGACAGACAGAATATCATACACAGGATATGTTTTTGTATTGAGTGGAGCTGCAATTACCTGGCGTTCCCAGAAACAAAGGTCAGTAGCTATTTCAAGTACTGAGGCAGAATATGTAGCGCTGTCAGAGTCATCGAGAGAAGCAACATATCTTCAGAATCTTATGACCGAGATGAATTTGCATCAACTTACCAAGATAAGTATTGGAACAGACAACCAAGGTGCAAAACACATAGCTGAGAATGCAGTCTGTCATTCACGAACAAAGCATATTGCGACCAGATACCATTTTGTTCGGCAGCTCCTACATGATAAGAGAATAACAGTGATCTACACCCCAACTGAAATGATGCCAGCGGATGTGTTCACCAAGCCACTTCCTGGACCAGCACACTACAGATGTATGGAAGACATCGGTATATCAACTTATTAAAAACCGCTGATTGAGGAAGGCGTGTTAGAACTAAGAGATATCAACCAGCGCTCTGGCAATGCCATGCCAGTGACAGAAGGCTTTACATTTAGTTTATAGTTGGCAACATCATTGCTATTTAAATTCAAACGACTGAATATGTCATTTTTTCTTTTCTCTAGAAACTTCCAACGCAAATTATTCTGTTGCTTTGATTAAAATAAACTTTTTACTCAAATATAGTTTTGCGTTTTCAATTCATCAAGTATCTCTTCGTTGACACACTCAAGAAGCTTGACCTCTACTTGAGCCCACTGCTCGTTTGTAAGCCTCTTCTTGGAGCTCCCTTTATTAATGACAGCTACATGAATACTCTCCGGCATATCTTCGCTTCCTGCCGATTTGTGCTTCTTGGTGACGGTCATTGTAGGGGGTGTCGAATCGTTGTGTCTGTTCCTCTTTTGACAACTGCTAGTGCCAGTATGTTCGACCCTTTGGCGATCAGGACCGTTTATCGGTTTCGCCTTAGGATTTCTGGCTACAGTCGTTTTGGAGGAAGAGGCACTCAGATCTTCTTTTAGTTTTGGTCTGTTTTTCTCGACTGGCGTCTCATTCTCAGCTTCAGAGTTCGCAAGAAGTTTCCGAGCCCAGCTCAACCGCTTCCAGTATCTGAGATGTAGCTTAGTTGTGTCGCCCTTGCCATATCTACGTACGGCTCTCCTTGCGTTCTCGATCCTTTTGAGTTCTGGGTACTGATCACCTTCCTTATTCTGCTTGCTTGGATGCACCGTTTTTCCTTCGATCGGTTTTGGCCCATGCGAGCATCGATTTTAAGGACTGGTGTTTCTTAGAGTCATGGAAGACCCTAAGCCATCCTCGCAGACTTCGGTCGATTTACATTCCCCAGACCCTTTTTTGGGAGTCGATGTACTTCTGACTCCTGTCAGTGACAAGGTTTTGGCCAGAGCACCGCAAAGATGGGTTTTTATCTCCTTGCCTTTCGCAGGATTAGCGGCCACTGTGACGTCTGCGTCCGAGCTGTCTGAACTGGTGAATGATTGATAGTCGTCATCATTGAGGATTCGATTTTCCTCATCAGACGCCATCTCCCCATCACCAGTACCGACAGCATTATCTTCAGAGTCCGTAAGATCCATGAGAAATTCAGTGAACATCTCACGAATCTTACCGGCCTTACTGCTACAGGAAGCCGTGCAGTCGTTTGTTGTTGTTCCGGTTGTCGTTTGTTGTTGTTGATGCGTTACGTTTTCTGTTTTTTGTGTCACTGGTGACTTAGTCTTTACTAAGACCAAGCCCTCGCCGGCAGCCGTGACCTCTGCCGACACTTGAGTGCATATCCTCACTCGAGTTTTGTCTTCTACTTTGTTAACGTTCATTCCCCTTACTTCTTGCCGTTCTCGCCTACAAACTCCCAGTTTCCAGCAACTGAGTTTCCTTGTGTGAAAGCAGTCTTAATCTCGAGAAGTGGAATTGAGGTAGATAGTTGTATTTGTTTCAAACGTTAATTTTTTGTGCTTCCATATAGTAAATATGACAAATCGTTAAGCCTCCCCCAACCAGTTCGGAATATTCGCTCTGCAGGGCGAATAGTTCACAATGAGAACAAATGATCAAAGGCTTGCCATTGCCCCATTGCCATTGCCATTGCCATTGCCATTGCCATTGCCATTGCCATTGCCATTGCCATTGTCATTGCCATTGCCATTGCCATTGCCATTGCCATTGCCATTGCCATTGCCATTGCCATTGCCATTGCCATTGCCATTGCCATTGCCATTGCCATTGCCATTGCCATTGCCATTGCCATTGCCATTGCCATTGCCATTGCCATTGCCATTGCCATTGCCATTGCCATTGCCATTGCCATTGCCATTGCCATTGCCATTGCCATTGCCATTGCCATTGCCATTGCCATTGCCATTGCCATTGCCATTGCCATTGCCATTGCCGTTGCCGTTGCCATTGCCATTGCCATTGCCATTGCCATTGCCATTGCCATTGCCATTGCCATTGCCATTGCCATTGCCATTGCCATTGCCATTGCCATTGCCATTGCCATTGCCATTGCCATTGCCATTGCCATTGCCATTGCCATTGCCATTGCCATTGCCATTGCCATTGCCATTGCCATTGCCATTGCCATTGCCATTGCCATTGCCATTGCCATTGCCATTGCCATTGCCATTGCCATTGCCATTGCCATTGCCATTGCCATTGCCATTGCCATTGCCATTGCCATTGCCATTGCCATTGCCATTGCCATTGCCATTGCCATTGCCATTGCCATTGCCATTGCCATTGCCATTGCCATTGCCATTGCCATTGCCATTGCCATTGCCATTGCCATTGCCATTGCCATTGCCATTGCCATTGCCATTGCCATTGCCATTGCCATTGCCATTGCCATTGCCATTGCCATTGCCATTGCCATTGCCATTGCCATTGCCATTGCCATTGCCATTGCCATTGCCATTGCCATTGCCATTGCCATTGCCATTGCCATTGCCATTGCCATTGCCATTGCCATTGCCATTGCCATTGCCATTGCCATTGCCATTGCCATTGCCATTGCCATTGCCATTGCCATTGCCATTGCCATTGCCATTGCCATTGCCATTGCCATTGCCATTGCCATTGCCATTGCCATTGCCATTGCCATTGCCATTGCCATTGCCATTGCCATTGCCATTGCCATTGCCATTGCCATTGCCATTGCCATTGCCATTGCCATTGCCATTGCCATTGCCATTGCCATTGCCATTGCCATTGCCATTGCCATTGCCATTGCCATTGCCATTGCCATTGCCATTGCCATTGCCATTGCCATTGCCATTGCCATTGCCATTGCCATTGCCATTGCCATTGCCATTGCCATTGCCATTGCCATTGCCATTGCCATTGCCATTGCCATTGCCATTGCCATTGCCATTGCCATTGCCATTGCCATTGCCATTGCCATTGCCATTGCCATTGCCATTGCCATTGCCATTGCCATTGCCATTGCCATTGCCATTGCCATTGCCATTGCCATTGCCATTGCCATTGCCATTGCCATTGCCATTGCCATTGCCATTGCCATTGCCATTGCCATTGCCATTGCCATTGCCATTGCCATTGCCATTGCCATTGCCATTGCCATTGCCATTGCCATTGCCATTGCCATTGCCATTGCCATTGCCATTGCCATTGCCATTGCCATTGCCATTGCCATTGCCATTGCCATTGCCATTGCCATTGCCATTGCCATTGCCATTGCCATTGCCATTGCCATTGCCATTGCCATTGCCATTGCCATTGCCATTGCCATTGCCATTGCCATTGCCATTGCCATTGCCATTGCCATTGCCATTGCCATTGCCATTGCCATTGCCATTGCCATTGCCATTGCCATTGCCATTGCCATTGCCATTGCCATTGCCATTGCCATTGCCATTGCCATTGCCATTGCCATTGCCATTGCCATTGCCATTGCCATTGCCATTGCCATTGCCATTGCCATTGCCATTGCCATTGCCATTGCCATTGCCATTGCCATTGCCATTGCCATTGCCATTGCCATTGCCATTGCCATTGCCATTGCCATTGCCATTGCCATTGCCATTGCCATTGCCATTGCCATTGCCATTGCCATTGCCATTGCCATTGCCATTGCCATTGCCATTGCCATTGCCATTGCCATTGCCATTGCCATTGCCATTGCCATTGCCATTGCCATTGCCATTGCCATTGCCATTGCCATTGCCATTGCCATTGCCATTGCCATTGCCATTGCCATTGCCATTGCCATTGCCATTGCCATTGCCATTGCCATTGCCATTGCCATTGCCATTGCCATTGCCATTGCCATTGCCATTGCCATTGCCATTGCCATTGCCATTGCCATTGCCATTGCCATTGCCATTGCCATTGCCATTGCCATTGCCATTGCCATTGCCATTGCCATTGCCATTGCCATTGCCATTGCCATTGCCATTGCCATTGCCATTGCCATTGCCATTGCCATTGCCATTGCCATTGCCATTGCCATTGCCATTGCCATTGCCATTGCCATTGCCATTGCCATTGCCATTGCCATTGCCATTGCCATTGCCATTGCCATTGCCATTGCCATTGCCATTGCCATTGCCATTGCCATTGCCATTGCCATTGCCATTGCCATTGCCATTGCCATTGCCATTGCCATTGCCATTGCCATTGCCATTGCCATTGCCATTGCCATTGCCATTGCCATTGCCATTGCCATTGCCATTGCCATTGCCATTGCCATTGCCATTGCCATTGCCATTGCCATTGCCATTGCCATTGCCATTGCCATTGCCATTGCCATTGCCATTGCCATTGCCATTGCCATTGCCATTGCCATTGCCATTGCCATTGCCATTGCCATTGCCATTGCCATTGCCATTGCCATTGCCATTGCCATTGCCATTGCCATTGCCATTGCCATTGCCATTGCCATTGCCATTGCCATTGCCATTGCCATTGCCATTGCCATTGCCATTGCCATTGCCATTGCCATTGCCATTGCCATTGCCATTGCCATTGCCATTGCCATTGCCATTGCCATTGCCATTGCCATTGCCATTGCCATTGCCATTGCCATTGCCATTGCCATTGCCATTGCCATTGCCATTGCCATTGCCATTGCCATTGCCATTGCCATTGCCATTGCCATTGCCATTGCCATTGCCATTGCCATTGCCATTGCCATTGCCATTGCCATTGCCATTGCCATTGCCATTGCCATTGCCATTGCCATTGCCATTGCCATTGCCATTGCCATTGCCATTGCCATTGCCATTGCCATTGCCATTGCCATTGCCATTGCCATTGCCATTGCCATTGCCATTGCCATTGCCATTGCCATTGCCATTGCCATTGCCATTGCCATTGCCATTGCCATTGCCATTGCCATTGCCATTGCCATTGCCATTGCCATTGCCATTGCCATTGCCATTGCCATTGCCATTGCCATTGCCATTGCCATTGCCATTGCCATTGCCATTGCCATTGCCATTGCCATTGCCATTGCCATTGCCATTGCCATTGCCATTGCCATTGCCATTGCCATTGCCATTGCCATTGCCATTGCCATTGCCATTGCCATTGCCATTGCCATTGCCATTGCCATTGCCATTGCCATTGCCATTGCCATTGCCATTGCCATTGCCATTGCCATTGCCATTGCCATTGCCATTGCCATTGCCATTGCCATTGCCATTGCCATTGCCATTGCCATTGCCATTGCCATTGCCATTGCCATTGCCATTGCCATTGCCATTGCCATTGCCATTGCCATTGCCATTGCCATTGCCATTGCCATTGCCATTGCCATTGCCATTGCCATTGCCATTGCCATTGCCATTGCCATTGCCATTGCCATTGCCATTGCCATTGCCATTGCCATTGCCATTGCCATTGCCATTGCCATTGCCATTGCCATTGCCATTGCCATTGCCATTGCCATTGCCATTGCCATTGCCATTGCCATTGCCATTGCCATTGCCATTGCCATTGCCATTGCCATTGCCATTGCCATTGCCATTGCCATTGCCATTGCCATTGCCATTGCCATTGCCATTGCCATTGCCATTGCCATTGCCATTGCCATTGCCATTGCCATTGCCATTGCCATTGCCATTGCCATTGCCATTGCCATTGCCATTGCCATTGCCATTGCCATTGCCATTGCCATTGCCATTGCCATTGCCATTGCCATTGCCATTGCCATTGCCATTGCCATTGCCATTGCCATTGCCATTGCCATTGCCATTGCCATTGCCATTGCCATTGCCATTGCCATTGCCATTGCCATTGCCATTGCCATTGCCATTGCCATTGCCATTGCCATTGCCATTGCCATTGCCATTGCCATTGCCATTGCCATTGCCATTGCCATTGCCATTGCCATTGCCATTGCCATTGCCATTGCCATTGCCATTGCCATTGCC
Organism: Melangyna quadrimaculata; assembly: GCA_949320155.1. Classification (NCBI taxonomy): domain Eukaryota; kingdom Metazoa; phylum Arthropoda; class Insecta; order Diptera; family Syrphidae; genus Melangyna; species Melangyna quadrimaculata. The sequence goes on from OX439485.1 coordinate 68,776,004, forward strand.
ATTGCCATTGCCATTGCCATTGCCATTGCCATTGCCATTGCCATTGCCATTGCCATTGCCATTGCCATTGCCATTGCCATTGCCATTGCCATTGCCATTGCCATTGCCATTGCCATTGCCATTGCCATTGCCATTGCCATTGCCATTGCCATTGCCATTGCCATTGCCATTGCCATTGCCATTGCCATTGCCATTGCCATTGCCATTGCCATTGCCATTGCCATTGCCATTGCCATTGCCATTGCCATTGCCATTGCCATTGCCATTGCCATTGCCATTGCCATTGCCATTGCCATTGCCATTGCCATTGCCATTGCCATTGCCATTGCCATTGCCATTGCCATTGCCATTGCCATTGCCATTGCCATTGCCATTGCCATTGCCATTGCCATTGCCATTGCCATTGCCATTGCCATTGCCATTGCCATTGCCATTGCCATTGCCATTGCCATTGCCATTGCCATTGCCATTGCCATTGCCATTGCCATTGCCATTGCCATTGCCATTGCCATTGCCATTGCCATTGCCATTGCCATTGCCATTGCCATTGCCATTGCCATTGCCATTGCCATTGCCATTGCCATTGCCATTGCCATTGCCATTGCCATTGCCATTGCCATTGCCATTGCCATTGCCATTGCCATTGCCATTGCCATTGCCATTGCCATTGCCATTGCCATTGCCATTGCCATTGCCATTGCCATTGCCATTGCCATTGCCATTGCCATTGCCATTGCCATTGCCATTGCCATTGCCATTGCCATTGCCATTGCCATTGCCATTGCCATTGCCATTGCCATTGCCATTGCCATTGCCATTGCCATTGCCATTGCCATTGCCATTGCCATTGCCATTGCCATTGCCATTGCCATTGCCATTGCCATTGCCATTGCCATTGCCATTGCCATTGCCATTGCCATTGCCATTGCCATTGCCATTGCCATTGCCATTGCCATTGCCATTGCCATTGCCATTGCCATTGCCATTGCCATTGCCATTGCCATTGCCATTGCCATTGCCATTGCCATTGCCATTGCCATTGCCATTGCCATTGCCATTGCCATTGCCATTGCCATTGCCATTGCCATTGCCATTGCCATTGCCATTGCCATTGCCATTGCCATTGCCATTGCCATTGCCATTGCCATTGCCATTGCCATTGCCATTGCCATTGCCATTGCCATTGCCATTGCCATTGCCATTGCCATTGCCATTGCCATTGCCATTGCCATTGCCATTGCCATTGCCATTGCCATTGCCATTGCCATTGCCATTGCCATTGCCATTGCCATTGCCATTGCCATTGCCATTGCCATTGCCATTGCCATTGCCATTGCCATTGCCATTGCCATTGCCATTGCCATTGCCATTGCCATTGCCATTGCCATTGCCATTGCCATTGCCATTGCCATTGCCATTGCCATTGCCATTGCCATTGCCATTGCCATTGCCATTGCCATTGCCATTGCCATTGCCATTGCCATTGCCATTGCCATTGCCATTGCCATTGCCATTGCCATTGCCATTGCCATTGCCATTGCCATTGCCATTGCCATTGCCATTGCCATTGCCATTGCCATTGCCATTGCCATTGCCATTGCCATTGCCATTGCCATTGCCATTGCCATTGCCATTGCCATTGCCATTGCCATTGCCATTGCCATTGCCATTGCCATTGCCATTGCCATTGCCATTGCCATTGCCATTGCCATTGCCATTGCCATTGCCATTGCCATTGCCATTGCCATTGCCATTGCCATTGCCATTGCCATTGCCATTGCCATTGCCATTGCCATTGCCATTGCCATTGCCATTGCCATTGCCATTGCCATTGCCATTGCCATTGCCATTGCCATTGCCATTGCCATTGCCATTGCCATTGCCATTGCCATTGCCATTGCCATTGCCATTGCCATTGCCATTGCCATTGCCATTGCCATTGCCATTGCCATTGCCATTGCCATTGCCATTGCCATTGCCATTGCCATTGCCATTGCCATTGCCATTGCCATTGCCATTGCCATTGCCATTGCCATTGCCATTGCCATTGCCATTGCCATTGCCATTGCCATTGCCATTGCCATTGCCATTGCCATTGCCATTGCCATTGCCATTGCCATTGCCATTGCCATTGCCATTGCCATTGCCATTGCCATTGCCATTGCCATTGCCATTGCCATTGCCATTGCCATTGCCATTGCCATTGCCATTGCCATTGCCATTGCCATTGCCATTGCCATTGCCATTGCCATTGCCATTGCCATTGCCATTGCCTTGCCATTGCCATTGCCATTGCCATTGCCATTGCCATTGCCATTGCCATTGCCATTGCCATTGCCATTGCCATTGCCATTGCCATTGCCATTGCCATTGCCATTGCCATTGCCATTGCCATTGCCATTGCCATTGCCATTGCCATTGCCATTGCCATTGCCATTGCCATTGCCATTGCCATTGCCATTGCCATTGCCATTGCCATTGCCATTGCCATTGCCATTGCCATTGCCATTGCCATTGCCATTGCCATTGCCATTGCCATTGCCATTGCCATTGCCATTGCCATTGCCATTGCCATTGCCATTGCCATTGCCATTGCCATTGCCATTGCCATTGCCATTGCCATTGCCATTGCCATTGCCATTGCCATTGCCATTGCCATTGCCATTGCCATTGCCATTGCCATTGCCATTGCCATTGCCATTGCCATTGCCATTGCCATTGCCATTGCCATTGCCATTGCCATTGCCATTGCCATTGCCATTGCCATTGCCATTGCCATTGCCATTGCCATTGCCATTGCCATTGCCATTGCCATTGCCATTGCCATTGCCATTGCCATTGCCATTGCCATTGCCATTGCCATTGCCATTGCCATTGCCATTGCCATTGCCATTGCCATTGCCATTGCCATTGCCATTGCCATTGCCATTGCCATTGCCATTGCCATTGCCATTGCCATTGCCATTGCCATTGCCATTGCCATTGCCATTGCCATTGCCATTGCCATTGCCATTGCCATTGCCATTGCCATTGCCATTGCCATTGCCATTGCCATTGCCATTGCCATTGCCATTGCCATTGCCATTGCCATTGCCATTGCCATTGCCATTGCCATTGCCATTGCCATTGCCATTGCCATTGCCATTGCCATTGCCATTGCCATTGCCATTGCCATTGCCATTGCCATTGCCATTGCCATTGCCATTGCCATTGCCATTGCCATTGCCATTGCCATTGCCATTGCCATTGCCATTGCCATTGCCATTGCCATTGCCATTGCCATTGCCATTGCCATTGCCATTGCCATTGCCATTGCCATTGCCATTGCCATTGCCATTGCCATTGCCATTGCCATTGCCATTGCCATTGCCATTGCCATTGCCATTGCCATTGCCATTGCCATTGCCATTGCCATTGCCATTGCCATTGCCATTGCCATTGCCATTGCCATTGCCATTGCCATTGCCATTGCCATTGCCATTGCCATTGCCATTGCCATTGCCATTGCCATTGCCATTGCCATTGCCATTGCCATTGCCATTGCCATTGCCATTGCCATTGCCATTGCCATTGCCATTGCCATTGCCATTGCCATTGCCATTGCCATTGCCATTGCCATTGCCATTGCCATTGCCATTGCCATTGCCATTGCCATTGCCATTGCCATTGCCATTGCCATTGCCATTGCCATTGCCATTGCCATTGCCATTGCCATTGCCATTGCCATTGCCATTGCCATTGCCATTGCCATTGCCATTGCCATTGCCATTGCCATTGCCATTGCCATTGCCATTGCCATTGCCATTGCCATTGCCATTGCCATTGCCATTGCCATTGCCATTGCCATTGCCATTGCCATTGCCATTGCCATTGCCATTGCCATTGCCATTGCCATTGCCATTGCCATTGCCATTGCCATTGCCATTGCCATTGCCATTGCCATTGCCATTGCCATTGCCATTGCCATTGCCATTGCCATTGCCATTGCCATTGCCATTGCCATTGCCATTGCCATTGCCATTGCCATTGCCATTGCCATTGCCATTGCCATTGCCATTGCCATTGCCATTGCCATTGCCATTGCCATTGCCATTGCCATTGCCATTGCCATTGCCATTGCCATTGCCATTGCCATTGCCATTGCCATTGCCATTGCCATTGCCATTGCCATTGCCATTGCCATTGCCATTGCCATTGCCATTGCCATTGCCATTGCCATTGCCATTGCCATTGCCATTGCCATTGCCATTGCCATTGCCATTGCCATTGCCATTGCCATTGCCATTGCCATTGCCATTGCCATTGCCATTGCCATTGCCATTGCCATTGCCATTGCCATTGCCATTGCCATTGCCATTGCCATTGCCATTGCCATTGCCATTGCCATTGCCATTGCCATTGCCATTGCCATTGCCATTGCCATTGCCATTGCCATTGCCATTGCCATTGCCATTGCCATTGCCATTGCCATTGCCATTGCCATTGCCATTGCCATTGCCATTGCCATTGCCATTGCCATTGCCATTGCCATTGCCATTGCCATTGCCATTGCCATTGCCATTGCCATTGCCATTGCCATTGCCATTGCCATTGCCATTGCCATTGCCATTGCCATTGCCATTGCCATTGCCATTGCCATTGCCATTGCCATTGCCATTGCCATTGCCATTGCCATTGCCATTGCCATTGCCATTGCCATTGCCATTGCCATTGCCATTGCCATTGCCATTGCCATTGCCATTGCCATTGCCATTGCCATTGCCATTGCCATTGCCATTGCCATTGCCATTGCCATTGCCATTGCCATTGCCATTGCCATTGCCATTGCCATTGCCATTGCCATTGCCATTGCCATTGCCATTGCCATTGCCATTGCCATTGCCATTGCCATTGCCATTGCCATTGCCATTGCCATTGCCATTGCCATTGCCATTGCCATTGCCATTGCCATTGCCATTGCCATTGCCATTGCCATTGCCATTGCCATTGCCATTGCCATTGCCATTGCCATTGCCATTGCCATTGCCATTGCCATTGCCATTGCCATTGCCATTGCCATTGCCATTGCCATTGCCATTGCCATTGCCATTGCCATTGCCATTGCCATTGCCATTGCCATTGCCATTGCCATTGCCATTGCCATTGCCATTGCCATTGCCATTGCCATTGCCATTGCCATTGCCATTGCCATTGCCATTGCCATTGCCATTGCCATTGCCATTGCCATTGCCATTGCCATTGCCATTGCCATTGCCATTGCCATTGCCATTGCCATTGCCATTGCCATTGCCATTGCCATTGCCATTGCCATTGCCATTGCCATTGCCATTGCCATTGCCATTGCCATTGCCATTGCCATTGCCATTGCCATTGCCATTGCCATTGCCATTGCCATTGCCATTGCCATTGCCATTGCCATTGCCATTGCCATTGCCATTGCCATTGCCATTGCCATTGCCATTGCCATTGCCATTGCCATTGCCATTGCCATTGCCATTGCCATTGCCATTGCCATTGCCATTGCCATTGCCATTGCCATTGCCATTGCCATTGCCATTGCCATTGCCATTGCCATTGCCATTGCCATTGCCATTGCCATTGCCATTGCCATTGCCATTGCCATTGCCATTGCCATTGCCATTGCCATTGCCATTGCCATTGCCATTGCCATTGCCATTGCCATTGCCATTGCCATTGCCATTGCCATTGCCATTGCCATTGCCATTGCCATTGCCATTGCCATTGCCATTGCCATTGCCATTGCCATTGCCATTGCCATTGCCATTGCCATTGCCATTGCCATTGCCATTGCCATTGCCATTGCCATTGCCATTGCCATTGCCATTGCCATTGCCATTGCCATTGCCATTGCCATTGCCATTGCCATTGCCATTGCCATTGCCATTGCCATTGCCATTGCCATTGCCATTGCCATTGCCATTGCCATTGCCATTGCCATTGCCATTGCCATTGCCATTGCCATTGCCATTGCCATTGCCATTGCCATTGCCATTGCCATTGCCATTGCCATTGCCATTGCCATTGCCATTGCCATTGCCATTGCCATTGCCATTGCCATTGCCATTGCCATTGCCATTGCCATTGCCATTGCCATTGCCATTGCCATTGCCATTGCCATTGCCATTGCCATTGCCATTGCCATTGCCATTGCCATTGCCATTGCCATTGCCATTGCCATTGCCATTGCCATTGCCATTGCCATTGCCATTGCCATTGCCATTGCCATTGCCATTGCCATTGCCATTGCCATTGCCATTGCCATTGCCATTGCCATTGCCATTGCCATTGCCATTGCCATTGCCATTGCCATTGCCATTGCCATTGCCATTGCCATTGCCATTGCCATTGCCATTGCCATTGCCATTGCCATTGCCATTGCCATTGCCATTGCCATTGCCATTGCCATTGCCATTGCCATTGCCATTGCCATTGCCATTGCCATTGCCATTGCCATTGCCATTGCCATTGCCATTGCCATTGCCATTGCCATTGCCATTGCCATTGCCATTGCCATTGCCATTGCCATTGCCATTGCCATTGCCATTGCCATTGCCATTGCCATTGCCATTGCCATTGCCATTGCCATTGCCATTGCCATTGCCATTGCCATTGCCATTGCCATTGCCATTGCCATTGCCATTGCCATTGCCATTGCCATTGCCATTGCCATTGCCATTGCCATTGCCATTGCCATTGCCATTGTCATTGCCATTGCCATTGCCATTGCCATTGCCATTGCCATTGCCATTGCCATTGCCATTGCCATTGCCATTGCCATTGCCATTGCCATTGCCATTGCCATTGCCATTGCCATTGCCATTGCCATTGCCATTGCCATTGCCATTGCCATTGCCATTGCCATTGCCATTGCCATTGCCATTGCCATTGCCATTGCCATTGCCATTGCCATTGCCATTGCCATTGCCATTGCCATTGCCATTGCCATTGCCATTGCCATTGCCATTGCCATTGCCATTGCCATTGCCATTGCCATTGCCATTGCCATTGCCATTGCCATTGCCATTGCCATTGCCATTGCCATTGCCATTGCCATTGCCATTGCCATTGCCATTGCCATTGCCATTGCCATTGCCATTGCCATTGCCATTGCCATTGCCATTGCCATTGCCATTGCCATTGCCATTGCCATTGCCATTGCCATTGCCATTGCCATTGCCATTGCCATTGCCATTGCCATTGCCATTGCCATTGCCATTGCCATTGCCATTGCCATTGCCATTGCCATTGCCATTGCCATTGCCATTGCCATTGCCATTGCCATTGCCATTGCCATTGCCATTGCCATTGCCATTGCCATTGCCATTGCCATTGCCATTGCCATTGCCATTGCCATTGCCATTGCCATTGCCATTGCCATTGCCATTGCCATTGCCATTGCCATTGCCATTGCCATTGCCATTGCCATTGCCATTGCCATTGCCATTGCCATTGCCATTGCCATTGCCATTGCCATTGCCATTGCCATTGCCATTGCCATTGCCATTGCCATTGCCATTGCCATTGCCATTGCCATTGCCATTGCCATTGCCATTGCCATTGCCATTGCCATTGCCATTGCCATTGCCATTGCCATTGCCATTGCCATTGCCATTGCCATTGCCATTGCCATTGCCATTGCCATTGCCATTGCCATTGCCATTGCCATTGCCATTGCCATTGCCATTGCCATTGCCATTGCCATTGCCATTGCCATTGCCATTGCCATTGCCATTGCCATTGCCATTGCCATTGCCATTGCCATTGCCATTGCCATTGCCATTGCCATTGCCATTGCCATTGCCATTGCCATTGCCATTGCCATTGCCATTGCCATTGCCATTGCCATTGCCATTGCCATTGCCATTGCCATTGCCATTGCCATTGCCATTGCCATTGCCATTGCCATTGCCATTGCCATTGCCATTGCCATTGCCATTGCCATTGCCATTGCCATTGCCATTGCCATTGCCATTGCCATTGCCATTGCCATTGCCATTGCCATTGCCATTGCCATTGCCATTGCCATTGCCATTGCCATTGCCATTGCCATTGCCATTGCCATTGCCATTGCCATTGCCATTGCCATTGCCATTGCCATTGCCATTGCCATTGCCATTGCCATTGCCATTGCCATTGCCATTGCCATTGCCATTGCCATTGCCATTGCCATTGCCATTGCCATTGCCATTGCCATTGCCATTGCCATTGCCATTGCCATTGCCATTGCCATTGCCATTGCCATTGCCATTGCCATTGCCATTGCCATTGCCATTGCCATTGCCATTGCCATTGCCATTGCCATTGCCATTGCCATTGCCATTGCCATTGCCATTGCCATTGCCATTGCCATTGCCATTGCCATTGCCATTGCCATTGCCATTGCCATTGCCATTGCCATTGCCATTGCCATTGCCATTGCCATTGCCATTGCCATTGCCATTGCCATTGCCATTGCCATTGCCATTGCCATTGCCATTGCCATTGCCATTGCCATTGCCATTGCCATTGCCATTGCCATTGCCATTGCCATTGCCATTGCCATTGCCATTGCCATTGCCATTGCCATTGCCATTGCCATTGCCATTGCCATTGCCATTGCCATTGCCATTGCCATTGCCATTGCCATTGCCATTGCCATTGCCATTGCCATTGCCATTGCCATTGCCATTGCCATTGCCATTGCCATTGCCATTGCCATTGCCATTGCCATTGCCATTGCCATTGCCATTGCCATTGCCATTGCCATTGCCATTGCCATTGCCATTGCCATTGCCATTGCCATTGCCATTGCCATTGCCATTGCCATTGCCATTGCCATTGCCATTGCCATTGCCATTGCCATTGCCATTGCCATTGCCATTGCCATTGCCATTGCCATTGCCATTGCCATTGCCATTGCCATTGCCATTGCCATTGCCATTGCCATTGCCATTGCCATTGCCATTGCCATTGCCATTGCCATTGCCATTGCCATTGCCATTGCCATTGCCATTGCCATTGCCATTGCCATTGCCATTGCCATTGCCATTGCCATTGCCATTGCCATTGCCATTGCCATTGCCATTGCCATTGCCATTGCCATTGCCATTGCCATTGCCATTGCCATTGCCATTGCCATTGCCATTGCCATTGCCATTGCCATTGCCATTGCCATTGCCATTGCCATTGCCATTGCCATTGCCATTGCCATTGCCATTGCCATTGCCATTGCCATTGCCATTGCCATTGCCATTGCCATTGCCATTGCCATTGCCATTGCCATTGCCATTGCCATTGCCATTGCCATTGCCATTGCCATTGCCATTGCCATTGCCATTGCCATTGCCATTGCCATTGCCATTGCCATTGCCATTGCCATTGCCATTGCCATTGCCATTGCCATTGCCATTGCCATTGCCATTGCCATTGCCATTGCCATTGCCATTGCCATTGCCATTGCCATTGCCATTGCCATTGCCATTGCCATTGCCATTGCCATTGCCATTGCCATTGCCATTGCCATTGCCATTGCCATTGCCATTGCCATTGCCATTGCCATTGCCATTGCCATTGCCATTGCCATTGCCATTGCCATTGCCATTGCCATTGCCATTGCCATTGCCATTGCCATTGCCATTGCCATTGCCATTGCCATTGCCATTGCCATTGCCATTGCCATTGCCATTGCCATTGCCATTGCCATTGCCATTGCCATTGCCATTGCCATTGCCATTGCCATTGCCATTGCCATTGCCATTGCCATTGCCATTGCCATTGCCATTGCCATTGCCATTGCCATTGCCATTGCCATTGCCATTGCCATTGCCATTGCCATTGCCATTGCCATTGCCATTGCCATTGCCATTGCCATTGCCATTGCCATTGCCATTGCCATTGCCATTGCCATTGCCATTGCCATTGCCATTGCCATTGCCATTGCCATTGCCATTGCCATTGCCATTGCCATTGCCATTGCCATTGCCATTGCCATTGCCATTGCCATTGCCATTGCCATTGCCATTGCCATTGCCATTGCCATTGCCATTGCCATTGCCATTGCCATTGCCATTGCCATTGCCATTGCCATTGCCATTGCCATTGCCATTGCCATTGCCATTGCCATTGCCATTGCCATTGCCATTGCCATTGCCATTGCCATTGCCATTGCCATTGCCATTGCCATTGCCATTGCCATTGCCATTGCCATTGCCATTGCCATTGCCATTGCCATTGCCATTGCCATTGCCATTGCCATTGCCATTGCCATTGCCATTGCCATTGCCATTGCCATTGCCATTGCCATTGCCATTGCCATTGCCATTGCCATTGCCATTGCCATTGCCATTGCCATTGCCATTGCCATTGCCATTGCCATTGCCATTGCCATTGCCATTGCCATTGCCATTGCCATTGCCATTGCCATTGCCATTGCCATTGCCATTGCCATTGCCATTGCCATTGCCATTGCCATTGCCATTGCCATTGCCATTGCCATTGCCATTGCCATTGCCATTGCCATTGCCATTGCCATTGCCATTGCCATTGCCATTGCCATTGCCATTGCCATTGCCATTGCCATTGCCATTGCCATTGCCATTGCCATTGCCATTGCCATTGCCATTGCCATTGCCATTGCCATTGCCATTGCCATTGCCATTGCCATTGCCATTGCCATTGCCATTGCCATTGCCATTGCCATTGCCATTGCCATTGCCATTGCCATTGCCATTGCCATTGCCATTGCCATTGCCATTGCCATTGCCATTGCCATTGCCATTGCCATTGCCATTGCCATTGCCATTGCCATTGCCATTGCCATTGCCATTGCCATTGCCATTGCCATTGCCATTGCCATTGCCATTGCCATTGCCATTGCCATTGCCATTGCCATTGCCATTGCCATTGCCATTGCCATTGCCATTGCCATTGCCATTGCCATTGCCATTGCCATTGCCATTGCCATTGCCATTGCCATTGCCATTGCCATTGCCATTGCCATTGCCATTGCCATTGCCATTGCCATTGCCATTGCCATTGCCATTGCCATTGCCATTGCCATTGCCATTGCCATTGCCATTGCCATTGCCATTGCCATTGCCATTGCCATTGCCATTGCCATTGCCATTGCCATTGCCATTGCCATTGCCATTGCCATTGCCATTGCCATTGCCATTGCCATTGCCATTGCCATTGCCATTGCCATTGCCATTGCCATTGCCATTGCCATTGCCATTGCCATTGCCATTGCCATTGCCATTGCCATTGCCATTGCCATTGCCATTGCCATTGCCATTGCCATTGCCATTGCCATTGCCATTGCCATTGCCATTGCCATTGCCATTGCCATTGCCATTGCCATTGCCATTGCCATTGCCATTGCCATTGCCATTGCCATTGCCATTGCCATTGCCATTGCCATTGCCATTGCCATTGCCATTGCCATTGCCATTGCCATTGCCATTGCCATTGCCATTGCCATTGCCATTGCCATTGCCATTGCCATTGCCATTGCCATTGCCATTGCCATTGCCATTGCCATTGCCATTGCCATTGCCATTGCCATTGCCATTGCCATTGCCATTGCCATTGCCATTGCCATTGCCATTGCCATTGCCATTGCCATTGCCATTGCCATTGCCATTGCCATTGCCATTGCCATTGCCATTGCCATTGCCATTGCCATTGCCATTGCCATTGCCATTGCCATTGCCATTGCCATTGCCATTGCCATTGCCATTGCCATTGCCATTGCCATTGCCATTGCCATTGCCATTGCCATTGCCATTGCCATTGCCATTGCCATTGCCATTGCCATTGCCATTGCCATTGCCATTGCCATTGCCATTGCCATTGCCATTGCCATTGCCATTGCCATTGCCATTGCCATTGCCATTGCCATTGCCATTGCCATTGCCATTGCCATTGCCATTGCCATTGCCATTGCCATTGCCATTGCCATTGCCATTGCCATTGCCATTGCCATTGCCATTGCCATTGCCATTGCCATTGCCATTGCCATTGCCATTGCCATTGCCATTGCCATTGCCATTGCCATTGCCATTGCCATTGCCATTGCCATTGCCATTGCCATTGCCATTGCCATTGCCATTGCCATTGCCATTGCCATTGCCATTGCCATTGCCATTGCCATTGCCATTGCCATTGCCATTGCCATTGCCATTGCCATTGCCATTGCCATTGCCATTGCCATTGCCATTGCCATTGCCATTGCCATTGCCATTGCCATTGCCATTGCCATTGCCATTGCCATTGCCATTGCCATTGCCATTGCCATTGCCATTGCCATTGCCATTGCCATTGCCATTGCCATTGCCATTGCCATTGCCATTGCCATTGCCATTGCCATTGCCATTGCCATTGCCATTGCCATTGCCATTGCCATTGCCATTGCCATTGCCATTGCCATTGCCATTGCCATTGCCATTGCCATTGCCATTGCCATTGCCATTGCCATTGCCATTGCCATTGCCATTGCCATTGCCATTGCCATTGCCATTGCCATTGCCATTGCCATTGCCATTGCCATTGCCATTGCCATTGCCATTGCCATTGCCATTGCCATTGCCATTGCCATTGCCATTGCCATTGCCATTGCCATTGCCATTGCCATTGCCATTGCCATTGCCATTGCCATTGCCATTGCCATTGCCATTGCCATTGCCATTGCCATTGCCATTGCCATTGCCATTGCCATTGCCATTGCCATTGCCATTGCCATTGCCATTGCCATTGCCATTGCCATTGCCATTGCCATTGCCATTGCCATTGCCATTGCCATTGCCATTGCCATTGCCATTGCCATTGCCATTGCCATTGCCATTGCCATTGCCATTGCCATTGCCATTGCCATTGCCATTGCCATTGCCATTGCCATTGCCATTGCCATTGCCATTGCCATTGCCATTGCCATTGCCATTGCCATTGCCATTGCCATTGCCATTGCCATTGCCATTGCCATTGCCATTGCCATTGCCATTGCCATTGCCATTGCCATTGCCATTGCCATTGCCATTGCCATTGCCATTGCCATTGCCATTGCCATTGCCATTGCCATTGCCATTGCCATTGCCATTGCCATTGCCATTGCCATTGCCATTGCCATTGCCATTGCCATTGCCATTGCCATTGCCATTGCCATTGCCATTGCCATTGCCATTGCCATTGCCATTGCCATTGCCATTGCCATTGCCATTGCCATTGCCATTGCCATTGCCATTGCCATTGCCATTGCCATTGCCATTGCCATTGCCATTGCCATTGCCATTGCCATTGCCATTGCCATTGCCATTGCCATTGCCATTGCCATTGCCATTGCCATTGCCATTGCCATTGCCATTGCCATTGCCATTGCCATTGCCATTGCCATTGCCATTGCCATTGCCATTGCCATTGCCATTGCCATTGCCATTGCCATTGCCATTGCCATTGCCATTGCCATTGCCATTGCCATTGCCATTGCCATTGCCATTGCCATTGCCATTGCCATTGCCATTGCCATTGCCATTGCCATTGCCATTGCCATTGCCATTGCCATTGCCATTGCCATTGCCATTGCCATTGCCATTGCCATTGCCATTGCCATTGCCATTGCCATTGCCATTGCCATTGCCATTGCCATTGCCATTGCCATTGCCATTGCCATTGCCATTGCCATTGCCATTGCCATTGCCATTGCCATTGCCATTGCCATTGCCATTGCCATTGCCATTGCCATTGCCATTGCCATTGCCATTGCCATTGCCATTGCCATTGCCATTGCCATTGCCATTGCCATTGCCATTGCCATTGCCATTGCCATTGCCATTGCCATTGCCATTGCCATTGCCATTGCCATTGCCATTGCCATTGCCATTGCCATTGCCATTGCCATTGCCATTGCCATTGCCATTGCCATTGCCATTGCCATTGCCATTGCCATTGCCATTGCCATTGCCATTGCCATTGCCATTGCCATTGCCATTGCCATTGCCATTGCCATTGCCATTGCCATTGCCATTGCCATTGCCATTGCCATTGCCATTGCCATTGCCATTGCCATTGCCATTGCCATTGCCATTGCCATTGCCATTGCCATTGCCATTGCCATTGCCATTGCCATTGCCATTGCCATTGCCATTGCCATTGCCATTGCCATTGCCATTGCCATTGCCATTGCCATTGCCATTGCCATTGCCATTGCCATTGCCATTGCCATTGCCATTGCCATTGCCATTGCCATTGCCATTGCCATTGCCATTGCCATTGCCATTGCCATTGCCATTGCCATTGCCATTGCCATTGCCATTGCCATTGCCATTGCCATTGCCATTGCCATTGCCATTGCCATTGCCATTGCCATTGCCATTGCCATTGCCATTGCCATTGCCATTGCCATTGCCATTGCCATTGCCATTGCCATTGCCATTGCCATTGCCATTGCCATTGCCATTGCCATTGCCATTGCCATTGCCATTGCCATTGCCATTGCCATTGCCATTGCCATTGCCATTGCCATTGCCATTGCCATTGCCATTGCCATTGCCATTGCCATTGCCATTGCCATTGCCATTGCCATTGCCATTGCCATTGCCATTGCCATTGCCATTGCCATTGCCATTGCCATTGCCATTGCCATTGCCATTGCCATTGCCATTGCCATTGCCATTGCCATTGCCATTGCCATTGCCATTGCCATTGCCATTGCCATTGCCATTGCCATTGCCATTGCCATTGCCATTGCCATTGCCATTGCCATTGCCATTGCCATTGCCATTGCCATTGCCATTGCCATTGCCATTGCCATTGCCATTGCCATTGCCATTGCCATTGCCATTGCCATTGCCATTGCCATTGCCATTGCCATTGCCATTGCCATTGCCATTGCCATTGCCATTGCCATTGCCATTGCCATTGCCATTGCCATTGCCATTGCCATTGCCATTGCCATTGCCATTGCCATTGCCATTGCCATTGCCATTGCCATTGCCATTGCCATTGCCATTGCCATTGCCATTGCCATTGCCATTGCCATTGCCATTGCCATTGCCATTGCCATTGCCATTGCCATTGCCATTGCCATTGCCATTGCCATTGCCATTGCCATTGCCATTGCCATTGCCATTGCCATTGCCATTGCCATTGCCATTGCCATTGCCATTGCCATTGCCATTGCCATTGCCATTGCCATTGCCATTGCCATTGCCATTGCCATTGCCATTGCCATTGCCATTGCCATTGCCATTGCCATTGCCATTGCCATTGCCATTGCCATTGCCATTGCCATTGCCATTGCCATTGCCATTGCCATTGCCATTGCCATTGCCATTGCCATTGCCATTGCCATTGCCATTGCCATTGCCATTGCCATTGCCATTGCCATTGCCATTGCCATTGCCATTGCCATTGCCATTGCCATTGCCATTGCCATTGCCATTGCCATTGCCATTGCCATTGCCATTGCCATTGCCATTGCCATTGCCATTGCCATTGCCATTGCCATTGCCATTGCCATTGCCATTGCCATTGCCATTGCCATTGCCATTGCCATTGCCATTGCCATTGCCATTGCCATTGCCATTGCCATTGCCATTGCCATTGCCATTGCCATTGCCATTGCCATTGCCATTGCCATTGCCATTGCCATTGCCATTGCCATTGCCATTGCCATTGCCATTGCCATTGCCATTGCCATTGCCATTGCCATTGCCATTGCCATTGCCATTGCCATTGCCATTGCCATTGCCATTGCCATTGCCATTGCCATTGCCATTGCCATTGCCATTGCCATTGCCATTGCCATTGCCATTGCCATTGCCATTGCCATTGCCATTGCCATTGCCATTGCCATTGCCATTGCCATTGCCATTGCCATTGCCATTGCCATTGCCATTGCCATTGCCATTGCCATTGCCATTGCCATTGCCATTGCCATTGCCATTGCCATTGCCATTGCCATTGCCATTGCCATTGCCATTGCCATTGCCATTGCCATTGCCATTGCCATTGCCATTGCCATTGCCATTGCCATTGCCATTGCCATTGCCATTGCCATTGCCATTGCCATTGCCATTGCCATTGCCATTGCCATTGCCATTGCCATTGCCATTGCCATTGCCATTGCCATTGCCATTGCCATTGCCATTGCCATTGCCATTGCCATTGCCATTGCCATTGCCATTGCCATTGCCATTGCCATTGCCATTGCCATTGCCATTGCCATTGCCATTGCCATTGCCATTGCCATTGCCATTGCCATTGCCATTGCCATTGCCATTGCCATTGCCATTGCCATTGCCATTGCCATTGCCATTGCCATTGCCATTGCCATTGCCATTGCCATTGCCATTGCCATTGCCATTGCCATTGCCATTGCCATTGCCATTGCCATTGCCATTGCCATTGCCATTGCCATTGCCATTGCCATTGCCATTGCCATTGCCATTGCCATTGCCATTGCCATTGCCATTGCCATTGCCATTGCCATTGCCATTGCCATTGCCATTGCCATTGCCATTGCCATTGCCATTGCCATTGCCATTGCCATTGCCATTGCCATTGCCATTGCCATTGCCATTGCCATTGCCATTGCCATTGCCATTGCCATTGCCATTGCCATTGCCATTGCCATTGCCATTGCCATTGCCATTGCCATTGCCATTGCCATTGCCATTGCCATTGCCATTGCCATTGCCATTGCCATTGCCATTGCCATTGCCATTGCCATTGCCATTGCCATTGCCATTGCCATTGCCATTGCCATTGCCATTGCCATTGCCATTCCCATTGCCATTGCCATTGCCATTGCCATTGCCATTGCCATTGCCATTGCCATTGCCATTGCCATTGCCATTGCCATTGCCATTGCCATTGCCATTGCCATTGCCATTGCCATTGCCATTGCCATTGCCATTGCCATTGCCATTGCCATTGCCATTGCCATTGCCATTGCCATTGCCATTGCCATTGCCAGCCATTGCCATTGCCATTGCCATTGCCATTGCCATTGCCATTGCCATTGCCATTGCCATTGCCATTGCCATTGCCATTGCCATTGCCATTGCCATTGCCATTGCCATTGCCATTGCCATTGCCATTGCCATTGCCATTGCCATTGCCATTGCCATTGCCATTGCCATTGCCATTGCCATTGCCATTGCCATTGCCATTGCCATTGCCATTGCCATTGCCATTGCCATTGCCATTGCCATTGCCATTGCCATTGCCATTGCCATTGCCATTGCCATTGCCATTGCCATTGCCATTGCCATTGCCATTGCCATTGCCATTGCCATTGCCATTGCCATTGCCATTGCCATTGCCATTGCCATTGCCATTGCCATTGCCATTGCCATTGCCATTGCCATTGCCATTGCCATTGCCATTGCCATTGCCATTGCCATTGCCATTGCCATTGCCATTGCCATTGCCATTGCCATTGCCATTGCCATTGCCATTGCCATTGCCATTGCCATTGCCATTGCCATTGCCATTGCCATTGCCATTGCCATTGCCATTGCCATTGCCATTGCCATTGCCATTGCCATTGCCATTGCCATTGCCATTGCCATTGCCATTGCCATTGCCATTGCCATTGCCATTGCCATTGCCATTGCCATTGCCATTGCCATTGCCATTGCCATTGCCATTGCCATTGCCATTGCCATTGCCATTGCCATTGCCATTGCCATTGCCATTGCCATTGCCATTGCCATTGCCATTGCCATTGCCATTGCCATTGCCATTGCCATTGCCATTGCCATTGCCATTGCCATTGCCATTGCCATTGCCATTGCCATTGCCATTGCCATTGCCATTGCCATTGCCATTGCCATTGCCATTGCCATTGCCATTGCCATTGCCATTGCCATTGCCATTGCCATTGCCATTGCCATTGCCATTGCCATTGCCATTGCCATTGCCATTGCCATTGCCATTGCCATTGCCATTGCCATTGCCATTGCCATTGCCATTGCCATTGCCATTGCCATTGCCATTGCCATTGCCATTGCCATTGCCATTGCCATTGCCATTGCCATTGCCATTGCCATTGCCATTGCCATTGCCATTGCCATTGCCATTGCCATTGCCATTGCCATTGCCATTGCCATTGCCATTGCCATTGCCATTGCCATTGCCATTGCCATTGCCATTGCCATTGCCATTGCCATTGCCATTGCCATTGCCATTGCCATTGCCATTGCCATTGCCATTGCCATTGCCATTGCCATTGCCATTGCCATTGCCATTGCCATTGCCATTGCCATTGCCATTGCCATTGCCATTGCCATTGCCATTGCCATTGCCATTGCCATTGCCATTGCCATTGCCATTGCCATTGCCATTGCCATTGCCATTGCCATTGCCATTGCCATTGCCATTGCCATTGCCATTGCCATTGCCATTGCCATTGCCATTGCCATTGCCATTGCCATTGCCATTGCCATTGCCATTGCCATTGCCATTGCCATTGCCATTGCCATTGCCATTGCCATTGCCATTGCCATTGCCATTGCCATTGCCATTGCCATTGCCATTGCCATTGCCATTGCCATTGCCATTGCCATTGCCATTGCCATTGCCATTGCCATTGCCATTGCCATTGCCATTGCCATTGCCATTGCCATTGCCATTGCCATTGCCATTGCCATTGCCATTGCCATTGCCATTGCCATTGCCATTGCCATTGCCATTGCCATTGCCATTGCCATTGCCATTGCCATTGCCATTGCCATTGCCATTGCCATTGCCATTGCCATTGCCATTGCCATTGCCATTGCCATTGCCATTGCCATTGCCATTGCCATTGCCATTGCCATTGCCATTGCCATTGCCATTGCCATTGCCATTGCCATTGCCATTGCCATTGCCATTGCCATTGCCATTGCCATTGCCATTGCCATTGCCATTGCCATTGCCATTGCCATTGCCATTGCCATTGCCATTGCCATTGCCATTGCCATTGCCATTGCCATTGCCATTGCCATTGCCATTGCCATTGCCATTGCCATTGCCATTGCCATTGCCATTGCCATTGCCATTGCCATTGCCATTGCCATTGCCATTGCCATTGCCATTGCCATTGCCATTGCCATTGCCATTGCCATTGCCATTGCCATTGCCATTGCCATTGCCATTGCCATTGCCATTGCCATTGCCATTGCCATTGCCATTGCCATTGCCATTGCCATTGCCATTGCCATTGCCATTGCCATTGCCATTGCCATTGCCATTGCCATTGCCATTGCCATTGCCATTGCCATTGCCATTGCCATTGCCATTGCCATTGCCATTGCCATTGCCATTGCCATTGCCATTGCCATTGCCATTGCCATTGCCATTGCCATTGCCATTGCCATTGCCATTGCCATTGCCATTGCCATTGCCATTGCCATTGCCATTGCCATTGCCATTGCCATTGCCATTGCCATTGCCATTGCCATTGCCATTGCCATTGCCATTGCCATTGCCATTGCCATTGCCATTGCCATTGCCATTGCCATTGCCATTGCCATTGCCATTGCCATTGCCATTGCCATTGCCATTGCCATTGCCATTGCCATTGCCATTGCCATTGCCATTGCCATTGCCATTGCCATTGCCATTGCCATTGCCATTGCCATTGCCATTGCCATTGCCATTGCCATTGCCATTGCCATTGCCATTGCCATTGCCATTGCCATTGCCATTGCCATTGCCATTGCCATTGCCATTGCCATTGCCATTGCCATTGCCATTGCCATTGCCATTGCCATTGCCATTGCCATTGCCATTGCCATTGCCATTGCCATTGCCATTGCCATTGCCATTGCCATTGCCATTGCCATTGCCATTGCCATTGCCATTGCCATTGCCATTGCCATTGCCATTGCCATTGCCATTGCCATTGCCATTGCCATTGCCATTGCCATTGCCATTGCCATTGCCATTGCCATTGCCATTGCCATTGCCATTGCCATTGCCATTGCCATTGCCATTGCCATTGCCATTGCCATTGCCATTGCCATTGCCATTGCCATTGCCATTGCCATTGCCATTGCCATTGCCATTGCCATTGCCATTGCCATTGCCATTGCCATTGCCATTGCCATTGCCATTGCCATTGCCATTGCCATTGCCATTGCCATTGCCATTGCCATTGCCATTGCCATTGCCATTGCCATTGCCATTGCCATTGCCATTGCCATTGCCATTGCCATTGCCATTGCCATTGCCATTGCCATTGCCATTGCCATTGCCATTGCCATTGCCATTGCCATTGCCATTGCCATTGCCATTGCCATTGCCATTGCCATTGCCATTGCCATTGCCATTGCCATTGCCATTGCCATTGCCATTGCCATTGCCATTGCCATTGCCATTGCCATTGCCATTGCCATTGCCATTGCCATTGCCATTGCCATTGCCATTGCCATTGCCATTGCCATTGCCATTGCCATTGCCATTGCCATTGCCATTGCCATTGCCATTGCCATTGCCATTGCCATTGCCATTGCCATTGCCATTGCCATTGCCATTGCCATTGCCATTGCCATTGCCATTGCCATTGCCATTGCCATTGCCATTGCCATTGCCATTGCCATTGCCATTGCCATTGCCATTGCCATTGCCATTGCCATTGCCATTGCCATTGCCATTGCCATTGCCATTGCCATTGCCATTGCCATTGCCATTGCCATTGCCATTGCCATTGCCATTGCCATTGCCATTGCCATTGCCATTGCCATTGCCATTGCCATTGCCATTGCCATTGCCATTGCCATTGCCATTGCCATTGCCATTGCCATTGCCATTGCCATTGCCATTGCCATTGCCATTGCCATTGCCATTGCCATTGCCATTGCCATTGCCATTGCCATTGCCATTGCCATTGCCATTGCCATTGCCATTGCCATTGCCATTGCCATTGCCATTGCCATTGCCATTGCCATTGCCATTGCCATTGCCATTGCCATTGCCATTGCCATTGCCATTGCCATTGCCATTGCCATTGCCATTGCCATTGCCATTGCCATTGCCATTGCCATTGCCATTGCCATTGCCATTGCCATTGCCATTGCCATTGCCATTGCCATTGCCATTGCCATTGCCATTGCCATTGCCATTGCCATTGCCATTGCCATTGCCATTGCCATTGCCATTGCCATTGCCATTGCCATTGCCATTGCCATTGCCATTGCCATTGCCATTGCCATTGCCATTGCCATTGCCATTGCCATTGCCATTGCCATTGCCATTGCCATTGCCATTGCCATTGCCATTGCCATTGCCATTGCCATTGCCATTGCCATTGCCATTGCCATTGCCATTGCCATTGCCATTGCCATTGCCATTGCCATTGCCATTGCCATTGCCATTGCCATTGCCATTGCCATTGCCATTGCCATTGCCATTGCCATTGCCATTGCCATTGCCATTGCCATTGCCATTGCCATTGCCATTGCCATTGCCATTGCCATTGCCATTGCCATTGCCATTGCCATTGCCATTGCCATTGCCATTGCCATTGCCATTGCCATTGCCATTGCCATTGCCATTGCCATTGCCATTGCCATTGCCATTGCCATTGCCATTGCCATTGCCATTGCCATTGCCATTGCCATTGCCATTGCCATTGCCATTGCCATTGCCATTGCCATTGCCATTGCCATTGCCATTGCCATTGCCATTGCCATTGCCATTGCCATTGCCATTGCCATTGCCATTGCCATTGCCATTGCCATTGCCATTGCCATTGCCATTGCCATTGCCATTGCCATTGCCATTGCCATTGCCATTGCCATTGCCATTGCCATTGCCATTGCCATTGCCATTGCCATTGCCATTGCCATTGCCATTGCCATTGCCATTGCCATTGCCATTGCCATTGCCATTGCCATTGCCATTGCCATTGCCATTGCCATTGCCATTGCCATTGCCATTGCCATTGCCATTGCCATTGCCATTGCCATTGCCATTGCCATTGCCATTGCCATTGCCATTGCCATTGCCATTGCCATTGCCATTGCCATTGCCATTGCCATTGCCATTGCCATTGCCATTGCCATTGCCATTGCCATTGCCATTGCCATTGCCATTGCCATTGCCATTGCCATTGCCATTGCCATTGCCATTGCCATTGCCATTGCCATTGCCATTGCCATTGCCATTGCCATTGCCATTGCCATTGCCATTGCCATTGCCATTGCCATTGCCATTGCCATTGCCATTGCCATTGCCATTGCCATTGCCATTGCCATTGCCATTGCCATTGCCATTGCCATTGCCATTGCCATTGCCATTGCCATTGCCATTGCCATTGCCATTGCCATTGCCATTGCCATTGCCATTGCCATTGCCATTGCCATTGCCATTGCCATTGCCATTGCCATTGCCATTGCCATTGCCATTGCCATTGCCATTGCCATTGCCATTGCCATTGCCATTGCCATTGCCATTGCCATTGCCATTGCCATTGCCATTGCCATTGCCATTGCCATTGCCATTGCCATTGCCATTGCCATTGCCATTGCCATTGCCATTGCCATTGCCATTGCCATTGCCATTGCCATTGCCATTGCCATTGCCATTGCCATTGCCATTGCCATTGCCATTGCCATTGCCATTGCCATTGCCATTGCCATTGCCATTGCCATTGCCATTGCCATTGCCATTGCCATTGCCATTGCCATTGCCATTGCCATTGCCATTGCCATTGCCATTGCCATTGCCATTGCCATTGCCATTGCCATTGCCATTGCCATTGCCATTGCCATTGCCATTGCCATTGCCATTGCCATTGCCATTGCCATTGCCATTGCCATTGCCATTGCCATTGCCATTGCCATTGCCATTGCCATTGCCATTGCCATTGCCATTGCCATTGCCATTGCCATTGCCATTGCCATTGCCATTGCCATTGCCATTGCCATTGCCATTGCCATTGCCATTGCCATTGCCATTGCCATTGCCATTGCCATTGCCATTGCCATTGCCATTGCCATTGCCATTGCCATTGCCATTGCCATTGCCATTGCCATTGCCATTGCCATTGCCATTGCCATTGCCATTGCCATTGCCATTGCCATTGCCATTGCCATTGCCATTGCCATTGCCATTGCCATTGCCATTGCCATTGCCATTGCCATTGCCATTGCCATTGCCATTGCCATTGCCATTGCCATTGCCATTGCCATTGCCATTGCCATTGCCATTGCCATTGCCATTGCCATTGCCATTGCCATTGCCATTGCCATTGCCATTGCCATTGCCATTGCCATTGCCATTGCCATTGCCATTGCCATTGCCATTGCCATTGCCATTGCCATTGCCATTGCCATTGCCATTGCCATTGCCATTGCCATTGCCATTGCCATTGCCATTGCCATTGCCATTGCCATTGCCATTGCCATTGCCATTGCCATTGCCATTGCCATTGCCATTGCCATTGCCATTGCCATTGCCATTGCCATTGCCATTGCCATTGCCATTGCCATTGCCATTGCCATTGCCATTGCCATTGCCATTGCCATTGCCATTGCCATTGCCATTGCCATTGCCATTGCCATTGCCATTGCCATTGCCATTGCCATTGCCATTGCCATTGCCATTGCCATTGCCATTGCCATTGCCATTGCCATTGCCATTGCCATTGCCATTGCCATTGCCATTGCCATTGCCATTGCCATTGCCATTGCCATTGCCATTGCCATTGCCATTGCCATTGCCATTGCCATTGCCATTGCCATTGCCATTGCCATTGCCATTGCCATTGCCATTGCCATTGCCATTGCCATTGCCATTGCCATTGCCATTGCCATTGCCATTGCCATTGCCATTGCCATTGCCATTGCCATTGCCATTGCCATTGCCATTGCCATTGCCATTGCCATTGCCATTGCCATTGCCATTGCCATTGCCATTGCCATTGCCATTGCCATTGCCATTGCCATTGCCATTGCCATTGCCATTGCCATTGCCATTGCCATTGCCATTGCCATTGCCATTGCCATTGCCATTGCCATTGCCATTGCCATTGCCATTGCCATTGCCATTGCCATTGCCATTGCCATTGCCATTGCCATTGCCATTGCCATTGCCATTGCCATTGCCATTGCCATTGCCATTGCCATTGCCATTGCCATTGCCATTGCCATTGCCATTGCCATTGCCATTGCCATTGCCATTGCCATTGCCATTGCCATTGCCATTGCCATTGCCATTGCCATTGCCATTGCCATTGCCATTGCCATTGCCATTGCCATTGCCATTGCCATTGCCATTGCCATTGCCATTGCCATTGCCATTGCCATTGCCATTGCCATTGCCATTGCCATTGCCATTGCCATTGCCATTGCCATTGCCATTGCCATTGCCATTGCCATTGCCATTGCCATTGCCATTGCCATTGCCATTGCCATTGCCATTGCCATTGCCATTGCCATTGCCATTGCCATTGCCATTGCCATTGCCATTGCCATTGCCATTGCCATTGCCATTGCCATTGCCATTGCCATTGCCATTGCCATTGCCATTGCCATTGCCATTGCCATTGCCATTGCCATTGCCATTGCCATTGCCATTGCCATTGCCATTGCCATTGCCATTGCCATTGCCATTGCCATTGCCATTGCCATTGCCATTGCCATTGCCATTGCCATTGCCATTGCCATTGCCATTGCCATTGCCATTGCCATTGCCATTGCCATTGCCATTGCCATTGCCATTGCCATTGCCATTGCCATTGCCATTGCCATTGCCATTGCCATTGCCATTGCCATTGCCATTGCCATTGCCATTGCCATTGCCATTGCCATTGCCATTGCCATTGCCATTGCCATTGCCATTGCCATTGCCATTGCCATTGCCATTGCCATTGCCATTGCCATTGCCATTGCCATTGCCATTGCCATTGCCATTGCCATTGCCATTGCCATTGCCATTGCCATTGCCATTGCCATTGCCATTGCCATTGCCATTGCCATTGCCATTGCCATTGCCATTGCCATTGCCATTGCCATTGCCATTGCCATTGCCATTGCCATTGCCATTGCCATTGCCATTGCCATTGCCATTGCCATTGCCATTGCCATTGCCATTGCCATTGCCATTGCCATTGCCATTGCCATTGCCATTGCCATTGCCATTGCCATTGCCATTGCCATTGCCATTGCCATTGCCATTGCCATTGCCATTGCCATTGCCATTGCCATTGCCATTGCCATTGCCATTGCCATTGCCATTGCCATTGCCATTGCCATTGCCATTGCCATTGCCATTGCCATTGCCATTGCCATTGCCATTGCCATTGCCATTGCCATTGCCATTGCCATTGCCATTGCCATTGCCATTGCCATTGCCATTGCCATTGCCATTGCCATTGCCATTGCCATTGCCATTGCCATTGCCATTGCCATTGCCATTGCCATTGCCATTGCCATTGCCATTGCCATTGCCATTGCCATTGCCATTGCCATTGCCATTGCCATTGCCATTGCCATTGCCATTGCCATTGCCATTGCCATTGCCATTGCCATTGCCATTGCCATTGCCATTGCCATTGCCATTGCCATTGCCATTGCCATTGCCATTGCCATTGCCATTGCCATTGCCATTGCCATTGCCATTGCCATTGCCATTGCCATTGCCATTGCCATTGCCATTGCCATTGCCATTGCCATTGCCATTGCCATTGCCATTGCCATTGCCATTGCCATTGCCATTGCCATTGCCATTGCCATTGCCATTGCCATTGCCATTGCCATTGCCATTGCCATTGCCATTGCCATTGCCATTGCCATTGCCATTGCCATTGCCATTGCCATTGCCATTGCCATTGCCATTGCCATTGCCATTGCCATTGCCATTGCCATTGCCATTGCCATTGCCATTGCCATTGCCATTGCCATTGCCATTGCCATTGCCATTGCCATTGCCATTGCCATTGCCATTGCCATTGCCATTGCCATTGCCATTGCCATTGCCATTGCCATTGCCATTGCCATTGCCATTGCCATTGCCATTGCCATTGCCATTGCCATTGCCATTGCCATTGCCATTGCCATTGCCATTGCCATTGCCATTGCCATTGCCATTGCCATTGCCATTGCCATTGCCATTGCCATTGCCATTGCCATTGCCATTGCCATTGCCATTGCCATTGCCATTGCCATTGCCATTGCCATTGCCATTGCCATTGCCATTGCCATTGCCATTGCCATTGCCATTGCCATTGCCATTGCCATTGCCATTGCCATTGCCATTGCCATTGCCATTGCCATTGCCATTGCCATTGCCATTGCCATTGCCATTGCCATTGCCATTGCCATTGCCATTGCCATTGCCATTGCCATTGCCATTGCCATTGCCATTGCCATTGCCATTGCCATTGCCATTGCCATTGCCATTGCCATTGCCATTGCCATTGCCATTGCCATTGCCATTGCCATTGCCATTGCCATTGCCATTGCCATTGCCATTGCCATTGCCATTGCCATTGCCATTGCCATTGCCATTGCCATTGCCATTGCCATTGCCATTGCCATTGCCATTGCCATTGCCATTGCCATTGCCATTGCCATTGCCATTGCCATTGCCATTGCCATTGCCATTGCCATTGCCATTGCCATTGCCATTGCCATTGCCATTGCCATTGCCATTGCCATTGCCATTGCCATTGCCATTGCCATTGCCATTGCCATTGCCATTGCCATTGCCATTGCCATTGCCATTGCCATTGCCATTGCCATTGCCATTGCCATTGCCATTGCCATTGCCATTGCCATTGCCATTGCCATTGCCATTGCCATTGCCATTGCCATTGCCATTGCCATTGCCATTGCCATTGCCATTGCCATTGCCATTGCCATTGCCATTGCCATTGCCATTGCCATTGCCATTGCCATTGCCATTGCCATTGCCATTGCCATTGCCATTGCCATTGCCATTGCCATTGCCATTGCCATTGCCATTGCCATTGCCATTGCCATTGCCATTGCCATTGCCATTGCCATTGCCATTGCCATTGCCATTGCCATTGCCATTGCCATTGCCATTGCCATTGCCATTGCCATTGCCATTGCCATTGCCATTGCCATTGCCATTGCCATTGCCATTGCCATTGCCATTGCCATTGCCATTGCCATTGCCATTGCCATTGCCATTGCCATTGCCATTGCCATTGCCATTGCCATTGCCATTGCCATTGCCATTGCCATTGCCATTGCCATTGCCATTGCCATTGCCATTGCCATTGCCATTGCCATTGCCATTGCCATTGCCATTGCCATTGCCATTGCCATTGCCATTGCCATTGCCATTGCCATTGCCATTGCCATTGCCATTGCCATTGCCATTGCCATTGCCATTGCCATTGCCATTGCCATTGCCATTGCCATTGCCATTGCCATTGCCATTGCCATTGCCATTGCCATTGCCATTGCCATTGCCATTGCCATTGCCATTGCCATTGCCATTGCCATTGCCATTGCCATTGCCATTGCCATTGCCATTGCCATTGCCATTGCCATTGCCATTGCCATTGCCATTGCCATTGCCATTGCCATTGCCATTGCCATTGCCATTGCCATTGCCATTGCCATTGCCATTGCCATTGCCATTGCCATTGCCATTGCCATTGCCATTGCCATTGCCATTGCCATTGCCATTGCCATTGCCATTGCCATTGCCATTGCCATTGCCATTGCCATTGCCATTGCCATTGCCATTGCCATTGCCATTGCCATTGCCTTGCCATTGCCATTGCCATTGCCATTGCCATTGCCATTGCCATTGCCATTGCCATTGCCATTGCCATTGCCATTGCCATTGCCATTGCCATTGCCATTGCCATTGCCATTGCCATTGCCATTGCCATTGCCATTGCCATTGCCATTGCCATTGCCATTGCCATTGCCATTGCCATTGCCATTGCCATTGCCATTGCCATTGCCATTGCCATTGCCATTGCCATTGCCATTGCCATTGCCATTGCCATTGCCATTGCCATTGCCATTGCCATTGCCATTGCCATTGCCATTGCCATTGCCATTGCCATTGCCATTGCCATTGCCATTGCCATTGCCATTGCCATTGCCATTGCCATTGCCATTGCCATTGCCATTGCCATTGCCATTGCCATTGCCATTGCCATTGCCATTGCCATTGCCATTGCCATTGCCATTGCCATTGCCATTGCCATTGCCATTGCCATTGCCATTGCCATTGCCATTGCCATTGCCATTGCCATTGCCATTGCCATTGCCATTGCCATTGCCATTGCCATTGCCATTGCCATTGCCATTGCCATTGCCATTGCCATTGCCATTGCCATTGCCATTGCCATTGCCATTGCCATTGCCATTGCCATTGCCATTGCCATTGCCATTGCCATTGCCATTGCCATTGCCATTGCCATTGCCATTGCCATTGCCATTGCCATTGCCATTGCCATTGCCATTGCCATTGCCATTGCCATTGCCATTGCCATTGCCATTGCCATTGCCATTGCCATTGCCATTGCCATTGCCATTGCCATTGCCATTGCCATTGCCATTGCCATTGCCATTGCCATTGCCATTGCCATTGCCATTGCCATTGCCATTGCCATTGCCATTGCCATTGCCATTGCCATTGCCATTGCCATTGCCATTGCCATTGCCATTGCCATTGCCATTGCCATTGCCATTGCCATTGCCATTGCCATTGCCATTGCCATTGCCATTGCCATTGCCATTGCCATTGCCATTGCCATTGCCATTGCCATTGCCATTGCCATTGCCATTGCCATTGCCATTGCCATTGCCATTGCCATTGCCATTGCCATTGCCATTGCCATTGCCATTGCCATTGCCATTGCCATTGCCATTGCCATTGCCATTGCCATTGCCATTGCCATTGCCATTGCCATTGCCATTGCCATTGCCATTGCCATTGCCATTGCCATTGCCATTGCCATTGCCATTGCCATTGCCATTGCCATTGCCATTGCCATTGCCATTGCCATTGCCATTGCCATTGCCATTGCCATTGCCATTGCCATTGCCATTGCCATTGCCATTGCCATTGCCATTGCCATTGCCATTGCCATTGCCATTGCCATTGCCATTGCCATTGCCATTGCCATTGCCATTGCCATTGCCATTGCCATTGCCATTGCCATTGCCATTGCCATTGCCATTGCCATTGCCATTGCCATTGCCATTGCCATTGCCATTGCCATTGCCATTGCCATTGCCATTGCCATTGCCATTGCCATTGCCATTGCCATTGCCATTGCCATTGCCATTGCCATTGCCATTGCCATTGCCATTGCCATTGCCATTGCCATTGCCATTGCCATTGCCATTGCCATTGCCATTGCCATTGCCATTGCCATTGCCATTGCCATTGCCATTGCCATTGCCATTGCCATTGCCATTGCCATTGCCATTGCCATTGCCATTGCCATTGCCATTGCCATTGCCATTGCCATTGCCATTGCCATTGCCATTGCCATTGCCATTGCCATTGCCATTGCCATTGCCATTGCCATTGCCATTGCCATTGCCATTGCCATTGCCATTGCCATTGCCATTGCCATTGCCATTGCCATTGCCATTGCCATTGCCATTGCCATTGCCATTGCCATTGCCATTGCCATTGCCATTGCCATTGCCATTGCCATTGCCATTGCCATTGCCATTGCCATTGCCATTGCCATTGCCATTGCCATTGCCATTGCCATTGCCATTGCCATTGCCATTGCCATTGCCATTGCCATTGCCATTGCCATTGCCATTGCCATTGCCATTGCCATTGCCATTGCCATTGCCATTGCCATTGCCATTGCCATTGCCATTGCCATTGCCATTGCCATTGCCATTGCCATTGCCATTGCCATTGCCATTGCCATTGCCATTGCCATTGCCATTGCCATTGCCATTGCCATTGCCATTGCCATTGCCATTGCCATTGCCATTGCCATTGCCATTGCCATTGCCATTGCCATTGCCATTGCCATTGCCATTGCCATTGCCATTGCCATTGCCATTGCCATTGCCATTGCCATTGCCATTGCCATTGCCATTGCCATTGCCATTGCCATTGCCATTGCCATTGCCATTGCCATTGCCATTGCCATTGCCATTGCCATTGCCATTGCCATTGCCATTGCCATTGCCATTGCCATTGCCATTGCCATTGCCATTGCCATTGCCATTGCCATTGCCATTGCCATTGCCATTGCCATTGCCATTGCCATTGCCATTGCCATTGCCATTGCCATTGCCATTGCCATTGCCATTGCCATTGCCATTGCCATTGCCATTGCCATTGCCATTGCCATTGCCATTGCCATTGCCATTGCCATTGCCATTGCCATTGCCATTGCCATTGCCATTGCCATTGCCATTGCCATTGCCATTGCCATTGCCATTGCCATTGCCATTGCCATTGCCATTGCCATTGCCATTGCCATTGCCATTGCCATTGCCATTGCCATTGCCATTGCCATTGCCATTGCCATTGCCATTGCCATTGCCATTGCCATTGCCATTGCCATTGCCATTGCCATTGCCATTGCCATTGCCATTGCCATTGCCATTGCCATTGCCATTGCCATTGCCATTGCCATTGCCATTGCCATTGCCATTGCCATTGCCATTGCCATTGCCATTGCCATTGCCATTGCCATTGCCATTGCCATTGCCATTGCCATTGCCATTGCCATTGCCATTGCCATTGCCATTGCCATTGCCATTGCCATTGCCATTGCCATTGCCATTGCCATTGCCATTGCCATTGCCATTGCCATTGCCATTGCCATTGCCATTGCCATTGCCATTGCCATTGCCATTGCCATTGCCATTGCCATTGCCATTGCCATTGCCATTGCCATTGCCATTGCCATTGCCATTGCCATTGCCATTGCCATTGCCATTGCCATTGCCATTGCCATTGCCATTGCCATTGCCATTGCCATTGCCATTGCCATTGCCATTGCCATTGCCATTGCCATTGCCATTGCCATTGCCATTGCCATTGCCATTGCCATTGCCATTGCCATTGCCATTGCCATTGCCATTGCCATTGCCATTGCCATTGCCATTGCCATTGCCATTGCCATTGCCATTGCCATTGCCATTGCCATTGCCATTGCCATTGCCATTGCCATTGCCATTGCCATTGCCATTGCCATTGCCATTGCCATTGCCATTGCCATTGCCATTGCCATTGCCATTGCCATTGCCATTGCCATTGCCATTGCCATTGCCATTGCCATTGCCATTGCCATTGCCATTGCCATTGCCATTGCCATTGCCATTGCCATTGCCATTGCCATTGCCATTGCCATTGCCATTGCCATTGCCATTGCCATTGCCATTGCCATTGCCATTGCCATTGCCATTGCCATTGCCATTGCCATTGCCATTGCCATTGCCATTGCCATTGCCATTGCCATTGCCATTGCCATTGCCATTGCCATTGCCATTGCCATTGCCATTGCCATTGCCATTGCCATTGCCATTGCCATTGCCATTGCCATTGCCATTGCCATTGCCATTGCCATTGCCATTGCCATTGCCATTGCCATTGCCATTGCCATTGCCATTGCCATTGCCATTGCCATTGCCATTGCCATTGCCATTGCCATTGCCATTGCCATTGCCATTGCCATTGCCATTGCCATTGCCATTGCCATTGCCATTGCCATTGCCATTGCCATTGCCATTGCCATTGCCATTGCCATTGCCATTGCCATTGCCATTGCCATTGCCATTGCCATTGCCATTGCCATTGCCATTGCCATTGCCATTGCCATTGCCATTGCCATTGCCATTGCTATTGCCATTGCTATTGCCATTGCCATTGCCATTGCCATTGCCATTGCCATTGCTATTGCCATTGCTATTGCCATTGCCATTGCCATTGCCATTGCCATTGCCATTGCCATTGCCATTGCCATTGCCATTGCCATTGCCATTGCCATTGCCATTGCCATTGCCATTGCCATTGCCATTGCCATTGCCATTGCCATTGCCATTGCCATTGCCATTGCTATTGCCATTGCTATTGCCATTGCCATTGCTATTGCCATTGCTATTGCCATTGCTATTGCCATTGCTATTGCCATTGCCATTGCTATTGCCATTGCTATTGCCATTGCTATTGCCATTGCTATTGCCATTGCCATTGCCATTGCCATTGCCATTGCCATTGCCATTGCCATTGCCATTGCCATTGCCATTGCCATTGCCATTGCCATTGCCATTGCCATTGCCATTGCCATTGCCATTGCCATTGCCATTGCCATTGCTATTGCCATTGCCATTGCTATTGCCATTGCTATTGCCATTGCTATTGCCATTGCTATTGCCATTGCTATTGCCATTGCTATTGCCATTGCCATTGCTATTGCCATTGCCATTGCCATTGCCATTGCCATTGCATTGCCATTGCCATTGCCATTGCCATTGCCATTGCCATTGCCATTGCCATTGCCATTGCCATTGCCATTGCCATTGCCATTGCCATTGCCATTGCCATTGCCATTGCCATTGCCATTGCCATTGCCATTGCCATTGCCATTGCCATTGCCATTGCCATTGCCATTGCCATTGCCATTGCCATTGCCATTGCCATTGCCATTGCCATTGCCATTGCCATTGCCATTGCCATTGCCATTGCCATTGCCATTGCCATTGCCATTGCCATTGCCATTGCCATTGCCATTGCCATTGCCATTGCCATTGCATTGCCATTGCCATTGCCATTGCCATTGCCATTGCCATTGCCATTGCCATTGCCATTGCCATTGCCATTGCCATTGCCATTGCCATTGCCATTGCCATTGCCATTGCATTGCCATTGCCATTGCCATTGCCATTGCCATTGCCATTGCCATTGCCATTGCCATTGCCATTGCCATTGCCATTGCCATTGCCATTGCCATTGCCATTGCCATTGCCATTGCCATTGCCATTGCCATTGCCATTGCCATTGCCATTGCCATTGCCATTGCATTGCCATTGCCATTGCCATTGCCATTGCCATTGCCATTGCCATTGCCATTGCCATTGCCATTGCCATTGCCATTGCCATTGCCATTGCCATTGCCATTGCCATTGCCATTGCCATTGCCATTGCCATTGCCATTGCCATTGCCATTGCCATTGCCATTGCCATTGCCATTGCCATTGCCATTGCATTGCCATTGCCATTGCCATTGCCATTGCCATTGCCATTGCCATTGCCATTGCCATTGCCATTGCCATTGCCATTGCCATTGCCATTGCCATTGCCATTGCCATTGCCATTGCCATTGCCATTGCCATTGCCATTGCCATTGCCATTGCCATTGCCATTGCCATTGCCATTGCCATTGCCATTGCCATTGCCATTGCCATTGCCATTGCATTGCCATTGCCATTGCCATTGCATTGCCATTGCCATTGCCATTGCCATTGCCATTGCCATTGCCATTGCCATTGCCATTGCCATTGCCATTGCCATTGCCATTGCCATTGCCATTGCCATTGCCATTGCCATTGCCATTGCCATTGCCATTGCCATTGCCATTGCCATTGCCATTGCCATTGCCATTGCATTGCCATTGCCATTGCCATTGCCATTGCCATTGCCATTGCCATTGCCATTGCCATTGCCATTGCCATTGCCATTGCCATTGCCATTGCCATTGCCATTGCCATTGCATTGCCATTGCCATTGCCATTGCCATTGCCATTGCCATTGCCATTGCCATTGCCATTGCCATTGCCATTGCCATTGCCATTGCCATTGCCATTGCCATTGCCATTGCCATTGCCATTGCCATTGCCATTGCCATTGCCATTGCCATTGCCATTGCCATTGCCATTGCCATTGCCATTGCCATTGCCATTGCCATTGCCATTGCCATTGCCATTGCCATTGCCATTGCCATTGCCATTGCCATTGCCATTGCCATTGCCATTGCCATTGCCATTGCCATTGCCATTGCCATTGCCATTGCCATTGCCATTGCCATTGCCATTGCCATTGCCATTGCCATTGCAATTGCCATTGCCATTGCAATTGCCATTGACATAAACATTGTCATTGCCTCAATTGCTCAAGAACTTAAAATAATTTAAAATAATTCAATAAACACTTAAATTCAATTTATTCAATGATAACATCTCATAATAGCTAGTCACACGTACACATTTTTTTACTTGACAACATATTTGCATATATTTTGGTCCATGTGTTTTTTTTTTAGTTGTTCTATCATCTTCTATAGATTTATCTTTTATCTTCGCTTCAAACTTGACCTCATAACTTTTCACCCAAATGACTTCATAACTTTATCCTTTAAGCAAATAATATAACCAAAATAAAATAACTATCCATTCCGATGCCATGTGTAAGCAAATAATATCCTCTGTGCACTAAACAAGAAAATTATTTATGTAAATAGTTTTTTTGATGCCATTACGACCAGAGAGATTCACAACACTAAAAACATATCAAACTATAATAATTGTTGGAGTTTTATACTTGTTCGGTCGGAACGATGAGCGCATCTCCAAGTTGGTAACCCAGAAAAAAAAAATAATCTATTCCACAAGTTCTGGATGTTCATTCTCAAGGACACTGGCTTGGCGTTGTAACATCTCTCACAAATCGGGGAAAATTGAAAGCGAACTCTTAACATTTCCTGACCAAATAATAACCAAAAAGACGAGTACTCAAAGTTTTGCATTCAAAATCGAGACTAACGTAAAATAGTACATCTGATGAACAACAGCATTACGAAATGATAAAACCATAGTCGACATTATGTAGTCAAAACTAAATTTGTTCCTTTCCAAAGGAGCAGTGGTTATCGTCATCGTTGTCGTTCGTAATGTTAGAATCGATGTGTTCGTCCTTTCGCCAAGAAACTTACCAAATCAAACGCACAAACGATAATCGTTTAATCAGCTTAAAACTTTGACACTAGACTACAGCAACAGCCAACAGCACATATACCTAAGAGGAAACTG
Source organism: Melangyna quadrimaculata (assembly GCA_949320155.1). Lineage (NCBI taxonomy): Eukaryota > Metazoa > Arthropoda > Insecta > Diptera > Syrphidae > Melangyna > Melangyna quadrimaculata. The sequence goes on from OX439485.1 coordinate 68,810,983, forward strand.
TGTCACAAAAGAGATGTAGAGTTAAAAGACTTTGACTTGATCATATCATTATATTTTCCATACACAGTGCTGTGGAAAAAATATATAGAAATTCTTTGGAGTGACAGCACTTATTAATTATTTTAGACTTAAATGTAATGGTCTTACTTTTCCTGAACTTTAAATACTTTTTAATTTACAATTAAATTTCATTAAGATATTTAAGGTTAAACACACATACTAATCAATGACAGTTTGTGCGGAAATAATTGACAGATGTCATTAACGCTGGTTCGACCTTTAGGTTAGAACCTGATTACGCGGTTCTTTTTTTTGATTGTATATTAATACTCTATAAACGTCAAATAACGAACAGAAATACATAAGTATTTCACAGAACCGTGTAATCATTAGCACACGTGCCTGTCAAAATGACAAATATAACCACGAATTAATGAGGCTCTTATGTCATTTTCGATTGTTGTCAGAATGACAGTTCTTTTCTTAGTCAGATCTTTTGGACTTTTGACCCAAAGAGTCAACTACCAAAGAAAATTCAGTATTTTAACCAGGCTGCGAGGACAAAAAATAACATTGAACATTTTTGAACTTTTATTTCCGCTTCACGATAAATCGTAAGAAAAAACATTTGGTTTGCACATCACTATGCTTGTAGAGTATAATTTGGCAAATATCCTTTTTGAGGGACTCTACAATCTCAATCCATCCGTCTTTGCTTTGTTTACTTCTCGGCTCCATTTTCTCCAAAGTGAATCTTAAGAATAATCCTGTAAAAAGTTTCCACGTTTCATATATTTAAGTTAAATAGTTACGAACAAACAGTCATTCTCATTCGTCGTCTACCCACATCGCCATATGACTCAATCGAAAAACCAAAATGAAGAGGATTGGATATTATTAATGTGTTCTACAAGCATTTCTTTGACTCTGCCATCAAATAAATGTATTTGTCCTCATGAATAGCTATAATATAGCTATGCATATTTTTTCTTGTAGATATTCTGGTGCCTTGTCCAAAGAATATTCTTCAAAATATGTATTTGTTTTTTTTGGTAGTACCAATAAAGAGACGCAATTATGTTTTGCAAACATTATTTTGATCATTTTAGACAAATTTATGACGAAAATGTCAAAGAGTTTGCACATCATATCATGCGGAACATTTAAATATTTTTCTTGTTGAAAGAAATATGTGTTTTCACATTAAAACGAAAGTTTTAATGGCAATATTTTTCATGTTCTTTGTCAGACAGGTTTGTGGGTTTTAAATAATTTAAATGAAAATGTGATTTCCAACAGAATTTTATATACGTGTATTTGTCCAATGGTCCAAACTGAAACTGGTGAATTGGCAGGTCATGGCCTATCAGAAATTGGTAATTTGTCCATACCGAATCATAACGGTTTTTGAGTAACGCCTACGTTTTGAAATTTGAAAAATACTTTACTTTGCACTAGTTTTTAGCTCATTTGTTTTGTTTTTTTTTGCATTAAGAAATTGGTTAATAGTTTCTCCATTTCTATTGAATAAAATATTTGTTATTGGCATTTCCATTTGGATATCAAACTTAACTTTAGGCCTCTACTATATTTTGAATAACCCCCTGAAAAAAAATTCGTATGACTACAGGATCATCATTAGGAGTTTAAACCAGTTATGAGTTCAAACTTTTGAAAAAGGTTTATTAAAATTTATAAGACTTACCAAAACTATGCTTTGCTGCAAAGTTAAAAGTTATAAATAACCATTTAAACACAATGGTTCAAAATCAAACAAAAATTAAAATATTCTTTCAAATATTGTGATTAAATTAGGCTTTTGCACCAAAAATAAATCCGAAAAAGCTGAATTTTGGTGGAGAACTCAATATATGATGTCTAAAGAATTTCTAAGGAAACACCGTAGGTACTTCTTAATAAAGGTCATTTTTCTTGCGATATACTGGATGAATTTATTTCACAACTCATGTTTCTAGATTAAATGAAAAGTGCTTGTTCCAGCAGCAGATGGCAAACGGTAGGGTAAAAATAAATGTCGCAGGACAAAAATAAATGTCGCGGGGCAAAAATAAATGCCGTTTGGCAAAAAAAAATGCCGCGGGGCAAAAATAAATGCCGCGGACAAAAATAAATGCCGTGGGTTACTGAACGGTCTTGAGATCCCAAACGGTCATGAGATCTTAAAAGGTCTTGAGGTCCTGAACGGTCTTGAGATCCTGAATGGTCTTGACATTTGAATGGGATTGAGCACTTGAACAGTCTTGAGTTCCTGAACAGCCAGAGGTCTGGAACGGTCTTCAGATCTTGAACGGTTTTGAGATCTTGAATGGTCTTGAGATCCCGAACGGTCTTGAGAGCTTGTAAGGTCTTGGGGTCCTGAAGGGTTTTAAGATCCCGAACAGTCTTGACATCATGAACGGTCTTGATGATATGAACGAGCTTGAGATTTTGAACGGTCTAAAGATCCTGAACAGTCTTGAGATCCTGAACGGTCATGCCATGGGGCAAACAAAATAATAAATGCCGCGGGGCAGAAATAAATGCAGCGGGGCAAAAACAAATGCCACGTGGCAAAAATAAATTCCGCGGGGCAAAAATAAATGCCGCGGAGCAAAAAAATGCCACAGGGCAAACAAAAAAATGCCGCGGGGCAAAAAAACAATGGGTTTGATATTTGATTGTGGGATAATCGTTATCCGCATAGAAAAAAGTTGTATGTCAAGTACAAAGTCTCCTTGTAAAAACAAAACAAACAAATCAAGAATCGGATGCAGTTTGGCCAAGTTAGACTCAGTTAAAAGAAAAAAATCTCAAAAATCATAAAAACCTTTATGCATAAATCAAAAAGGAAGCGAAAACGAGAAAATTACCTCTTAAGTTTTTCGACTTAAAATTAACTCAGGAACCCATAGTTTTTCTCTGGGCCCGGCCGGTGACGATGGGACACCCTGTAGGTATAGTAAATTAGGTTCTGCCACAGCAGGAACATTTTAAAACTAAATTTTTGAGAGCGAGAAATTTTAACACATTAAATGTGTTTGGCACATACATTTATTGATCAATTGTCTAATTTCCACCTAGATAAATGACCCACACTTATCTACTCGAAAAACAAGTCTTGGGAATTTCCAATCACTACAGAAAATCAGGTTTGAAATTTGAATTCCTTTTCAATGCTTTTCACAATCAATGTCCGATTAGTGACTATGACTAGGAAGAATTTTTGCCAATGGGACATTTTTTGATTGGATTCTTTGGCCTCAACAAATTAATTTATTTAAAGAATGATGGATTAATAAAAAAAAATATGAAAAAGCCAGTAGGAAGGTACATTTTCTTTAGATTTCTTGTCACCCGATTTGCCGCCCCGTCAAAGTGGCACCCGGGGACAGTTCCCCCGCCCCTGCCCCCGTCATGCTACGCCACTGCCTAAAGTACCTACAAATTATACCTATCGTAAGTAAAAATTGGATTTTCTTCAAATTTTCAACATACTCGTACCTAAGGATGTTTGGGTGAAATTGAAAATGTTCCTTAACTTCAAACATGGTGGGAACTTGCACCTACCAAAAAACCGTGAAATTTATTTCGATACAAAATTTTGTAGCAAATTTCGCCTGTTGGGAAACACCCAAAATATTAACTTCCATAAGTTTGAAAAAAATCGTTTATGTATACCTATGGTTTAGGCTGTCTCAATGTACAGATGTGCCTTTAACCGAAACCATTATTAGGTATCGTGTTAGTTTAGGTTAAAACCTCGAACATTTGTTTTCACATGACAACAAAAGACTTGCCTTGTATATACCTAACATTATAAGGATAGTTAAAAGTCATTAAATCTATTGTCATTCGTTTAATTGGCGTAAGCAGATGGTATAAGTACTTCCTGGAAAAAGCTTGCAATTATATTTTCATACTTAGCTGGGAGGTGCAGAATACAAATGTCCCCATAAGAGGACGAACTCTGATAGGTGTCGGCGGCCCAACTCTAAGCCACAAAATAACTGCCAAGTTGAAAATATCCTTACTACATAAAAGGAGAATATTAAAAATCCCCGAGGCTAGGGTTGGCCAGGCCAGCCAGCACCAGCTTTCCATATTATAAAAGTGAGAAGAGTAGTAGTACATAAGTATATGGTTGTTCTTGCAAGGGTCCTGGTCCTCCGAGCTCATGACATTCCGACAGGTTAACAATCCATTTCACCCATCCGAGTCAAACGAACGAGTAAGTGCAGCAGAACGGAACCGAATACCGAATGTTCGTCCGTGCCAGATATCCTTGCGGCTGTTTGTTTATGTAGTGTGTGTGTATGTGTGTGTTTGTGTACGGTCATAACTCATTCAGCATTTAGAAATGGAATAATTGTATTTAACCGCTACCGACCGACTGACCAAACGTTGTACCACTCGCTCGCTCAAGCCGAAGCCGACCCTGCCGAAAGCACGAGCTCAAGGAGCCATATGGAAATGAAACTACTTTTGGATTACGTACAAACCACCAAAGGGGCAGAAGTGTGCTGAAACAATAACGCTATTTGAAACCAAGCAGAACGATGCAACGGAACGGTTTCGTTTGTTCAAAAATTCAAATTGAAAACCGTGTTTTAGAAGGGTGCAAATGCCAACGCCCACTTATGACGGTCGATGGTGGCCTCACGGAATCGTGACAGTCCAAGTGAATGTGAGGTTATGGCAACGGAATCGGAATCGGAATTAGCTGGCATAGGGTATCGTCGCTCGTCACTTATGGTTGATTGTTTTTTGGCTTTCAGCGAAATTAAAGTGGATATGTGAAAACGATGCTCTGCTCCTGTGGCAATCAAATTGATTGTTTATTGCATTTTTATTTCCCCTTTTCTTTCAAAACAACTATATAGATATGGTTGTTATAATCAAATAAAAACAACAAACTCTTCCTCTTCTGATACCTAGAGTTGATTAATTTTTGTGAAACAATCGGGCAAAATGTTGGTTGTTGGATAATTATAAAAAACACATCAACACTTCGTGTTTTCTGCTCCTGATCATCATATTGAACATAACTATTTATCTTTATCCTGTCCTTGGGCTTGGGTTTCCGTTTCAGTTGGATTGTCACGTAGGGTAACACACCAACGACAGAAGAGGGGCAGAAACAGCAGTCTCGCTCTCGGTCGTCGGGAAATGCAAATAGAATATCAATGCAATACAGTATAAAGAGTCACATGGGTCGTTATGGTTCATTAGGGATATTGATCTGAATATGATTGCAGGATTTTATTTGGTGTAGTATATCTGTATGTGTGTTATGTGCATATTTGTGTACTCAACAGGGGGTAAACAAATTAGTTTCGGTTTAAACCAGGATAATATAAATAGCTAATATCAAAGGCATCAGAGGAACTACGAGTATGTATTACGTATATTGGAATTTATTGATATTACGTTGTATACGTTCCTATGGGTGAACCAACGCAAAAGGATTCCATTCCGATATGGACATGGGGTCATGGGCAGAATATCAATCGCATAAATTATGTGATTAGCCTTATGGATTTGCATAATGACATATAGTGTACATAAAGGCACAAGTTATGTCCATAATAGTTGTATTTTATGAGTTTGTTTTTAAATGATAAAATATCAATGAAAGTGGGATTATTTGTGATTCATATATGTAATACTATGGTAGCGATAAAATCTGAAGTCAATATGAGGTACATGAGTAAACCATATACCTTTATAGTGAAGTTATTTAAGTAGGTACTCGTAATTTGTAAATTAAAATACTAGAAATAAAATAATAGAAGCGGCGCTTCTGATTTTTACTTGCTCAATAGGACAATCCCCTATACGGGCTACTTCGGCATATTTGGAGCCTAGGCCTATAAGGAGCGGTTAATCCAGCTCCCCGTCCTAGGAGTTATGCTAAGGATCTGGTCCTCCAGGTTAGGGTTTGTGCCGTCGGGGTGACTTCCCGGCCACGTAAAATAATTAAGTTGCAAAGCAACAACAAGCCTCGGATACGGACGGATTTACTGATGACGAACCAAGCAAACGAAATAAGGAAAACGATTTTCCAATATGTACGCGGAATGTATTGTCCCTTTAGGCCACGTGCAACCGAACAACTAGTGGAGGCCCTAGACTGCTGCAAAGCAGATATAACCGCCATGCAAGAAGTGCGATGGGATGGACCGGGCATACGGAAGATGAAAAACTGCGACCTTTACTACGGTGACTGCTACCACGAACAAAAGCATTGTTTATTTGGGTGTGGATTCGTCGTTGGAAGAAGACTTAGGCAGAAAGTCTTGAGTTTCAATTATTTGAACGAGCTCCTCGTGACTATCCGCATCAAGGATGAATTCGCCAACATAGGCCTCATATGCGTGCATGCCCCTCATGAGAAGAAAGATGAAGCCACCAACCACGAGTTCTTCGAACTCTTGGAGAATACGTACTAGCAGTGTCCTAGCTATGACATCAAAATTGTCCTAGGCGATTTTATTGCGCAGCTGGGAAGAGAGAACGTATTTGGTGACATTGTCGGAAAGCACAGCCTGCTCGTCACCACCTCCGACAACGGAATCAGGTGGATCGACTTGTCTGCGGGACGAAACATGGTGGTAGTTAGTACGCGGTTTCCGCACCTCAAATTCCACAACGGGACCTGCAAATGTTTTGATCAATCAATCTCAACCAGATTGATCATATTGCGATCGACGCAAGGCACTCTTCCAGTGTCAGGGATATCCGAACGTTCCGAGAAGCCAACGTTGACTCGGACAATTACCATGTTGTAGCCGAGGTACAGCTTCGGATATCTCGAACAAAGCCAAACCGAATAAATGCTGTTAGGAAGTTTGATGTCGGCCGGTTACAATCACAAGAAATTGCTAGGTCCTTCTCTGATCGGGTCTCAAACAACCTCTTAAGAGGTCCTATGCCGCCAGCATCAAGTGTTGCAAACCAGTGGCAACACTGCCAGGAAGCCATCAGAGATGCCGCATATGACGTGCTGGATTTCACTCGACCACCACAAGGAAACCCATGGTTTGATGACGATTGCCAAAAAGAACATGCAGTAAAGCAGCAGGTATACAAGGCGTCGCTGCAAAAAAGGACCAGAGCTTCTCGCGAGCTCTACGAGCAAAGAAGAGAACACCGGCTTCTCAGAAAGAAAAAGAGGAAGCATGAGAAGCATGAGATCGAAGAAATTGAAGGATGCCATAACAGGAATGAGGTTCGGAAGTTTTACCAAAAGATAAAAAGGAGCTATCAGGGCTACAGAGCCCGAACCGAAGCCTGCAAGGACGAGCGAGGGAACATCTTAGTAGATTCGCAATCGATGCTGAGAATATGGAAAGATCATTTCTGTAGACTGTATAACGGCGATGACGAATCTTATACCGCTTTCAGGCAGATTACACCATTCAACCTAGACGATGCAGGTCACAGTGTACCCGACCTTGACGAAGTGAATATAGCAATACCTAAGCTTAAGTCCAACAAAGCTTCTGGAGCCGACGGGCTCACTGCCAAGCTATTCAAAGCAGTAGGAGATGACTTGGTAAGGAGTATGCACCAGCTCATCTGTAAAATATGGTTGGAGGAAAGCATGTCCGATGAATGTAATCTCAGCATTGGTTGTCCGAGAGACCCTCTAATCTGGGCCAACTATAGAGAAATCAGTCTCCTTAACATCGCCTATAAGATCTTCTCTGCTGTATTATGTGAACGCCTGAAGCCATTCGTCAACCACCTGATAGGTCCCTATCAGTGTGGCTTCAGGCCACTAAAGTCCACTACTGACCAAATATTAATAGTACGACAGATCTTGGAAAAAAACAGGAACTTCAAATTGACACTCACCACCTGTTCATCGATTTTAAGGCCGCGTATGACTGTATTTATAGAGACGAGCTATATAAAGCAATGTCTAGTTTTGGTATCCCTGGCAAACTCGTCCGTTTGTGCAGAATAACGATGGAGAACGCACCCTGCTCCATCAAGTTTGGCAAAGACCTCACCGACAAATTTGATGTCAAAAAATGATTTACGCAAGGTGAATCACATAATACTTGAAGGAATAGTGCAAAACTCTCACATCAACACTAGGGGCACAATCTTTCAAAAGTCCATCCAATTACTTGCATACGCCGACGATATTGACATAATTGGAAGAACAAAGCGTGATGTCGCTGGAGCTTTTGTAAGCATTGAGAAGGAAGCGGCAAAGATGGCGGTGAATGAAGGCAAAAAAAAAGTATATGCTGTCATCTAGAAAGGACGTTCAACACCAACGTCTTGGACAGAACGTCACCATAGACAGATTTAACGACTTGGACAGAACGTCACCATAGACAGCTGCTATAACTTTGAGGTAGTTAAAGGCTTTTTCTACATGGGCTCTGCTATATATTCAGACAACGACACCAGCGCTGAGATTAAACGAAGGATAACTCTTGCCAATCGCTGTTTCTTCGGGTTAAGAAGGCAGTTGAAAGAAAAGCCCTCTCTCGAATGACTAAAGTGTCCCTGTACAAGACATTCATCATACCGGTCCTGTTGTATGGTGCAGAAGTATGGAACTTCTTAGCGGCGGATGAGTACGCTTTAGGAATATTCTAGAAAAAAAATTCTTCGGGTGATCTTCGGTCCCGTTATGTATATATGGGGAATGGAGGAGAAGATACAACAACGAAATGTATGGGCTGCACAGCGACATCGACCTAGTCACAAAAGAGAAAAGGCAAAGACTCAGGTGGCCCGCAAAGTCTTTGAATCCATCCCCGAGGGACGGCGCGGCGGCGCAGTAAAGTAAGGCCGCGAAACCGGTGGCGCATGCAGGTGCAAGAGGACCTCAACCAACTTGGCGTGCGAAACTGGAAGCGGCTAGCTAGGGACAGAGCTGGCTGGAGAAGGCTTGTTGGTTGAGGCCCTGGTCCACACCGGACTGTAGCGCCAACATAAGTAAGTAAGTAAGTATATGTAACTTAAAAACGGTTATGTGCATGTTTAGCTTGGAATATCTGGAAAACTGTACACGTAGGACGTAGGAGCTCAAACCTTTGGAAAAACTAAATTGTATCTCCCCTCCATTTCTTTTGACATGCGCACACATGAATGATTGAGAGTTGTAAGTAGTCGTTAGACTCTGATTTTTTTTTTTTTTTTAATAATTAACGCGTTGGCTCATGAAGAACCAGGGCCTAGTGACTAACAACTCGCAACCATTCCTGTGTGCGCCTTTCGACAGGACTGGAAGGGACCTACAATTTTATGCCGAATCCGAACGGCTAGACGAGAAGCACTTATTCGTGACAAGTAATACTCTTGGAGGATTTGTCAATTCCTCGCAAGAGGCAGTAGCCCTGAAAAAAAACTCTTTAGTTTTTAGGTGGACGAGGCTGGGAAGCGATCCCAGACCTCCAGCGTGACAGTTGAACGGGTACTAAAGGGGTTGTTAATACCCTTAACATGTAAAACACAGTGCGAGCGTCAGGAAAATAGGACAGGGTTTAAAAGGAGGTACCGATGCACATTGGTTTTCAATTATCACAATGTTCTTGATTATAACAAGTTTTACAAAATTGAAAGAACCTTGGAGTCACTTGCAAAAAGCGACCAAAAGTCGAGAATCAATATAAAATTTATAAAAAAATATCACTTTTTATCATATTCCCCCCGCCGAAATATTTGTTTAGTTATAACCTTGGCTCAACCGGACGTAGACTCTCAAGGAAGTCGCCATTTTTCTCGAAACTATACCACCAAAAACGTGAGCTAAGATGTAACACAACAGTAGGGTCAGTAAGTTAATTGTTACAATTTGTAAAGATTTGTATATCGATGGAAGAGCTATCAATTTTCTATTGAACAACGTCAACCTCTTACTATGCTTTGTTGGAGAAATATAGCTACATTTGCGTCATGGTCAGCTCATGCCATCATTTTAATTAAATATTTTGTAATGAAAAAACAAAAAAACAAATGGAGCTTATGAATGGTTGAAACTCATACATTTTCTAAATCTACAAACGCGTATGAATTAAATATATTTCCATTCCCTAGCCGGAAAGAGCCTTATCAAATGAATTCTTTTCAATTTACAAACCACATGAAACGTTTCGCATGAATAAGAGAAATCTACGTTAAAGTACAAAACAGGTATGAAACTAAGCTTCGATTGCACAAACTAGAGTTAATAGAAACTATTTACGAATGATTTTCAATTAAATATTTCCTGATGTTTTAATTTAATTGAAAACGACAGTAACAAGAATCCTCAATTTTAATTTCTTCCGTTTTAGGAAGATTATTTTGACTTTGGAATAATAAAGATTAAAGTATTCTTTTAATCAAATTGCAAATTTGTAAACTGCATACTCAAAAGTATTCCTTTATTTCTTTTGATTCTAGTGATTCAAGCAAAAAAATAATCCCCAACGTTTATACTTCAATAAATTAATTCAATATTGATTGGAACATTTATCTTCAACCAGAAAAAAAAGTAAAAAGTACTACCTCAAGACAAAATCTTATAAACCCTTCTATCGTAAGTCTAAAGAAGATAAACGAATGGCGCAACAACGAAAATGGAACAAAAATATAACATAGACATAGATCATCCTTTCCATTGACAAAAATTCGATTTAAGTGAAGTATCATCCGCAATAATAGTCATTGAGCTCCTCTTTTCCGAACACTACTATAATATAACCTTAACCACTCAATGCTCGTCCTCGTCCGGATCCGGACGAGAGGATGTGGAAGGAAATCTATTTCTTATTATAGACAGACCCTATCTACAATGCAAGGCAATGGCATCGTCACTCGGCTCGTCGGATATTATAACTATATATGCAAATGAAAAGGTCCTCTTTGCAAGATGCATTCCACAAAGGGCCATCTGAATAGCAGTGGGGTCAGTATGAATAATGCCAATAAAGCAATGAATATATTAGGAACTTTTATCCTTAAGAAGAGCATTTTATCCGAAGGGTTTCTTGATTTACAGGGTGTATAGGCGGTTCAAAGAGAATGCGTTACAAAATGTGGGCTTTTGAATTATGTATGTTGGGTTTTGAAAAATCTAAATTTTAATTTTTTTAATGTTTTTATAAAAAAAAAAATAATAAATTGGGTGGCGCAACGGCTCGCGAAGAACCAGGGCCTAGTGAATAATAACTCGCAACCATTCCTGTGTGCGCGTGCCCACGGGAATGGAGGGGACTTACAGTTACATGCCGAATCCGAACGGCTAGACGAGAAGCACTTTTTCATGACATCTGACTCTTGGAACATTTTTCAATTCCTCGCAACAGGCAGTAGCTCAATCTAATTTTTAGTTTTTAGGTGGACGAGGCTGGGAAGTGAACCCAGACCTCCAGCGTGACAGTCCATCGCTCTAATCTTTACGCTATGGGTTTTTATATCGTTGATTAATTTCCTTCATCCAAAAATGTAAACGCTGTTAAAATTCTTACTTTTTAGTTTTCTTTTTTTTATTTCAAAAAAACATTGAAAATGTCAAAGTTAAGTTTAGGAGAGATGAATGGAGCAGCCATTTTATTTTTCTAATAGGAATTACCATACTTTGGCGTTGTACCTGAGCTTCATTAAACTATGACGACTACTGATACTCAGCTTTTATAACTGCACCCTGTATTACCAACTAAAACAAGTCGGAGAAATTTATAGTCTGCTTTTCATGATGTGTGTGCTTATTCTTTGTACATTGAAATATCTTAATGGAACTCGTCAAGTAGAAGATGGTACTGTGGATAATTCTGAAAATTTATTGGTTTGCTTTTCAAACAAAGACGCCCATCATTTAGCTTAGAACAAAAAAAATTCTAAAGATTTCGTCGTTAAAATATATAATAAAGTCTGATTGGTATTAAGTTTTTGGGTTGTAAATCTATTTACATGGCTGCACACTTAGATTGACATATTCCACATTTTAATGGAGAGTAAAGTAGAGAAAAGATTGAAATAAGGACCAACATTTTGACCACTTTGAATGGGCTTGGGGTTGAAATTCTGCCAGGTTAAAAATTCTTTTTTCAAAATTCTGCTTTCGAAATTCTGCCTTCAAAATTCTGTTTTAAAAAATTCTGCTTTAAGAATTCAGCTTTGAGAGAATTTAGTATATCGATGGGAGTTTTGGCTGTGTGTGACAGTTCAAAAGCAACTAAGATACTTTTCCTAAAATACAAAACAATGTTGAAGCATTGCATTGTCGACTTAAAATACAGGACTATACAAAATCATGCATAAATGATCTAAGTAAGGAACTTTACTTCTAAAGCTGAAGATAGCCGCTTTTTTTTCTGAGAGTGTATAGCAACTCAGTGAAATTTTTACATCCTCTCAAATAACACGGCTATTATTAAATTGATTTCAGGATCGATGTGATGACGTCATAAATAAACACAACGAAACTATTCTGAACTAAAGGACGACCATTGTTAACTATTAATTAAAAAAACGCACCACTGCACTCTAGTCATTATGCCAGTGCCGTCGAAAAAATATTTAAGTAACAAATGTTTTAAAATTTGCTGGAAACATTGTGGACAAATATTGTTTTTAGAGAAAGAACAATTTTAAGTGTTAAATTTGAAAATTTGCCCAAGGTTAGAATTTTAATTTTCACCCCAAATTGTTTTTTTTTTTTGTGATTTGCCAAAGAGAAGATCAATTTGGGGTGTGAAAATGTAGGTACTGTCTTTGTATTAGCATACGATAGTATTAAAAAAAATAGTATATAGCTATTATATGACATGACTAGCCGACCTGTGCTCACGTTTCTTCCCAAACTTTTAAAATGATATTTTTTATATTAAAAAACAAAAAAAATAGACTTTTATTTTGTCGAAGTTTGCAAACCTTTCTTACCTACATTAATGAATTTATTTTTTTTCTTTTTTTCATTTTAAACCGGGCGGGAAAATTCGAAGTTTTTTTCTAGTTTTGGCAAAGCCCTAGTAAGTTTTCAGTAGGGAAAATCTAGACGAGCAAAACTTGTCAGATACTTGGCAACCCCTTACTGGATTTTAGTACCAACAAGATAGAATCATATACATTTTGGGGGAAATTTTACATTTTTGAAAATGGGTCCATTTTTCAATATGAAAAAAGCCCAAAACTTAGGTCCATTTTTCGTTTGGGACCATTTTTCATTGAGGCCAAATTTCATGTAGCCCTGTTTTCTACTTTCACGTCATTTCAGAATCTCTTGAAGATCCCACAATGAGAAGTCATATTATATGCTTTTTACACGAACCAAATCAATTTTTCCCAACATTCTTAACAAACTAAGTAAAAATAACTCGGAAAACACTGCGTTATTTCGTCTTATTAAATTAAATTAAAAAAAAAAATGAATAACTTTTAAAATTTTTTTATATATTTGTTCCTCAACTTGTATGTATAGTTAAAAAAAGATATGGGACTTAAAATGTTCGTAAGAATATTGGCTGTATCTAAAAATTCTTAGTTTTCTTAAAAATGTCAAACCAGTTTGAGAGTTTAAGTGAATATTTTGACCTTAAAGAAAAGAGTTGAAAATATTAATATTCTGAAAAATTAAAACCGGTTTGAGAGTGAAAGTGAATATTTTAACCTTTTACAAAAAAGTTGAAAATATTAATATACTGAAAAATTAAAATTTAAACAAAGCTATAAATAAAAATGGGAACGACTGGATTGCAAAAACTTTCTCTCGTAGCTAACAACTTTAACGTAGCTTGAAATTGATGATGTTGTACAAGTACATAGCTATTGGTTCCAAAATATTATGATAGCATTTAAAAAAAAATTAGATAAATTATTACTATAAATTACTATTAATTTATTATTTTTATGGCTTCGAGAGTAAAAGCTCAAAATCAAGTATGCCATCTGATTTGTTTCATAAACATGAATTTATGAAAAAAAAAAATCAAAAATCGTTGGAGCGGTTTTCTTAAAAATAAATTTTGTATATATAAAATTTTTCGCTCATTTTCAAAAATAAAATCTAGTATGTCAACATTTAGTATTTAATAAAATACAATTTTCAACAAAATAAAAAAAAATTCATTAGCCAGTTTTCAAGATACTGAGTTTTCAAAAAAAAATTCAATGAGTTGTGAAGCAGCTATTGTATACAAATTTTGGTTGAAATCGGAGCAGCCGTCAACGAAAACAAAAAAATCAGTTCTATGACAGGTACCGTTATTAACCGTTATTGGTAAAATTTGTTTTCATCAAAATATTGACCATGCCATAAGAAGTCAACGCACATCTTATCAAAATTCTTGGAGGGGTTATGGAAGGTACCGTTATTTTTTAATTTAGAAAGATGATTTTTTCAAGTATTCTACAAAATAATAAAAAACTATCTTACACCTAGTTTTGAAAATATTGACCAAATCGTTTTCAAAATATTTAGTTTTCAAAAAAAAAAAAATATTATTTTTTAATTTTCAAAAAAAATTTTTTTTTAATTTTGGTTCACAATAATCACCCCAATTACGAAATTCGTATTATTAAGTCGTATGTTGGGTTTTAGGTTCCCTTTATGGTAAAGTATCAATTTTTTCGGTTTTAAGAATTTACGATTAGAGACTTTGCGATGCTGGTATTTAAACCTAACAACATAATTATTAAAAGACATGGCAAATATAACAAAAATTGTTCGAAAAGAACACAAATTGTCCTTTTCGCCATATATTTTGATGATGATATAATTAAGTTTAAATACCACCATCGCAATGTCTCTATTCGTAAATTCTCAAAATATTTTCACCAAAAAAGATTACATTTTACCATGAACCACAAGCCCAAAATACGACCAAATACCACTTAATAATATGAATTTCACAATAGTGGTGAAGGTTTATACTTTTTATAAGTTTTACCATAAAAAGAATGAAAATTGTCAACCTAACTATTTTCCAGAAAATCAAAAACCAAAAAAAAAAATGATTGTACTGGAGGTACCCAAAATATTCAATATTTATGAAAATAAAAAAATTATTAAAAAGTATCATTTCCTTACTTAATTTATTTGAATTTTTTTGAACAAAATCCTCGGACTTGTTTTTAAGAAAAATATTATTTTCCCTTTTGGCGAAAAAAAATTGTATGGCAAGTGCCGTTAATTTTGGTCATAAAAAAATTAAAAAAAACCTCTGGGCATAAAACACTATATATCAAGTTTGAAGAATATCCCTACAGCCTTTTAGGCTGTACGGGCGGGCGATGATAGACAGAATTGCTAGACCCTCTTTTCTCGCTTTCTCGATCGATTTTTTTTTTAAGAATCCATAACTTACCATAAAGTACCTTCATCGCAAGTAAAAAGGTAGATTTCATTTGCGGCACGATTATTTTCCCGTAATTGGTTTAAACGGAAGATTATTCCTCTTGCTTAAAAATTCAAAAATTAATAAAACAAAATTTTTGTGAACGATTTAAAATGTTGTAGTTCTTTATTGGAACTAATAATTAATTTGAACTAACAATTTCCGTTCAAAAAGTGATACGCTTGAAATTTTACTCGCAAAATTTGACTCGATTTAGTACGATATTAAATCATTTCTAGGATGATAGATGATACTAGGTTAAAAATTGTATTTTACTATTTTTAATCGAGATTAGCATCGTACTATCGCCTAACATTTTACAAAAGTCTTATTATATTTTTAAGTATCGTACTAAATCCATATGAAAATTTGACGTTAATAAATGTCAAAATGAGGGTTATTTGTGTTTTTTTTTTTTCATGAGGTATCACTTTTTTGTTCGTGTTCAGCTAAAGTATATGGAGGAAATTAGTTTAGTATGATACTAGTTTTAAGGTATTTAAAATTAAGAACATTTTATTTAGGTTAGGTTAGGTTAGGTTAACTGTTATAAAATTAGAAGTAGTATCTTACTAAAACCTTTAGGTTGCTTAAAATGTTGTCCCCATAATATTTTCCTTAACTCTTAACTAATTCAAAAGAAAAATTATTACAAGTTGCAAAGAGGACTCTCTCGTATTTTTTTTTTTGCAATATTTAGTAATGATGAAGCAAACCAAACCTAAGTTACAAAAATTTATTTAGTTTTAAAAAAAAGTTTGTTGGTGGTATAATAAAGACAGATATAAAAGTCAGTTAGCAATGTTACCTGACGCCTTGAAAACAGGGATTCGTAGTTTTTTTTAGAGAAAATACATCACAAAAGTATGGGAACACTTCAGGCGCTGATCTTACAAAGCTATCAACTACTAATAGAAATTTGACCATTGTAGGAGATGGGATTGTTCGGAATGTTGTAATGTCACAATTTCACTTTAAACAAAGTTACTTGTATTTTGCTTTTAACTACCTTTATCGGTGAAACTCTTAACGAGTTTCGATGTTTAAACTCTGAACAAGTAGAGGTTAAACTCTTAGCGAGTTTCGTTGTTAAAACTCTGAACGAGTTTCGTTGTTCTTAACAAATTTTACTTAAAAAATGGAATACTACTCCACACGTGCCTGTACAATTTCTTATCGAATTTCTCTTAAGTTTAGTTCAAGTTGTCGTCAGAGTTCTTAACGAATTCCTTCTAAGCCAGCTTTTTTCGTGTTTTTTTCTTCGCGTTAAATAGGTACATACAAAAATTATCTTGGGAATTCTTAACGAAATCCTTTAAGCATGTATCGAGCTATTTTCCTTAATTTTCTGGAAAAATGTCTATTCTGCTTCAGCCCTGATTTCATGCACGTTGCTTAAAAATTCGAATTTGTAGTCTTATATTTTTTTGAGTAAGCTCAATTTCGGTCAAACTCTTAACGAGTTTCGGTCAAACTCTTAACGAGTTTCGTTGTTAAGACTCTAAACGAGGTTTGTTGCTAAAAAAAACTTAACGAGTTGTGTTAAATAATAGAATTCTTTCACGTAGGTACATACGGTCCTTTAAAGTTCTTTACGTATTTCTGTTTAAATTTTTTATTGACGTTATCGTCAGAATTCTTGACGAATTCTTTCTACCCGAGTTTATATTCTTTGTTTTTGGTATAAGTCATCATAAATAAGCATTCAAAAATCATCGCTAAAACTCTTAACGAGCTTTATTTCATCGATACTATAAACTTTGGAATTCTTAACGAAAAACTTTAAATCCACGTCCACGCCGATATACAGATTATTATAAATTTCACCAAGTTTCAAGCAAATATGTATGACATTTTAACATTCAATTTTAAACAGTCAGTTGTTGTTCGTTAGTTCGTTTGGTAATTTTATCAATTCTTAAAGAAAACAAAAATGACAAGACAAATTGAAGCGTCTTTGGCATGAAAACAAAATGATAAAATCAGTATATGAAAACAGATAGCTTTGAGTTCAGGGAGCAATGCAATCAAAGGCGCTGAGCACAGGGAGTATAGGATGCTTCGTTGGAAGGATGCAGGGACTATAAGCACAGTAGGCGATTTTCATGCAACGCTTTAAACACAGGGATTTTTAATTTAAAAAAATGGCCATTTTCAATGAAGGTGGATTAATTTTGAAAAGTTATTTATAGTAAAAAAATATAAACTAGGGATCACCATCACCGTCATCGTACGTTATGTTATGTTTTTGTGATGTTGGTTTATTTTACATTTTATAATTTAATAGGTACATACCGTTTTACCGACTATTACGAGAACCTATATTACAACTTGTTGTAAGTTAATGAATTTTCTTATGGGGCTCAATATTATGAAATTAAAACAAGGCCATGGCAGCTTAGTTAAAATCGAGCTCGAAAATGGTGTTTTTGTATTTTTTTTTTTAATTAGTCTAAAAAGATTCAGATAAAATGGCAAACACTTAAAGAATTTTTTTTTAATCCACTCAAGCCTTTTCTTTTATTTTGTTTTTAAATCAAGTTATTTCGATCAGCCGTTTTTGAGAAAATTGCTCGCAAACTCTATGATAAGATAACTATACCTAAATATAATACTTCTTTTTAGTCGCAATTACGTAGTGTAGGGCAAGTTAAGGATTCGTGTAAAAAATCGAACTCGAGTTAATAATTTACCCTAACATGACGATGATAGAGAACGCGAAAAAAGTGGGTTTCGCAATTCTGTCTGTCTGTACCTCGACCTGCAGCCTAAACCAGCTCAAAAAATAACGGTACCTGCCATAGGTATAACCAATAAAAAATTAAATTGATTTATTTTAAAAACGGCTCTAAAGATTTAAAAAAGAAGACAAACACGAGTTACTATTGTAACTATAATAAATATTTTGGTAGAAAAAAAAAAATATTTATAACGGTTATTAACAGAACCTGTCATAGAATCGATTTTTTGGTTTTCAAATTTCTCGTTAACGGCTACACCGATTTTTACAATTTTTTTTTTATAAGAGGTGCTTTACAATTGTAACAATTTTTTTTTAATTTATATAATTTTTCGATAAATTTTGTTTGGATTTTTATAAAAATATTGAATTTTTTTGACATTCAATATCTTGAAAACGGGCCAATGAATTTTTTTAAAATGTTCAAGAATTTTTATATACAAAAAATTAATTTTTAAGAAAACCGCTCTAACGATTTTTGATTTTTTTTTTTCATAAATTCATATTTATCAAGCAAATCAGATCAGATGGCACACTTTTTTAGGTCTACCTATCTGTTTTAGGTATTGAAATAACAATTTTATAGTAATTATTTATATTTGAACTTGTTTCTTAAAACTTTTTGTAATGATATCATAATGTTATGGAACCAATACATAAGCTCATTATCAACTTCAAGCCACGTTGAAGTTGTTAGCTACGGTAGCAAGTTTGTGCGATACAGTCGTGTCCATTTTTTAACAATCGAAATAAATCTTAAAATTGACTTTACTTGTTAACTGCTCCTATGTGTTATGAAAAAAAAAACACTGAAAACTAGATGTTTATTTTTTTCAAGTTTTTGAGAACATTCAAAATTACTAAAACTTACAATAACACCGCGTTTTCCGAGTTAGAAGTTTGTTCAAAATGTTTAGAGAAAAGTGTATGGGTCGAGCAAAAAGCGTAAAACTTATTTCCTTATGGTTGGGTCTTCAAGATTGAGATCTTTAAATGCTGAAAAAAAAAGAAGTCTACATTTTTTGTGTTTGGCAGACATTTTAAAAGGGAAGAATTATGGACGCCACCGTTACACGTTGCTTTACGAAATGGAGCGAGTTTACGGTATTTGAATTACATCGATAAAAAAATAAAAATAAATTGGGTGGCACAACGGCACCAGGGCCTAGTGACTAACAACTCTCAACCATTCCTTTGTGCGCCTGTTGACAGGAATGGAAGGGACCTACAATTTTATGCCGAATCCGAACGGCTAGACGAGAACCACTTATTCGTGACAAGTGATACTCTTGGAAGATTTGTCAATTCCTCGTAAGAGGCAGTAGCCCTGAAAAAAAACTTTTAGTTTATAGGCGGACGAGGCTGGGAAGCGAACCCAGACCTCCAGCGTGACAGTCGAACGCACTAACCATTACGCTACGGCTACATCGATGGAATGGTCAATTTTGGAAGTCTCTAGGAGGCTTAGCTTAGCCGCAAATCGTGTTTAAAGATTATGTTAATGTGAATATTGTGAATATATTGTAGGAAAACCTTAATTCTTTATAATTTGAGACAAAATTCCTTGCATATTTTTGCGTAAGGAATGGAATCATGATAGTGGTGTACTCTATCAGATTTGCTCAATATTTAGAACATTCTGATCAAAATTGTTTTCTTTTTTTTTTACTTTAACCATCCCTTGGTGTCTCCGCATCCCCACAAGTTCTCTATAGAATTTAGGGCCGAGCTTTACGCAAACACCTCCTTAGCAATACGTTGAGGACTTTTTGAATCATTATCGTCCTTGGAAACAAATTGTATGGGAATGATTTCAAATGAATAAGACTCCATAACATGTTCCTCAATGTCTTTGTCTTTATAAACTTAATGGTCAATTCGAACATTTTCTTCTTACTTATCGACCATACTATGCCAAGTGAATGCACCCCAAACTAAATTAAGTTTTATCCTTACTCTATACCGTCTTAAGAGTGTATTTTTGATTCAATTTCTTGTTCTAAGGGCTTATTACATCAAATTTACTTTTTGACCTACAAAATAAGAAATTCACAGAACAAGAAATTTGACGCACTTCTCAACCTAACAGATTTCCCAAATAAAAGTTATGCAATTTAAAATTTTATAAAAATATCGTTCTTAATTAGGCCGCCACCACTGAATATATAAATTTATGAAAATAAAGTCAAAAATCGATGGAGAGGTTTTCTTAAAAATTAATTTTTTTATATAAAACTAGCTGACCCGGCGAACTCGTTCCGCCTTATTTCATTTATGTAAAGAAAATAATAACTCCGAGCATGATATACAATGATGTTTCATGTAACTCGGTCAATTGAAATTCTTTATTCTAAAGTTTTATTAAATACAATAAAATAACTCAAATAACAATGTCGATGGGTTACAATGAAACCAAAATGATTGGCGTATCCAAGCTACCGTTTCTTAAATGAAGAGCCTTAATGTTAAAAAACATTTTCGTCTTATATTTAGGCGCGTACACGTACAAAGCTGTAGGTTTGCCGATATTTGAGCACGCCACATACAACTGACCATGTATGAAACATGGGAAGTCAAGATTGGCGCCACAAACATCCAGCAATTGTCCTTGCGACTTATTGATTGCCAATTGTCATAGCAAAAGCGAGACGCGCTGGAAATTGAAGACGCTTAAATACGTATGGCAAATCGTTCGGAATAAGTGGAATCCGTGGAATGAGAACATCTTCGCCTTTGAATTTTCCCCTCAAAATGGTGGCTTGAATATAAGATTTGATTTGATCCACTTCACAATCAAACGCGTTCCGTTACAAAGTTTTGGTGCATTTGAGGTTGCGCAGCAAAATTATAACTGAGTCGACTTTGAATTTTAAATTGTGTGGTGAAAAGCCCGGAACATCCAAAGAATTCAAAAATTCCGTGGGGTGTGGCTTAACGACGATTTGATTTTGAATGACGAAATTTAAATGATCGACATTCTTGTTTTTCGCAACCAAATTTGCGCGTGAACTCAGCCAATCATGGTTAACATAATTTTGAGTGAAATTCGGAGAAACATTCGCGGTGAGCTCTTCCAGCGTTGTTGTAAAGTAGCGAAAATTCGGTGGAAATTCAATAAGGCCGGTGACTAAGTCCACTGGTATCACGCCATTGCCCATCGCAAATAAATTGACTGGAGAAATCTGCAGCGAACTGGTCTTTTGATAAAGCGACTCGCATGTTTGTTTTCAATTGCAATTTCTCCATGTATTGCAATAAAGCCGATGCTGTCAGGCCCTTCCTGGGGCCAATACGAATTTATCAAGCCTTAAATCGTCAAAATCAAAGCAGCCGTTCTCGAGTTATGCAGTAAAACCGGATGTTCCCGGATTTTCAATTTTTCTGGAAATTTTCTTCCAGTTTCCTATGCCCTTCCTTGAACTGATACGAATTTATCAAGCCCTTAATCGTAAAAATCGAAATAACCGTTCTCGAGTTATGCATTAAAAACTGGATATTCCTTTGTTTTCTAATTTTCCTGGAAATTTTACGGGATTTTCCTCCAATGTCCTATGTCATTTCGTGAGCCAATACCAATCCAACAAGCCCTTAATGGTGAAAATCGAAATCACCGTTCTCGAGATATGCATTTAAAAGAGGATGATCCCTGATTTCCAATTTTCCTGAAAATTTTTCGGGATTTTTCTACAGTGTCCTATGTCCTTCCTTGGGTCAATACGAATTCATCAAGCCTAAAATCGTGAAAATCGAACGATCCGTTCTCGAGTTATGCGCGCACACACGGACGACATTTCTCTTTTATATATAGGTACCTATATAGATTTTTTGCACATTTTCAAAAATAAAATCTGGTGTGCCAACTTTTAGTATTTAATAAAACACAATTTTGCACAAAATAAAAAAAGTATTCATAGGCCTATTTTCAAGATATTGAATTTTCAAAAAAAAATTCAATATTTTTTTTAAATATCCAAACATAATTTTTTCGAAAATTTGTATATGCAAAACTGCTTGAATTGTGAAGCTCTTGTATAAAAATCTTGATTGAAATTTGTGTAGCCGTTAAAATCAGTTCTATGACAGGTGACAGGTAGGTACCGTTATTAACCATTATTGGTGAATATATTTTTTTCAAAATATGGACCATACCTTTAATAGTGAATGCAGGTAATAATAACAAGTTGTTGTTATTCCGTATTTTATCAGTGTATCTTTTATTGAGTCTCGTTTAAAACTAACTTACGCTCTAGTTTACATTCCATTCTACCCTGTAAAATGTTTCTATCTTGCAGCGTGTGCGAGATATCCTATTTCCATACTCCCCATCATATGGATCGTGGCTGACAACGGTGGGAGCTACTTCGTTGATAGAAGTAGATGTTTCAGCATAAATGGTTATCGTCGATGACAGTGACGATGACGATGACTACGACGACGATGACGACGGCAGCAGACACAGCGACTATGCCTGCAGCCGGCGACGATCTAGGCGATTGAGTTAACTTGCACATCTTCTAATCAAAATTCTTCGAGCCGTTTACGAGAAAAATAAGTTTTTTTCTTAACGGGGTTTTAACATTTGTATGGCAGCTCCCGTTATTTTTGGTTCTAAAAAAAAAATTTTAAAAAACTTTTTGGTCAAGGTATTAGTCAAAAACACTATGTACCAAGTTTGAAGAAAATCCCTCCAGCCGTTTAGGCTGTAGGGGCGAGGATAGACAGACAGACCCACTTTTTTCGCGTTCTCTATCATCTTAATGTTAAGGAAAATTATTATCTCGAGTTCTAATTTTATTAGTTTCAGCGCGCAAGTACCTACCTTGAAAATTCTTAACGAATTGTTTCACGTAATAGCTATCTATCTTTATCTCTTTAGTAGCGTACTAAATCCATACGACAATTTGACGTTTGTAAATGTCAAAATGAGGAATGTTTGTGAACTTTTTGCACGACCTATCACTTTTTTGGGCGTGTTCAGCTGAAGTATATGGAGGAAATTAGTTTAGTATGATACTAGTTAAAAAGTATTTAAAATTTAGAACATTTTAGTAAACTGTTACATAAAATTCGTAAAATATTAAGAAGTACCTTACTAGAACCATAATATAAGGTTGTCTAAAATTTTCCGCCTAATATTTTCTTTAAAAGAAGACTTATAACAAGTTGCAAAGAGGATTCTCCCGTAATTTTTTTTTTTTTCAATATTTAGTAATGATGAAGCAAACCAAACATAAGTTACAAAAATCCGTAGTCGTAAAGTAAATGTAAAGTAAAAGTTGTTTTGAAGTTAGTTTTAATTGGATCTGTATTTAGTTTAAAAAAAGTTTGTTGATGGTATAATAATAAAAGAAAACACACAGTTTTAAAAGTCAGTTAGCAATGTTACCTGACGCCTTGAAAACAGGGAGTTGTGGTTTTTTTTTTGGAGAAAATACATCACAAAAGTATGGGAACACTTCAGGCGCTGATCTTACAAAGCTATCAACTACTAATAGAAATTTGACCATTGTAGGAGATGGGATTGTTCGGAATGTTGTAATGTCACAATTTCACTTTAAACAAAGTTACTTGTATTTTGCTTTTAACTACCTTTATCGGTGAAACTCTTAACGAGTTTCGTTGTTAAAACTCTGAACGAGTACCGGTAAGACTCTTAACGAGTTACGTTATTAAAACTCTGAACGAGTTCCGTTGTAACGAATTTTACTAAAAAATTGAATTTTAGTCCACACGTGCCTGTACAATTTCATAACGAATTTCCCTTAAGTTTACTTCAAGTTGTCGTCAGAATTCTTAACGAATTCCTTCTAAGCTCTAAACGAGCTTTTTTCGTTTTTTTTTCTTCGCGTTAAATAGGTACATACAAAAATTATCTTGGGAATTCTTAGCGAAATCCTTTAAGCCTTTATCGAGCTATTTTCCTTAATTTTCTGGAAAATTGTCTATTCTGCTTCAGCCCTGATTTCATGCACGATCCTTAAAAATTCGAATTTGTAGTTTTATATTTTTTGGTGTAAGTTCAATTTCGGTCAAACTCTTAACGAGTTTCGGTCAAACTCTTAACGAGTTTCGTTGTTAAAACTCTAAACGAGGTTTGTTGCTAAAAAAAACTTAACGAGTTGTATTAAATAATAGAATTCTATCGCGTCGGTACATACGGTCCTTTAAAGTTCTTTACGTATTTCTGTTTAAATTTTTTATTGACATTATCGTCAGAATTCTTAACGAATTCTTTCTAACCGAGTTTATATTCTTTGTTTTTGGTATGTCATCATAAATAAGCATTCAACAATCACCACTAAAACTCTTAACGAGCTTTATTTCATCCTTATTATAAACTTTGGAATTCTTAACGAAAAACTTTAAATCCACGTCCACGCCGATATACAGATTATTATAAATTTCACCAAGTTTCAAGCAAATATGTATGACATTTTAACATTCAATTTTAAACAGTCAGTTGTTGTTCGTTAGTTCGTTTGGAAATTTTATCAATTCTTAAGGAAAACAAAAATGACAAGACAAATTGAAGCGTCTTTAGCATGAAAAAAAAAAATGATAAAATCAGTATATGAAAACAGATAGCTTTGAGTTCAGGGAGCAATGCAATCAAAGGCGCTGAGCACAGGGAGTATAGGATGCTTCGTTGGAAGGATGCAGGGACTATAAGCACAGTAGGCGATTTTCATGCAACGCTTTAAACACAGGGAACTTTAATTTAAAAAAATGGCCATTTTCAATGAAGGTGGATTAATTTTGAAAAGTTATTTATAGTAAAAAAATATAAACTAGGGATCACCATCACCGTCATCGTACGTTATGTTATGTTTTTGTGATGTTGGTTTATTTTACATTTTATAATTTAATAGGTACATACCGTTTTACCGACTATTACGAGTACCTTTATTACAACTTGTTGTAAGTTAATGAATTTTCTTATGGGGCTCAATATTATGAAATTAAAACAAGGCCATGGCAGCTTAGTTAAAATCGAGCTCGAAAATGGTGTTTTTGTATTTTTTTTTTTTAATTAGTCTAAAAAGATTCAGATAAAATGGCAAACACTTAAAGAATTTTTTTTTAATCCACTCAAGCCTTTTCTTTTATTTTGTTTTTAAATCAAGTTATTTCGATCAGCCGTTTTTGAGAAAATCGCTCGCAAACTCTAAGATAAGATAACTATACCTATAATACTTCTTTTAACTCGCAATTACGTAGTGTAGGGCAAGTTAAGGATTCGTGTAAAAAATCGAACTCGAGTTAATAATTTACCCTAACATGACGATGATAGAGAACGCGAAAAAAGTGGGTTTCACAATTTTGTCTGTCTGTACCTCGACCTGCAGCCTAAGCCAGCTCAAAATATAACGGTACCTGCCATAGATACAACCAATAAAAAATTAAATTGATTTATTTTAAAAACGGCTCTAAAGATTTAAAAAAGAAGACAAACACGAGGTACTATTGTAACTATAATAAATATTTTGGTAGATAAATACCTGTCATAGAATCGATTTTTTGGTTTTCAAATTTCTCGTTAACGGCTACACTGATTTTTACCAATTTTTTTTTATAGATGGTGCTTTACAATTGTAACAACTTTTTTTTAATTTGTATAATTTTTCGAAAATTTTGTTTGGATTTTTAAAAAAATATTTTTTTTTTTTTTTACATTCAATATCTTGAAAACGGGCCGATGAGCTTTTTTTGTGCAAATTGTATTTTATTAAATACGAAAATTTGGCTTACCAAATTTTATTTTTTAAAATGTTCAAGAATTTTTATATACAAAAAAATAATTTATAAAAAAACCGCTCTAACGAATTTTGGTGTTTTTTTTCATAAATTCATATTTATCAAGCAAATCAGATCAGATGGCACACTTTTTTAGGTCTACCTATCTGTTTTAGGTATTGAAATAACAATTTTATAGTAATTATTTATATTTGAACTTGTTTCTTAAAACTTTTTGTAATGATATCATAATGTTATGGAACCAATACATAAGCTCATTATCAACTTCAAGCCAAGGTATAGTTGTTATCTACAAAAGCAAGATTGTGCGATCCAGTCCTGCCCTTTTTTACAATTGAAATAAATCTTAAAATTGACTTTTTGTATTCACTGCTCCTATGCATTCTGAATCGAACACTGAAAACCAGATGTTTTATTTTTTCAAGTTTTTTTGAGAACATTGAAAATTACTAAAACTTAGAATTAGGCCAGGGCGGCGCGGCGGCCGACGTTTTCCATGTTAGAAGTTTGTTCAAAATGTTGAGAAAAAAGTGATATGGGTCGAGTAAAAAGCGAAAAACTTATTTTCATATGGGTCGGGTCTTCAAGTAAGGTCGGGTCTTCAAGATTGAGATCTTTAAATGACAAAAAAAAAAGAAGTCTACATTGTTCGTAAAAAAAAACTTCGCAATTAAAATTGAAGCAATTTGATGGTGTTTGGCAGACAATTTAAAATGGAAGACGTATGGAAGCCACCGTTACGTTGCTTTTCGAAACGGAGCGAGTTTACGGTATTTGAATTACATAATATGCCCAAGTAACATTGTTGGAGCTAGTTGAAGCAAAACTGCCCTTCTACAGCTCTAATAAAGTGTAATCTAAGGCTATAGCTCTGTAAGAGTTTATAATACTGCTCTCTTTATTTCTTTTAAAAATTGTGCTCTATAACAGAGGTTCTGGAATGGTTTCAGTTCTAGCAACTAATAACGTCTCAAGATTCAAAAGTATGCTCCTTACTGGAGTTTATAACATTCAAAATAGAGCATTGTCTAAATATCAGCGCTCAACGAGTTATTATAGAGCTTTCAACAACACATAGACAAAATATTAACGCATGCGCCTACCAAAACGTCGAAAAATAGCTCTAATAGAACCACACAAAAAGTGCGTATAGAGCTTAATACTAATACTTTCACACAAATGGTACATAATACAAATATTACTCATCCGCATTGTAGTATCAAAAAAAAACATTTACAGAGCTATTGTAAAACCACCACTGATTTTGTAGGGTGTTACAAACTTCTATAAATTCAACAAAATTAATTAAAAAAAAAATAACAATGAGTCGAAAATAAATAAAGCCGTGTTTTTTGAGAGAGTGACTAGCAACTAAGTAAAAGTTTTACACGTAAATATTTTGCTGAGTTGCTATTCACTCTCTCAAAAAACACGGCTTAAATTAATTTCCCTATAACAGGGTTTTAGAGGAGGAAGTTGTATTAATTACAATTATTTATTATTTTTTTCTATTCCCTAAGAAAGCTTTAAGACTTATCGAAATTTAACTAAAGCTGAATCACAAAAAAAACTTGCTCGTTAAGTTCAAAGTGCATCTCAGGGACTTACTTTACTTTTGATGGCGCTCACAGCCCAGGATGGGCTTCGGCCTCAACTAACAAGCCCCTCCAGCCAGCTCTGTCCCTAGCTAGCCGCTTCCAGTTGCGCACACCGAGTGCTTTGATGTCGTCATTCACTTGATTGCGCCACCTGTTACGGGTTCTTCCTCTGCTGCGTACCCCATCGGGGTTGGATTCGAAGACTCGTCGGGCAGGTGCGTTGCTGTCCATACGCTCCACGTGCCCCAGCCATCTAAGCCGCTCTATTTTCAGCTTTTTGACCAGGTCAACGTCGCTGTATAGCCCGTATAGCTCGTCGTTGAATCTTCTCCTCCATACTCCTTCGATACACACCGGACCGAAAATCACACGAAGAATCTTCCTCTCAAAGCACCCTAGCAGATTTTTATCCGAATCCTTCAGTGTCCATGCTTCTGACCCATAAAGCAGGACCGGGATGATTAGGGTTTTGTATAAAGTCTCCTTGGTTCTCTGAGAGAGGGCCTTACTACTTAAATGCCTTCTTAGACCGAAGAAACAGCGGTTGGCAAGAGTAATTCTTCGCTTGATCTCTGCACTGATGTCATTCTGCGATGTAATAGTGGAGGCCAGGTAGACAAAGTCCTTGACAACTTCGAAGTTATATCTGTCCATCGTGATATTTTGCCCGAGTCGACGATGTTGAGATTCCTCTCTCGATGACAGCATATACTTCGTCTTGTCCTCATTAACCGCCAATCCCATTCTAGCCGCCTCCGATTCAATGCTCGCAAATGCCCCTGCCACAGCTCGCTTCGTTCTGCCGACAATGTCTATGTCATCCGCATATGCAAGCAATTGAACGGACTTTTGATAGATTGTACCGCTGGTGTTGACATGTGCGTTGCGTACAATGGCTTCAAGAACGATGTTGAATAGGTTGCATGATAACGCGTCGCCTTGCCTCAATCCTTTCTCAACTCTTTCTCAGCATCTCAGGGACACCTACTCTTTAAATAAAAATATACTAGGTATTTACTGTGCAGAATATTCACTCTTTCTTTTATTTTCTGAAGCACCCTATTTTATATAAAGCACTGAAAGCAAATCTGTCACCTTGTGGCTACTAGCTCTGAAATAACGCTATTACAGCTCTGAAGCGCTATTGCAGCCCTATGGAAAAGAAACTTTTACCCTTATAAAAATATGGCGATGAAAAGAAAAATGATTCGAATAACCAATTTTTTTTTCAATTTAGAAAAAGAAAAGGTCTCCTTTTCCGATTAAAAAACACAGCACATTTTTAATTTTTAAACAAAATATTTTATTAATAATTTTCAATAGTTTTCAAGATTTTTTTGTTTTGTTCAGATTAAAATTTTTCAAAATCTCAGCGTAATATTTATAATTCCGGAAGCGCGTTGTAATTTCGCGAAGTACCTTCAATACATTTGTGATAAAACAAAACGCGCACTTAAATTTCACAATTATTTTACCGAAAATATAATAATTCCCTTAATCTATTCGAATATAAAAAATAACTTATCTTGTTGACATTACGCACTTAATGAAGTTTTACAATACTTATAAATACTTCAAATAAATTAATCCATCACACAAACATAAAATATGTTGTGCAACTATTATATATTATTCTTCGATTGTGTTATGCACACTTATACCAACAAAAAGCTGTCAAAGGTGCTCCTTAGTAGATACAAAATGCATAATTAAAGAGCTTAAAATTTGCTCTAAATGTCAAAGAATTCCCTGTATGAGAGCTCTAAAATTACTCTAAATGCGCAACTAGAGCTAATTCTCGTACGAGCTTTAAGACTTGCTCTGGAAGTGCTGTTAGAGCATTTGAACAGCTAAATTTGCTTCTTGGGTGTGACAAAATATGACAATTTGAGTTATTATTCTTTTTTTTACTACTGAATACCTATAATATAAATTTTAATTTCTACATCGATGGAATGGTGAATTAAGATCACGAACATTTTTATAGATAAAGAGAAACTTCGATTTTTTAATTGCAGGTCTTCGTATAACGTGATACATCGATGGAAATGTGCTTTTCTACATTTTTTTTTTTTTTTTTTTTTTTTTATATTGAGCGCGTGCAAAAGGGGTTGTGACTACCTTAAGATGATATACACAGCACGAGCGATTAGGTAGATTGGAGGGGATTTAAAAGGAGATACCGATGCACATTGGTTTTGAACGTCTGTAGATCACATTGGGAGGGGAAAATTGAGCTGGGTGGAGCATTCCACATTCGAGTAGTGCGACTAAAGAAAGAATCTCTGTACTTAACAGTACGTCCGAAATTGGGCTCAAGGGTAAACTGATGGGCATTCCTAGAAGCGCGAGTATTACGGTTGAATTGTTTGAGGGGAGGAATGCAACTGGCTATTTCACTAGAGCATTGTTTATGGAAATAACGGTAAAATAACGAGAGACATGAAACATTTCGACGGTGCTCAAGAGATGAGAATGTTTCCGTTATAGTTCTTTCACCTATCATTTTAAGAGCTCTCTTTTCAATTCTCAAAACTCAACTGGGTTATTGGAGCACCTGCCCAAATGTGAGAGTTATACTCAAGTTTTGGACGAATAAAGGCTTTGTAGATCACAGCCAGATCAGAAGGGGAGAAAAATTTCTTGCATCGACGGAGAAAACCTAAACACTTAGCAGCATTTTTGGCGATGTCGAATATGTGGTCGTTCCATAAAAGGTGGTCTGTGACACACATACCGAGGACTGAAAGCTTTTCGGTTTCCTCAATGCAAGTGCCACTCATGGATAGTGGCATGGGGGGTGGGTTTTGTTTTAACGACAGTAGACAGCATTGAGTTTTTGAAGCATTAAATTCTACACGATTTTTTATTCCCCATTGGACAATGCTGTCGAGATCAGAATTTAATGAGCTTATCATACGCTGCCGTTCAAGTTCCACATCCGAAGGACATGGATGTGAATCTAAGAACGAATATGAAAAGCTGAGGGTACTGTCGTCAGCGAAACAACTTAATGGATTAGAAGTTTCAGATAAAAGATCGTTTATGAATATAAGGAAGAGAGTCGGAGACCTGGGGCACACCATCAAGAATCGTGGAGGTGCCATTCATCAGGTCGTCTCAAATGGGTAGGAATCATCTTACAAAAACCGAAATCAATGAAATCCATAAAAATAAAACGCACCAATAAATCGCAATTTAAAACTGTATGTTGGTTCATATCTAATCAATCTAAGGTACGACGAACTTAATTTTCCCAAACATTAAAAAAACGCCCTCCTAATGCGTGAATTTACAA
The DNA here is from genome assembly GCA_949320155.1 of Melangyna quadrimaculata. Taxonomy (NCBI): domain Eukaryota; kingdom Metazoa; phylum Arthropoda; class Insecta; order Diptera; family Syrphidae; genus Melangyna; species Melangyna quadrimaculata. The sequence continues at coordinate 68,841,715 of OX439485.1, forward strand.
ACAAAAATTTTAAAAATTTATTTAATTGTGTTCATACCTATTTTGTTTCTATGTATAAACATTTAGGTACATAAATAACTTACCGAAATTCAAAAAAGGCCGTAGGCAGGAACATATTATAGAATAGATGTTAATATCATCATCTTGAATCTTCACCAATAAGGCACACACCACATGCATCACTTCAACAAACCATTTGGTTAATAAATATTATAAAAAAAAATCCACAACTTTTTCGTTAATTTAAAAAAAAAAGTGATAAAGAAATTATGACATTTATTGAAGCTACTTAACATTAGGCGCGTTCACGAAAGAGAGATATAGGAGATTTGACTCTTTCAAAAGCTGATCAAGCGAACCAAAACATTTTGTTTCCTCAGTATTTTGGCATCCAAACAGAGATTTTTTGCTGAGGAATCCTGTTGAGGCAACAGAGATTGCTGAGGCCCTCCGAAATCTCCCTTTCCTGAACACGCCTTTGAACCACTAAACAAAATGAAAACTTTAAAGTGGCATTTTTAAATACATATATTGAAATTAGAAATAGAAAATACCTCTGTGATTAAAAATAATTGAGAAACTGACAAAAAAATATAAATTTAAACGAAACATGAATTTATAAGAAAAATAAAAGTTAAAACACTTGTTTCAGGAGCACACCGATTCTTTCAGCCCGAACACTTGGATTCGAATTTGATTTTCGTCTAACCAAAGAAAATATCATCACTACCAACACCGACGACCGACGCACACACCACGGCAACAAATAACAACACAGCATGCATGACAAAAAAAAATTTAACGGCAAATCAACCTGAATTATATTTTGAAAGAAATTCCACTTTTTAACAAGGAAAAATTATAACTTTCTTTTAAAAAAATATCTTAGCCAATTAAACAACAATTATTTTATACATATTCGAACCAATATTAACGACTTACTCACAAAAATAAATATTTTAATTTAAACAATGGCGTAGCAAATGAACCAGAAAATACTTTACATTTAACAAGACACAACTTCAATACTGAACAGAACAGAACTTGTAGAGAAAAAAGCACAGCGATGATGAAGATGAAGTGTGTGTTTGTGTGAGTGTTGTTGTATAGAGTGTAGATCTTGTAAGAGCGCCATAGTGAATTTGGATTGACTTGAAATGCAAGATGGTATGCAAAATGCACTTTAAATTTTGCTAGAGGTGGGTGGATGGGTAGTTAGCTGAGTTGTCATTTGAAGAGAAAATGCAACAAATGTAATCGATTTATGGGTTTGTTTATTGTTGGATGGAGGAATTAATTGGAATGTTTTTTTTTTTTGTTGTTGTTGATTTTGTTGATATTTTCTACATATTAAAATAAAACTGCGCGTTTAAGATAATAAATAAGACAGTAACAATAATAAAACACAAAGAACAAGTGGTAGTGGCTACCAAAAAAAAAAAAACAAACAAAAAAAAAAAACAAGCTACAAGACTGCATGAGTGTTCTCTGAAGTAAAGTCGTTTAATTGTTTGCGTTATAACGTTGGCAGTGATTATTTTTATTTAATACGAAGACTGTTTCCTATTAGCAAAATTGATAAATTGTTCTTTTTTATTGAAATTTATTAGCAGAAAAGGACTCTAGAGAGTGTTATTTTATTATCTGCATTTTATTTTCCCCCAGATCCGGTTCGGAATGGATTTGAATCCGAAAATACATGTAATACAAATGCAGCCTTGCATTTGGATTTTCAAATCCATTCTTAACACACACATTTAGCTTTTCCATCTAAAAATTAGTTTTTACTCTGACGTGTAGATGGCTATTTTAAGTGATGAATAAAGAAAGAAATACATGAATGGTCTTCGGTCTAGAGATCTTGAACTGTCTTGAGATCCTGAACGGTCTTAAGATCTTGAAAGGTCTTGAGGTTCTGAACGATCTTAAGATCCCGAACGCTCTTGACATCTTGAACGCGGGGCAAAAAAAAAATGCCGCGGGGCAAAAATAATTGCTGTGGGGATAAATAATTGCCGCGGGGCAAAAATAAATGCCACAGGGAAAAATTTAATGCCACGGGGCAAAATTAAATGCCGCAGGGTAAACATAAATGCCGCGGGGCAAAAAAAAAAGCAGCGGGGCATAAATAAATGCCACAGGGCAAAAATAAATACGGCGGGGAAAAATCATTTTTGCGAGGGAAAAATAAATGCCGCAGGGCAAAAATAAATGTCGATGCCTCGGGGCATAAATAAATGCGGCGGGGCAAAAAACAAGGCCGCGGGCCAAAAAAATAATGCTGTGGGGCAAACATAAATGCCACGGGGCAAAAAACAATTCCGCAGGCCAAAAAAAATAATGCTGTGTGGCAAACATAAATGCCGCGGGGCAAAAATATATGCTACGGGGCAAAAAAAATTGCCGCGGGGCAAAAATAATTGCCGTGGGGCATAAATATTAAGGAAAATTATTATCTCGAGTTCTAATTTTATAAGTTTCAGCGCGCACGTACCGACCTTTAAAATTCTCAACGAATTGTTTCACGTATAGCTATATCTCTTTATCTCTTTAGTAGCGTACTTAATCCATATGACAATTTGACGTTTATAAATGTCAAAATGAGGAATGTTTGTGAATTTTTTGCACGACCTATCACTTTTTTGGGCGTGTTCAGCTGAAGTATATGGAGGAAATTAGTTTAGTATGATACTAGTTAAAAAGTATTTAAAATTTAGAACATTTTAGTAAACTGTTACATAAAATTCGTAAAATATTAAGAAGTACCTTACTAGAACCATAATATAAGGTTGTCTAAAATTTTCCGCCTAATATTTTCTTTAACTCTTAACGAATTCAAAAGAAGACTTATAACAAGTTGCAAAGAGGATTCTCCCGTAATTTTTTTTTTTTTTCAATATTTAGTAATGATGAAGCAAACCAAACATAAGTTACAAAAATCCGTAGTCGTAAAGTAAATGTAAAGTAAAAGTTGTTTTGAAGTTAGTTTTAATTGGATCTGTATTTAGTTTAAAAAAAGTTTGTTGATGGTATAATAATAAAAGAAAACACACAGTTTTAAAAGTCAGTTAGCAATGTTACCTGACGCCTTGAAAACAGGGAGTTGTGGTTTTTTTTTTGGAGAAAATACATCACAAAAGTATGGGAACACTTCAGGCGCTGATCTTACAAAGCTATCAACTACTAATAGAAATTTGACCATTGTAGGAGATGGGATTGTTCGGAATGTTGTAATGTCACAATTTCACTTTAAACAAAGTTACTTGTATTTTGCTTTTAACTACCTTTATCGGTGAAACTCTTAACGAGTTTCGTTGTTAAAACTCTGAACGAGTACCGGTAAGACTCTTAACGAGTTACGTTATTAAAACTCTGAACGAGTTCCGTTGTAACGAATTTTACTAAAAAATTGAATTTTAGTCCACACGTGCCTGTACAATTTCATAACGAATTTCCCTTAAGTTTACTTCAAGTTGTCGTCAGAATTCTTAACGAATTCCTTCTAAGCTCTAAACGAGCTTTTTTCGTTTTTTTTTCTTCGCGTTAAATAGGTACATACAAAAATTATCTTGGGAATTCTTAGCGAAATCCTTTAAGCCTTTATCGAGCTATTTTCCTTAATTTTCTGGAAAATTGTCTATTCTGCTTCAGCCCTGATTTCATGCACGATCCTTAAAAATTCGAATTTGTAGTTTTATATTTTTTGGTGTAAGTTCAATTTCGGTCAAACTCTTAACGAGTTTCGGTCAAACTCTTAACGAGTTTCGTTGTTAAAACTCTAAACGAGGTTTGTTGCTAAAAAAAACTTAACGAGTTGTATTAAATAATAGAATTCTATCGCGTCGGTACATACGGTCCTTTAAAGTTCTTTACGTATTTCTGTTTAAATTTTTTATTGACATTATCGTCAGAATTCTTAACGAATTCTTTCTAACCGAGTTTATATTCTTTGTTTTTGGTATGTCATCATAAATAAGCATTCAACAATCACCACTAAAACTCTTAACGAGCTTTATTTCATCCTTATTATAAACTTTGGAATTCTTAACGAAAAACTTTAAATCCACGTCCACGCCGATATACAGATTATTATAAATTTCACCAAGTTTCAAGCAAATATGTATGACATTTTAACATTCAATTTTAAACAGTCAGTTGTTGTTCGTTAGTTCGTTTGGAAATTTTATCAATTCTTAAGGAAAACAAAAATGACAAGACAAATTGAAGCGTCTTTAGCATGAAAAAAAAAATGATAAAATCAGTATATGAAAACAGATAGCTTTGAGTTCAGGGAGCAATGCAATCAAAGGCGCTGAGCACAGGGAGTATAGGATGCTTCGTTGGAAGGATGCAGGGACTATAAGCACAGTAGGCGATTTTCATGCAACGCTTTAAACACAGGGAACTTTAATTTAAAAAAATGGCCATTTTCAATGAAGGTGGATTAATTTTGAAAAGTTATTTATAGTAAAAAAAATATAAACTAGGGATCACCATCACCGTCATCGTACGTTATGTTATGTTTTTGTGATGTTGGTTTATTTTACATTTTATTATGTAATAGGTACTTACCGTTTTACCGACTATTACGAGTACCTATATAACAACTTGTACGTTAATGAATTTTCTTATGGGGTCAATATTATGAAATTAAAACAAGGCCATGGCAGCTAAGTTAAAATCGAGCTCGAAAATGGTGTTTTTGTATTTTTTTTTTTTAATTAGTCTAAAAAGATTCAGATAAAATGGCAAACACTGAAAGAATTTTTTTTTAATCCACTCAAGCCTTTTCTTTTATTTTGTTTTTAAATCAAGTTATTTCGATCAGCCGTTTTGAGAAAATCGCTCGCAAACTCTAAGATAAGATAACTATACCTATAATACTTCTTTTAACTCGCAATTACGTAGTGTAGGGCAAGTTAAGGATTCGTGTAAGAAATCGAACTCGAGTTAATAATTTACCCTAACATAACGATGATAGAGAATGCGAAAAAAGTGGGTTTCGCAATTTTGTCTGTCTGTACCTCGACCTGCAGCCTAAGCCAGCTCAAAAAATAACGGTACCTGCCATAGATACAACCAATACAAAATTAAATTGATTTATTTTAAAAACGGCTCTAAAGATTTAAAAAAGAAGATAAACACGAGGTACTATTGTAACTATAATAAATATTTTGGTAGAAAAAAAAAACATGGAATCGATTTTTTGGTTTTCAAATTTCTCGTTATCGGCTACACCGACTTTTACCAATTTTTTCTATAAAAGGTGCTTTACAATTGTTACAATTTTTTTTTAATTTATATAATTTTTCGAAAAATTTTGTTTGGATTTTTAAAAAAATATTGAATTTTTTTTTTTGACATTCAATATCTTGAAAACGGACCAATGAATTTTTTTTTTAATTTTGTGCAAATTGTAATTTATTAAATACTAAAATTCGGCTTACCAAATTTTGTTTTTTAAAATGTTCAAGAATTTTGATATACAAAAAATTAATTTTTAAGAAAACCGCTCTTACGATTTTTTATTTTTTTTTTCATAAATTCATATTTATCAAGCAAATCAGATCAGATGTCACACTTTTTTAGGTCTACCTATCTTTTTTAGGTATTAAAATAACAATTTTATAGTAATTATTTATATTTGAACTTGTTTTTATAAACTTTTTTTAATGATATCATAATGTTATGGAACCAATACATAAGCTAATTATCAACTTCATGCCACGTTAAAGTTGTTAGCTACGGTAGCAAGTTTGTGCGATACTGTCGTGTCCATTTTTTAACAATCGAAATAAATCTTAAAATTGACTTAACTTATTAACTGCTCCTTTGTGTTCTGAAACAAACACTTAAAACTAGATGTTTTATTTTTTCAAGTTTTTGAGAACATTGAAAATTACTAAAACTTACAATAACACGGCGTTTTGTGAGTTAGAAGTTAGTTCAAAATGTTTACAAAAAAAGTGTATGGGTCGAGCAAAAATCATAAAACTTATTTTCTTATGGTCGGGTCTTCAAGTTTAAGATCTTTAAATGACGAAAAAACATGAAGTCTACATTGTTTGTAAAAACAAACTTCGCAATTAAAATTAAAGCAATTTGATAGTGTTTGGCAGACATTTTAAAAGGGAAGAAATATGGACGCCACCGTTACACGTTGCTTTACGAAACGGAGCGAGTTGACGGTATTTGAATTAGGCGCCAGTTATAGCTTTCATTGAAAGCCATCATTTTGTCTTTCAATTTTGATGCACTTAAACAAATAAATATGATGGCGTTTTGGTACCAAATGAAGGTTGTGAGTTATAAATTTTTTTTAGTAAAAAAAATGTTTAGTTCGCTTTAACACTTTCTAATTAAATCACTTTTAGTTTTTCAATGATGAAAATCGTTTTCATTGAACAGCCGATATTTTGTTCCCAAAAGTGGAACACATTCGTTTCAATGAAATGTGTTCCTTTCTCTTCCTGTTCTCGTCTGTCAGTTTTTCGGTCCATGATCGACTCTAACCTCAAAGTTGTTTTTTGTATGGGGAATGGAATTTTCAATGAAAGAAAATTTCATGATAGCTATAACTGACTTGTCAGAAAATATTCCACTGTTTCACTGATTTGTGTTTCAATGATGGATTTCAATGAAAGCTATAACTGGCGCCCTACATCGATGGAATAGTCAATTTTTCTAGATCACGAACATTTTCTTAGGAAGTCTCTAAGAGGCTTAGCTTAGCCGCAAATCGTGTTTAAAGATAAAGAGAAACTTCGATTTGTAAATATAAGGTTTTTTTATAGTCTGATACATCGATTGAAATATGGCTTTTTCCTAAATCACGAATCGTAGAGGTGCCATTCAGCAGGTCCGGATCCGGATCTGGATCCGAGGATCCGACACTATCCGGATAGTTTTGGATATCGGATCCAAGATTGTGATCCGGATATTTCGGATATCGGATCCTGAAACTAGATCTGATTCGCATTTTCGGATCCGATCCGGATATCCGAAATAGGCGTAAAGTCTTAACGCCCAAAACCATAAAGCCCAAATAGAAAATGTCATAACGTCCAAAATTGTTTGTTAACAATTTGTTTTTGTACAATTTGGGCGCAATGACATAAGCTTTGGGGCTTATGACATTTTTTTTTTTGGGAATTATGATGTTCTAATTTTAAAGCGCCGGTTGGTCTTATCGCCCAACGTTATAACGTCATAAGCCCAACAAGCGACACATCGCCCAAAATCTCATTAAAAAAATGACACAACGCCCAAAAGGAATTTTCAAATGTCATAACACCCAAATCTTAAAATGTCATTTCGTCCAAAAGGTTTATAATATTTTTGAATTTGGGCATTGTGACATAAATTTCGGGCGTTATAACATTTATTTGGGGCACTATGACGTTCTTATAATGTAAGCTCATCAAGCCCAAATGACAAAACCACAAATTTTGGGAAGAAAAAATTAAAAGAAAAGACAATTTCGCAAATTAAATATCAATGTACGAGTCCTGCAGTAATGTTGAGTGACACCAACTCGTCAAGTGGGATCAGGAAAATATTTGAAACTGCTTGTCTCAGGTAATATTCTGAAACAACGCAACAAACACCGCAGCGGGGGGAGCGGCGGCGCGTTACGACGCGGCCGGTGCGGTGGTGGCGCGGAGGCCAGCCGTGCCACCGCGCCGCGTCCGTGCACTGCACGCAGTACTGCAGGACTCAAACATTGTTTTTTATTTGGGCGATATGACATTTTATTTGGGCTTTGCGACGCATTTTTTGTGAGATTTTGAGCGATTTTTCAGTTTTTGGGCGTTATGACCTTTGATGACTTATGACTTGGGGCAAAAATCATTAAGAACAAAAACAAACTAAATTGTCGCAGCACCCAAAATTAATGTCAAAACGCCCAAACTGTCATAATGCCCAAACTCAAAATCAAAAAATATTTTGGGCAATATGACAATGTTCGATTTTGGCATTCGAGATTTTTTTTGAGTGCAATGACATTCCTTTTGGGCAGTTTTTGGGCTATATGAAAGTTTTTGGGCTTTATGACATATTTCGATTTGGGCTTTATGTTTTAGGGTGTTAAGACCTAACCCCTCCAAAATATCCGGATACTTGCAAGCACAACTTCCTAATGCGTATAGTTAAAAACAAAAAATTTAAAAATTCATTTAATTGGGTTCATATTTTGTTGCTGTGTAAATATTTACATAAATAACTTACCGAATTTCTAAAAAGGCCGTAGGTAGGTATTATAGAACAGATGTTACTATTATCATCTTGAATCTTCACCACAAGTAGGTCTAGGTAACACCACATGTATCACTTCAAAAAACCACTTAGTAAATAAATATTATAAAAGAAAATCCACAACTTTTGTTTTGTATTTAAGCCTAGTACTCACCTCTGAGTGAAATGAAAAATAAAAGCGGTTTGAAATGTACGTGAATAAGTTTTGTGAAACCATAATTAATTATCCACGTGAAATTTCAGTCCCAGTTTGAAAATTTTTAGTACTTTCTTTGAATGAAAAAAATAATTCGATTTGTCTGACTTGAAATGCTTGAGTAGACTATTTTAAATCCATAGTTTTATTTCTGGCTTGTCGGTAACACTTAATTTACAAAAATAAACGATCATAAGATCCAAAATAATTCTTTATGCTTTTCTATTCAATTATTACAACTTTTATTTTAATTTATTGACAAATGTCACACCTTTCCACACTTCTATTATTTTTTCCTAGTGGTCGTACATTAGGAAATGAAAATTATGAAATGAAATTAATTTTGAACCGGTTCATATTTCGATCTCCCATTTTGGGTACTCAGCTCTCGTTGTGAAATAAATGTCACTTTTATATAAAAATTTCATTTACACTCGAGATGAGTACTAGGCTTTAGAAAAAAAATAAAAGTGAAAAAGAAATTATGACATTTACTGAAACTACTTAATATAAGGCGCGTTCACGAAAGAGAGATAACGGAGATTTCGCTCCGTCAAAAGCTGAACAAGCGAATCCAAACATATTTTTCTTCAGTATAGGTACATCCAAATGAGGCCCTCCGAAATCTCCCTTTTCTGAACACGCCTATGTAACATTTTTTAAATATATTGAAATTAAAAAAAGAACATACATCTCTGATCAGAAATAATTGAAAAACTCACAAAAAATATAAATTTAAATGAAACATTTATTTATAAGAAAACACAGCTTTAAAATAAAAGTTAAAACACTTGTTTCAGGAGCTCACTGATTCTTTCAGCCCGAACACCTGAATTCGAATTTAAATTTAACGATTTTCTTCTTCTAACCAAAGAAAATATCATCACCACACCAACACTGCATACAAAGCAAAAAAAAATGAGAACGGCAAATCAACTTTAATTATATTTTGAAAGAAATTCCACTTTTTAAAGAGGACTAATTATAATTTTCTTTTAAACAATGATCTTAGCCAATTAAACAACAATTATTTTATAAATTTTCGAAAGAATATTAAAGACTAACTCACAAAAATAAATACTTTAATTCAAACAATCGCGCAGCAAATGAACCAGAAAATACCTTAAATTTAACAAGACACAAATTCAATACTGAACAGAACAGAACTTGCAGAGAAAAAGCACAGCGATGATGAAGATGAAATGTGTGTTTGTGTGTGTTGTTTTATAGAGTGTAGACTGTAGATCTTGTAAGAACACCATGGTGAATTTGTATTGACATGAAATGGAAGATTAGATACAAAATGCACTTAAAATTTAGCTAGAGGTAGGTGGACGGGTAGTTAGCTGAGTTGTCATTTTTAAAAAGAGAATGTGCAACCAATGTAATCGATTTATGGGTTTGTTTATTGTTGGATGGTGGAATTAATTGGAATGTTTTTTTTTTGATTTTGTTGATATTTTCTACATATTAAAATAAAACTGCGCGTTTAAGATAATAAATAAAATAGTAAAAATAATAAAACACATTTGAATAGAACAAGTGGTAGTGGCTAGGTATGTTCTTTTAAATAAAAAGGTTCCTCATATTATTTTAATATTATTTCAAGGTGAAAATATGTACCTAATCATCACACCAGTGATTTTGATACAATTTAAGGCCGCGTGCAAATTGAATTAAAATGCATTCAAACGTACCCAAAGAATTAAATTTAGACAGTTATGAGGTGAATCTGTTGGCGTTTTCTATTGGTAATTTCAGAAAAGATTCGTCTTTTTTTTTCATTTTATACTTGTAATTTTATGTTTTTTGTATCAATTTATTTTAATCTGCGTCTACATATTTTATAATCCAATAAGATCCAAAAATCTCTTCCTCATTTTGTTTGTTTAAGCGGGGTACACATTATCAAACCTGTTTGATGTAAAACTATCAAACAGTATCAATACAATTTGTGAACAAAGAACGTGTTTGTCAAACAGAGAGTAACACACTATCAAACCTGTACAGATTTGTCAAACAGGTTTGATAATGTGTACCCCGCTTTCAATTAAAATATTTATGCAAAAAATATATTGAGGAAAATCTTTACTTGGGGTGTTAGTTTCATACACCCCGTTTACATGATGTATTCAAGCTAGCTTCATGCTACATATATAGCTCCATTGAGTTGAAATGAGCTTCAACCGACTCGATTCCACTTCAGGAGCGGAGTCGGATTGAAATTGTTGATACAAAATCTGGTTCGAAGAGTCGGTCCGGTGGATGTAGGTATTGACGACAAGAAGAAGATAAACAGTAACAATAGAAAAATTGTTTTTGTTTTTTTGTTAAGTGCACTTTTTAATATGAAATATTAATTTAAAAGGTTTTTGCGACCTATAGTGCAGATGTGTTTCGCTCTGACAACAACAATTGAGCTCTTCAGTAAGAATTGTTGTTGCCTTTCTTAGACACATGTTTTTAGTCGATGGCTACCGACGTATTTATAAAATAAGCTGCACTGATGTGCTGCAAATTATATAATTTCCAGGGGAATTTGGTTAAATTCTTGCACCCAGATAGTTGTTGTAATTGCCCGTGGTCTGGCATATTAATAAGAAGAAGATAAACAGTAACAATAGAAAAATTGTTTTTGTTTTTTTGTTAAGTGCACTTTTTAATATGAAATATTAATTTAAAAGGTTTTTGCGACCTATAGTGCAGATGTGTTTCGCTCTGACAACAACAATTGAGCTCTTCAGTAAGAATTGTTGTTGCCTTTCTTAGACACATGTTTTTAGTCGATGGCTACCGACGTATTTATAAAATAAGCTGCACTGATGTGCTGCAAATTATATAATTTCCAGGGGAATTTGGTTAAATTCTTGCACCCAGATAGTTGTTGTAATTGCCCGTGGTCTGGCATATTAATAAGAAGAAGATAAACAGTAACAATAGAAAAATTGTTTTTGTTTTTTTGTTAAGTGCACTTTTTAATATGAAATATTAATTTAAAAGGTTTTTGCGACCTATAGTGCAGATGTGTTTCGCTCTGACAACAACAATTGAGCTCTTCAGTAAGAATTGTTGTTGCCTTTCTTAGACACATGTTTTTAGTCGATGGCTACCGACGTATTTATAAAATAAGCTGCACTGATGTGCTGCAAATTATATAATTTCCAGGGGAATTTGGTTAAATTCTTGCACCCAGATAGTTGTTGTAATTGCCCGTGGTCTGGCATATTAATAAGAAGAAGATAAACAGTAACAATAGAAAAATTGTTTTTGTTTTTTTGTTAAGTGCACTTTTTAATATGAAATATTAATTTAAAAGGTTTTTGCGACCTATAGTGCAGATGTGTTTCGCTCTGACAACAACAATTGAGCTCTTCAGTAAGAATTGTTGTTGCCTTTCTTAGACACATGTTTTTAGTCGATGGCTACCGACGTATTTATAAAATAAGCTGCACTGATGTGCTGCAAATTATATAATTTCCAGGGGAATTTGGTTAAATTCTTGCACCCAGATAGTTGTTGTAAATTCCCCTGGAAATTATATAATTTGCAGCACATCAGTGCAGCTTATTTTATAAATACGTCGGTAGCCATCGACTAAAAACATGTGTCTAAGAAAGGCAACAACAATTCTTACTGAAGAGCTCAATTGTTGTTGTCAGAGCGAAACACATCTGCACTATAGGTCGCAAAAACCTTTTAAATTAATATTTCATATTAAAAAGTGCACTTAACAAAAAAACAAAAACAATTTTTCTATTGTTACTGTTTATCTTCTTCTTATTAATATGCCAGACCACGGGCAATTACAACAACTATCTGGGTGCAAGAATTTAACCAAATTCCCCTGGAAATTATATAATTTGCAGCACATCAGTGCAGCTTATTTTATAAATACGTCGGTAGCCATCGACTAAAAACATGTGTCTAAGAAAGGCAACAACAATTCTTACTGAAGAGCTCAATTGTTGTTGTCAGAGCGAAACACATCTGCACTATAGGTCGCAAAAACCTTTTAAATTAATATTTCATATTAAAAAGTGCACTTAACAAAAAAACAAAAACAATTTTTCTATTGTTACTGTTTATCTTCTTCTTATTAATATGCCAGACCACGGGCAATTACAACAACTATCTGGGTGCAAGAATTTAACCAAATTCCCCTGGAAATTATATAATTTGCAGCACATCAGTGCAGCTTATTTTATAAATACGTCGGTAGCCATCGACTAAAAACATGTGTCTAAGAAAGGCAACAACAATTCTTACTGAAGAGCTCAATTGTTGTTGTCAGAGCGAAACACATCTGCACTATAGGTCGCAAAAACCTTTTAAATTAATATTTCATATTAAAAAGTGCACTTAACAAAAAAACAAAAACAATTTTTCTATTGTTACTGTTTATCTTCTTCTTATTAATATGCCAGACCACGGGCAATTACAACAACTATCTGGGTGCAAGAATTTAACCAAATTCCCCTGGAAATTATATAATTTGCAGCACATCAGTGCAGCTTATTTTATAAATACGTCGGTAGCCATCGACTAAAAACATGTGTCTAAGAAAGGCAACAACAATTCTTACTGAAGAGCTCAATTGTTGTTGTCAGAGCGAAACACATCTGCACTATAGGTCGCAAAAACCTTTTAAATTAATATTTCATATTAAAAAGTGCACTTAACAAAAAAACAAAAACAATTTTTCTATTGTTACTGTTTATCTTCTTCTTATTAATATGCCAGACCACGGGCAATTACAACAACTATCTGGGTGCAAGAATTTAACCAAATTCCCCTGGAAATTATATAATTTGCAGCACATCAGTGCAGCTTATTTTATAAATACGTCGGTAGCCATCGACTAAAAACATGTGTCTAAGAAAGGCAACAACAATTCTTACTGAAGAGCTCAATTGTTGTTGTCAGAGCGAAACACATCTGCACTATAGGTCGCAAAAACCTTTTAAATTAATATTTCATATTAAAAAGTGCACTTAACAAAAAAACAAAAACAATTTTTCTATTGTTACTGTTTATCTTCTTCTTATTAATATGCCAGACCACGGGCAATTACAACAACTATCTGGGTGCAAGAATTTAACCAAATTCCCCTGGAAATTATATAATTTGCAGCACATCAGTGCAGCTTATTTTATAAATACGTCGGTAGCCATCGACTAAAAACATGTGTCTAAGAAAGGCAACAACAATTCTTACTGAAGAGCTCAATTGTTGTTGTCAGAGCGAAACACATCTGCACTATAGGTCGCAAAAACCTTTTAAAAGGTATTGACGACAGTATTTTTGCACATGTGCGAGTAAATTTATTTATTTGTTTTGATGGCTTTGTAGGTACTAAAAAAATTCATTAAATTTTAACTGTTTTTGTGTTAAATAAGTATATTGAAGCAATTCTTTCATAACGAACAATTTGGCATTAAAATCCGACCCTAATCCAACTCGAGGTTTCAAAACTGCTTGTAAACGAGGCAATAGTACAGATAAAATAGGACATAGACGTATAAAACAAAAAAAAAATCGACCCTCATACAAATTGGTCCAAACGTTATTATGCTAGGTTTCCACTTGTCGTTTACCAACTGACAAAGACCTATTTTTGCGTCTTTTAACAAATGACAAGCGGAAATACCCTCAAATCGCTTGTCTTTAAACTGAAAAACATTGTTTGTCAATAAGGGGTTCACATTCTCAAATATATTTGGCAAATATGGCTTAATGAATGTTTGATGGATTGAAGCCATTTGTCATTTTGTCAAACATGCTGTCAAACAAAATTTCTTTTTAGAATTTTAACCATGGCAGACGTTTTGATTGCAGCTCTCATAATAAATCAAATTTTAGAAGATAAGGAACAAGAAGAAAATAAAGGCAACAAAATAAGAGGAAACGAATTTGGATTAAGGAATGACTTAAATAGCGCCTAAAATTGTCTTCTTTCTTCTTTTTTTCGTCTATTTTTTTTTTTAATTCTCTGTCCAAACTTGTTCGAATCGAATTAATTTTCTCTTTAAGTAATCATTCCGATTTGGCTCTATTTCTTAAAATTTGTCTTTTGCCCAAAAGAATTAGATATGCTTTTTTTAAATTATATTCTTCTCTTTTTATCTGTCATAGATAGGGTAGAGGTAGAGGGTAGCGGATGGACGGAGGGATGGACTTGCTTTGTTTTTTTTTTTTTTTTTTGTTTTCATATTCTTCTCTTTTTATCTGCTACAAATACATAGATAAACGGAGGGAAGGACCGGTCGGCCGAACGGATGGACGTATGAACGCATGGTTGAACAGACGAACGCATAGACGGAAGGATGGACAGTTAGACGGACGGATGGATAGAAGGGCTGACGGACGGACGGTCGGACGGGTGGACTTGCTTTTTTTTATATTCTCTTTATCTGTCATCGTGGGAAGCCGGTCGGACAGACGTTCAACTACGTATCAATTCTAACATACTGTCTACTTTTCAATCTAACAATTTCCAAAAAAAAATAATTCGAGAAGGTCTAGTTAAAACATTAAATCGTAAAACAGTTAAAAATGATTTTTTAATATACAATACAAAAAAAAAGCTTTACTGAAAATTGCCTAACCAACTGAACCGAAGTGTAATAAACACAATATTTTACAAAAGAAGAATAATAAATATGAGAGAACATCTATACCATTACGGATTTAGGTGTGTGTTTATTTTAACTTTATAGCTTGAAGCATCATAAGCAGGGAAAGGATTTTGCTAACTTTGCCTATTTTGTTTGCGTGATCGTAAGAAAGTATCGACTTTATACAAACACGATTCATGTCCTCCTGATTCAAAATATATGTATTTTATTTTGCCTTTTTTACCTGTTAGTGTTTTTTTGCCTTTTTTACCCGTTAGTTAAACGAAAAAATATTCGAAAAAATTCTGCAAATACAAACTAACTGCATGTATATAGTTTTTCCATTTCCAGTTGAGATAAAGGGTATTCATGTAACGAGATAATTTTTCGCTTTGTAGAAAAATACAATTTTACGCAAAAGGTTAAATGAACACCCCATTAGAAATTTTTGCGTAAACGATAGAAACAACCAGCTAAGGGCCCAGTTATAGCTATCATTGGAAACGATCATTGAAATAATTAATTGTCAATTTTGAGAGATTTAGAAGTTAAAACAAATGATTATTGTGATGCCAAAGTAAAGCTGATTGACTTAATAATTATTCCTAGGTAAAACCAAATTCAATTTGACACAACTTTTCTCATAAAATGACTTTTAATTTTTCAATGATGAACTTCCTTACCAATGATCATTGAAATAATTAAAAGTTACGTTATGGGGAAGATATGGCTCAAAATGAAGTTTTTTTTTGAGGAGAAATAATTTTGAAGTCGTAAGCTACCTTTCTGCCTAAAAATATTCAATGATTAAGCTTTCGAAGGGTCTCATAATCAACAATTAACTTTTTCAATGGCACCTTAGTTAAGCCAAATGTCAAATTCAACGTCACAAAGTTTCTAAGGGGTTTTTTCTACGCTTTCCGCTTCAAATTTTTATGAGATAAAATTCTATATTTTGCAGAAAACTTTTCCCATACAAATTGTGACAGTTCATTTCTACCGATAGAAAATTCTATCGTTTCTAAGCTTTCTTTGGGTTTTCTGCGTTTGCATGAATACCCCTATTATTTCACTTAAAAACATGATCCTAACATAATATAAAGCGCACAGAAAACAAATTTGCTTGCCCTCAACACACAAGAAAAATAAAGTAAGTAGTGTAGACTGCAGATAGTGTTACTATGATCTCTTCTCAATAAAATTTCTTGTCCTTTTTCTGTTTTTTTTTACTCATAAAAACTAGATCTTTGCATTTCTCTATGAATGATAGTGCATTTCCTTGCACTTCAAATATCAATGAAAATTTGGAAAAAGCGAGAGGGCAAATAATTGCAAATGAAGTGTTGAAAAAGTTTACTACTGTTTTTAATGTAAATCGTAGACTAAAAACTGTTAAGCAAATGCTGTAATAAATGGCGATGTCAACTCCACACTCTCCGAAAACGTTCAAGTGAATGATTTAGGTAGAGTTTAAAATGGGTTCCACTCGTTTCTGCTCAAGTAGAAACAGTGTTGCCAGAAACACCGATTTATCGTAATTCTCCCGATTTTTAGACCTATTTCCGATACACCGATTTTTCGTCTAAATATAACACTTTTCCGCGATTTTCAATATTTTAAAGTATCTTAATGTATTTTCAACTCTGCAATTTACTTTATTTATAATTTTACTAAAAATTTGAACACTTTTTAATCTGGCTGTGTAGTACAGGCAAATTAAGATAAAAATTGATTAAACGTGGGCAAAATTGCAACAGAAGCTTTTTTAATTGATTTTTGATCAGCTATACCACTACTGGACAACATCCAAAATCGGACAAAATCGGTCCATGGGAACACCCCGAAAAACGGGTTTCAAAATGGCGAATTTGTTGGTATGTTGTTTTTGGTTGTTATTTTTATTACGATGCGATTATTCCTTTTTTTTATGTAAAAAGTTATCACTGGTAGATAATGGGAATGGTTCATTCAGTTTCGAAAACCTTAACCAAGTTGTGCAGAAAAAACGCAACAGTTAATAAAAAGCTAAAATTAACCCGGTTTTTCTGATATTTTCCCTTATAATTTTGGAAGTATGCAATTTAGGAAAAACCATCTATAATAAATTTGTTTGCTATAAAATTTTCTACAAGACCACATTAGCTTTAAATTCATGCATGATAATATTTTTGTTGCTATCTAACTAACCATTAAAACAAAATTTATAAAGTAATTTAAAAGCACTCAAAAAACAGGTAAGAATTTGTCCAATTCTGCAATAAATTTGATTCTTTTATTTTAATTCGAAAAGAACTTTTACATAGATACGATATTTTTTTTACATAGATAAGATATGTATACATACTTCTTAATTATTTCCTACAAAAATCTTCTTATCGGTCATAATGTAGCTATACCAACCTGAACAATTTTATTCTTCAAGGTATGAGCTCGGACTGAAAATTTTCCCAAAAACTGTTGTAACTTCAAACTATTTAATTATGCAATAATAGACACAAAAAAATGTATACCTTTATAAATAGAAAATGATTTCGTGAACCATTTTTGCGAACATTTTTCGAACATTTAAAATCACTTACAAGGTTGATGGAAACAAAAATTAATAATATAATGATATTTTATGATATTTAGGGCCAGTTTGTTCAAAGAGGGTTAAATTTTGTATGTAACCTCCATAGGCTTTAATTAACTAACGCTAATCAACCGAAAATGGCTGATTAGTGAAATCCATGATTAGCAACTCATACTTTGAATTAAAAAAAAAATTGATCAACAAACACATTTGAGGATTTCCCAGCTCCACTAATCATGGATTAAAGATGATAAGCTGTGGACGAACTGGCCCTTAAGGGTTCCAAGTAGGTGTTAGCAAATCAGAGCCAAATTAAATATCCTACTTTAACCACAGCAATGTTGCAAACACAAAAACTGCCGCGGGGCAAAAAAACTGCCGCGGAGCAAAAAAATTGCCGCGGGGCAAAAAAATGCCGCGGGGCAAAAAAATTGCCGCGGGGCAAAAAAAACTGCCGCGGGGCAAAAAAACTGCCGCGGGGTAAAAAAAAATTGCCGCGGGGCAAAAAAACTGCCGCGGGGCAAAAAAATTGCCGCGGGGCAAAAAAAACTGCCGCGGGGCAAAAAAACTGCCGCGGGGCAAAAAAACTGCAGCGGGGCAAAAAAACTGCCGCGGGAAAAAAAAATTGCCGCGGGGCAAAAAAAACTGCCGCGGGGCAAAAAAATTGCCGCGGGGCAAAAAAATTGCCGCGGGGCAAAAAAACTGCCGCGGGGCAAAAAAAAACTGCCACGGGGCAAAAAAAACTGCCGCGGGGCAAAAAAACTGCCGCGGGGCAAAAAAACTGCAGCGGGGCAAAAAAACTGCCGCGGGAAAAAAAAATTGCCGCGGGGCAAAAAAAACTGCCGCGGGGCAAAAAAATTGCCGCGGGGCAAAAAAATTGCCGCGGGGCAAAAAAACTGCCGCGGGGCAAAAAAAAACTGCCACGGGGCAAAAAAAACTGCTGAGGGGCAAAAAAATTGGCGCGGGGCAAAAAACTGCCGCGGGGCAAAAAAAAAACTGCCGCGGGGCAAAAAAACTGCCGTGGGGCAAAAAAAACTGCCGCGGGTGTAAAAAAAAACTGCCGCGGGTGTAAAAAAAAAACTGCCGGGGGCAAAAAAAAACTGCCACGGGGCAAAAAATCTGCCGCGGGGCAAAAAAACTGCCACTGGGCAAAAAAACTGCCGTGGGGCAAAAAAACTGCCACGGGGCAAAAAAAAAACTGGCGCGGGGCAAAAATATGCCGCGGGGCAAAAAAACTGCCGGGGGCAAAAAAAACTGCCGTGGGGCAAAAAACACTGCGGCGGGGCAAAAAAACTGCCGCGGGGCAAAAAAAAACTGCCGCGGGGCAAAAAAACTGCGGCGGGGCAAAAAAACTGCGGCGGGGCAAAAAAAACTGCCACGGGGCAAAAAAAAACTGCCGCGGGGCAAAAAAACTGCTGAGGGGCAACAAAAATTGGCGCGGGGCAAAAAAAAAAACTGCCGCGGGGGTAAAAAAAAACTGCCGGGGCAAAAAAAAACTGCCGCGGGGCAAAAAATCTGCCGCAGGGCAAAATAAAACTGCCGCGGGGCAAAAAAACTGCCACGGGCAAAAAAACTGCCGTGGGGCAAAAAAAACTGCCACGGGGCAAAAAAAAACTGCCGCGGGGCAAAAAATATGCCGCGGGGCAAAAAAACTGCCGGGGGCAAAAAAAACTGCCGTGGGGCAAAAAACACTGCGGCGGGGCAAAAAAACTGCCGCGGGGCAAAAAAAAACTGCCGCGGGGCAAAAAAACTGAGGCGGGGCAAAAAAAACTGCCACGGGGCAAAAAAAAAACTGCCGCGGGGCAAAAAATCTGGCGGGGGGCAAAAAAAAACAGCCGCGGGGCAAAAAAACTGCCGCGTGGCAAAAAAAACTGCCGCGGGGCAAAAAAAATGCCGTGGGGCAAAAAAACTGCCGCGGGCCAAAAAAAATGCCACGGGGCAAAAAAAATTGCCGCGAGGCAAAAAAAATGCCGTGGGGCAAAACAACTGCTGCGGGGCAAAAAAAAAACTGCCGCGGGGCAAAAAAAAACCGCGGGGCAAAAAAAACTGCCGTGGGGCAAAAAAAACTGCCGCGGGGCAAAAAAAAACTGCCGTGGGGCAAAAAAAACTGCCGCGGGGCAAAAAAACTGCCGCGGGGCAAAAAAAACTGCCACGGGGCAAAAAAACTGCCACGAGCCAGAAAAAACTGCCGCGGGGCAAAAAAACTGCCGCGGGGAAAAAAAACTGCCGCGGTCAAAAAAAAACTGCCGCGGGGCAGAAAAACTGCCACGGGGCAAAAAAAAACAGCCGCGGGGCAAAAAAAAACTGCCGCGGGGCAAAAAACAAACTGCCGCGGGGCAAAAAATCTGCCGTGGGGCAAAAAAAACAGCCGCGGGGCAAAAAAACTGCCGCGAGCCAAAAAAAACTGCCGCGGGACAAAAAAACTGCCACGGGGAAAAAAACTGCCGCGGGGCAAAAAAAAACTGCCGCGGGGCACAAAAAAAACTGCCGCGGGGCAAAAAATCTGCCGCGGGGCAAAAAAAACAGCCGCGGGGCAAAAAAACTGCCGCGGCGCAAAAAAAACTTAGTGATACAAGTGAAACACTGTTTTTTTTCATAGAAAGCTGACGAAAAACACAATCTAAAAAAAACATTCAGAAAAAATTGGCAAAAAGCTAATCTTTGTCATGAGTTGTAAGGTTAAAAAAATGTCCCCGATGTGGTAATCTCCCGATTTCAGAAATTATTTTCTGAAAGGTCCACTAGCTTATTTAAGACGCTTCTAAGAGACAATCGTAGAAGGCTGTTACCCGACAACTTCAAACAGCTGTTGGTAGTTCAATGCTATTTTAATTAGACGTTAAGTAATGTTTATATTCTCTTTATTTAATAAAAGCCTTTTTTTTGCCTTTTTAAGAATTTTTGTTTGCCTTTTTTGATTTTCAGCAAAATCCTTTCCCTGATTATAAGTATGCACCAGAAAAAGGTGACTAAAGTTAAAATTAAATTATGTTTAGCTATGCGTATGAAAAGATCAAGGAAACTTTTTTCCGATAAAAAATTTAAAGTCTGCAAACTTTGGTGTAATTTTATTGAGATTAGGTTCAGTTGTTTTCACACTTGACTTACCTTTATTGCTTTAAAAAAATAGGTATCTACCTTATACCGGCGTTGTGTATGAAGATTGCATTATCTACACCACATTTCAAAAAATATATGACAACATATGTCTCCTGAGGTCTGGAGTTAAGCCCTTAAATTGTTTGCATTAAGTAACGTTGGTAAGGATAATAATAATTCACAACGGTCTGCACTATTCCCAATGACCAAAGCTTTTTTCGGTTGGGTGGTTTAATATCGAATTTCAATAATCAATCAACAATCGCAAATCGCAATAAGGGTGATTATATTCCGAAAAATTCAACAAATTAAGAAACAAAATATAAAAAAGTACAAGTGACCTCAACTCCAGAAATTATTGTGTTTCGTCCAAGGTATAACAGTGGGCTCTTCAGTCAGTCTGTTATACCCTACTAAGACACAAATTTTGGTCGATGTTTACCGACTCTTATAAAAATCACAGCAAAAAGATACTGTGAATTTTATTATTCTAGGGGAATTTGTTTAAATTCGTGCACCTAGAAAATAAATACCCGTGGTCAGGTTTTTTATAATAAGAAGATGAAGAAATTTAAATATTAAAATATTGAAATTACTTCTGTTTTAAGTGGAGTAATGAATAAAATTCAATTAAAAAGTACAAGTGACCTCAACTCCAGAAATTATTGTGTTTCGCCCAAGGTATAACAGTGGGCTCTTCAGTCAGTCTGTTACGCAATACAATTACGCGAAACACAATAATTTCTGGAGTTGAGGTCACTTGTACTTTTTAATTGAATTATATTCATTCACTCCACTTAAAACAGAAGTAATTTCAATATTTTAATATTTAAATTTCTTCATCTTCTTATTGAAACAAAATATAGCCTAAGGTACTTTTATAAACATAAAGAACATTATAAAATTTGTTTAACGTAAATCAGTTTAAAACTTTTTAAAATTGCCTTTTTTTAAAAACAAGACAAAATTGAAGCTGATGATAGATAAATCAATGGGTTGCTGCAATGATCATTTAGTCGGATTCTTCTTTTAGTTTTATGAGTAAGTAGGATCATATTTTTCTTGCGATATAGGTACTATAGCAACGGTGACCATATTTCTGGGACCAAAACCCGGCCAAAGTGAAAAAATTTAAAAACGAAAAGAAAAATTAAATATTAAAATATTTTAATGTTATTAACTTTTTCTTATATTCAAAGAGAGATGAAAATAATAACAGAAAAACAAACGAAATGAAATGTTTAAAAGGAAGGAACAGTAAAATAAATTATAATGTCATCTCAATATAACAAAACTTGAAACTAAAAATAAACCTAAATTGTTTCCTAATTGCACTATCTATTTAAATAATTCTGTTAACACAAAGGATATAAGTTTTTTAGTTATTTAAGTGAACATTATGTTAATCTACAAAAACATATAATTTCGTAGGTAATGTACATTAATCAGCTTAAGCTGTAATAATAACATTTAACAGTTAATATGGTCCTAAGAGTTTTTACATTCATTATTGAAAAAAATCCTTTCTGGGGGAGCTTTAGAACCCGGCAAAAACAATCTGAACTCGATAATTTTTGTTTTTAGTCCATTTTCTAATAATAACTAAGCTGAAAAAAATTGTTAAACAAAAAAACTCTTGAAACAACTGAGAGTCATTTACTTATGTGTCGCATCACTTTTGGGTTACAAAAGCTAAACATGCTTACCAATATTACCATGAAAAATTGAAGCCTATGAGTGAATGAAAGCAAGGATATGTTTGTAATTATGGGTAATAAAGAAAAACATCAGAAACGGGATGAATGCGGGACAAATAACTAAATACCTACGGGTAGTAACTGGGACAGGCTATTGAAAAACGGGACAGTCGGGAAACCCGGAACAGATGGTCACCGTAACTATAGGGTATGTTTTGAAAGTGAGCCCCGGAATTCTGGCTGTCAGTCTCTCTGTCTGTACCACTGAACCACTGAAGCGATTTTCTTCAAACTTTGGACTTAAGGTTATTTGGGGTTTCCTTAGAGGGGAAACTGAATTTTTTTTAAGCTCAAGAAATAACGGTACCACCTATCCTACAACCAATATACAAAAATGTTTTTATTTCAAAAACGGACCTACCAATTTTGATAAAAAAAAACATACGATTTTAACCAAAAGAGGTGTTTTGCAATTTTAAAAATTTTACATAATAGGAAATTTTTGAAAAAATAATTTTTGGATTTCTTAAAAAAATATTCAATTTTTTTCTTTTGGAAAATTTAATATCTTGAACACGGGTTACTAATTTTTTTTTTAATTTTGTACAAAATTGTATTTTATTAAATACTAAAAGTTGACATACAAAATTTTATTTTTTATAAACGTTCAGAATTTGAATTTACATTAGGGTTTTCCTTATTAATGTCACTGTCTTATTTTGAATGAACCACCACCCCCCCCCCCCCTAATTTGTTCTAAATAATTTTAAAACAATTTCTGTAAAATTTTCGCTCATTTTATTAACGTTAACCTGGCCCCCAAGACGACTGAAGTTTTATATGGGAAATTCCATGTATTTTTTGTACATCCAACTTTAAAAATTCATAACTTTAGTAATGATTGATAAAGAAAATTGAATTTTTGCACACAAGTAGTAACTTTTGTCATGTTAAAAAAATGTGTTCAAAAAAAATTATAAAAATTAAATAAAAAAAGATATTTTTGTTTAAATGGCTATAAGTAGCAATTTAACTGTTGTAAATTTTTGTCTGATAGTTTTTTAATAATTTTTATTTTAAGTCCATTTCTTATAAAATTGGTCTCTCCGTCTAAACAGTAGGGGGGGAGGTCCTCCAATATATATCTACGATTTTAGTATTGGCTTGCTCTTGGCCCACTCTACACGCTCAAAATTTGTTTGTATACCTTACCTATGTGAATCACCCTGTAAGATAATTGTTCTTAACTCATCACGGTCACCAAATTTAAGGCTCTTAATAATTTTCCCTGATCAAGAGTAGCGTTGCCTCCGGAAGAAATATTTTGGTGCCATGCCACATTTTCAAAAAAGTACCTATGTACATTATTTTATGATGGATAATGGAGATTTAAAAATCGTGCCATATTGAAATTTTTGTTCCATGAAGAAAATCCCGTGTCAAAAAGAAAACACTATCGTGTCACATCGGCAACGCTTATCAGGGGTATTTTTGACCAATTTGACGGACTTTAATATTTAAGCTGTTTTTTTTTTCAAAACTAAGTTGGTCAGTAATGAATTATCTTATATCTAATAATAATAAGAAATATTTTATTTCTAAACGACTCATTTGGGCCTGTTTTCGAGCGCTTATTTAACCAATTTCAAAAATATAATTAAATCTTTGTCTCAGGAATCCTGACCTTTTTCGTGCAGTTGACCATCACAACTACGGTTAATCCATGTACATATGTACGTACAATGTCATATCTAATAAAGGACTTCCCATCAGTTTCCCAAGAGAGAGATTTCAACAAATTGCGTTCAACCATACCGCATTTCCATAGAAAATTTGAACTTTCACACATTTTCTATACTAAAACCAGATACGAGTGTCATCGCCTTTAAGGGGTATTAAAGTACAAGAACTAACAAAAGTATTCCAATTCCATTTGTAAGATTAGGTACATATATTAACACCAAACATTATAAACACCTTATTATGTAAGGCAATTTAATTGCTCATGCCAAGCATTAAATACTTCTTAATTCCAACACAGGAACAACGACAACAAGAGATTCGTGTTTGTCCTTGTTCTTAGAAAACAGAAAAGTATTTTTCTGGCGAAACAAACCCAATTATCCTCATCCTCACCTATTACACCATCAGAAAAATTAGTCTGTTCATTTCTTGGCTGAAGGGATAGATGACGCGGTGTAGACGGTGGTGGTGGCGGCAATTACATTAAAGATGACTTCTATTTGAGAGGGCGCCTCTATCCGTTTTCAGACAGAATCTATTTGTTGCCCTGATCAATCTGCTTAGACTTTTTGGTTCATACCAATTTCATAACACTAAAAGCACTCTCTCTAAATGTCTAAATCAAAAAAATATCCAATTTGACTAAACCTTAGTTGTGTATAATAGTTGTGAGTGTGTGTCCTGACATTTGTATCCGTCAGAAGGAATAAGAATTTTACAAGTATGAACGTTCTTAGCACCTAAAATAAATAACGCGGATGGGTTGCTCGTATTTGCTTTCAATAATTATACAACTATGTGTATGAGCTTCTTGGTTTAAATTGCAGAACATATTTTTAAAAATATTTTTCGATACAAATTAAAATTGAAAACCATCATTGAAAATATTAATTGTCAATTTTGAGAGATTTTGAAGAAAAAATAAATGATTATTTTGATGCCAAAGTAAAGATTATTGACTTAATAATTATTTCTAGGTAAAACAAATTTGAATTTGGCACATTTTTTCTCATAAAATGACTTTTAATTTTTCAATGATGAACTACCTTACCAATGATCATTGAAAAAATTTAAAGTTACGTAACGGGGAAGATATGGGTCAAAATGAATTTTTTTTAAGGAGATATATTTTTGAAGTTGTAAGCTATATCACTGTATTAAAATATGCAATGATTAAACTTTCGAAGGGTCTCAAAATCAACAGCTAACTTTTTCAATGATAGCTATAACTGGCACCTTAGGGGCCAGTTATAGCTTTCATTGAAAACCATCATTGAAAAAGTTAACTGTTGATTTTGAGACCTTTCGAAAGTTTAATCATTGAATATTTTAATGCAGAAATATAGCTTACGACTTCAAAATTATTTCTCCTTCAAAAAAAAATTCATTTTGACCCATATCTTCCCCATAACGTAACTTTTAATTTTTTCAATGATCATTGGTAAGGTAGTTCATCATTGAAAAATTAAAAGTTACGTTATGGGGAAGATATGGGACAAAATAAATTTTTTTTGAAGTAGAAATAATTTTGAAGTCGTAAGCTATATTTCTGCATTAAAATATTCAATGATTAAACTTTCGAAAGGTCTCAAAATCAACAGTTAACCTTTTCAATGATGGTTTTCAATGATAGCTATAACTGGCACCTTACTTAGGGGCCAGTTATAGCTATCATTGAAAACCATCATTGAAAATATTAATTATCAATTTTGACAGATTTTGGAGAAAAAATAAATGATTATTTTGATGCAAAAGTAAAGTTTATTGACTTAATAATTTTTTCCAGGCAAAACAAAATTCAATTTGGCACAACTTTTCTCATGAAATGACTTTTAATTTTTCAATGATGAACTACCTTACCAATGATCATTGAATAAATTAAATGTTATGTTATCCGGACGATATTGGTCAAAATGATTTTTTTTTTGGAGAAATAATTTTGAAGTCGTAAGCTGTATTTCTGCATTAAAATATTCAATGATTAAACTTTCTAATGGTCTCAAAATCAACAGTTAAGTTTTTCAATGATGGTTTTCAATGATAGCTATAACTGGCACCTTAGGTATATTGTTACATAATCACATAATATTCATAACATGAAAAACAACATTCACCTTTTAAAAAGTTTTATTCAAAAATCGTACACTTTTTCCAAGTGTGACCGTTTTTGAAGTCGCAATATCTTGCAACTGATATGTTATACTTTAAAAGGTTTTACAAAATTTAGTCTAGAAAATATTAAAATCTATAAAATAAGTTAAAAAAATGACAAAAACCTTAGGGTATATACAGTGCATAGAAGAGAATTCTATACCTAAGCTTACTGCTTCCGTCTTTCATATTGACAAGAAGACAAAAACAATACCTCTTAAACGGGGTAAGAAACGGATAACCAGATTGGGAAGTAATATAGCTTTAGACAGGCCGCATGATCTATACTTGTACCTGTTGTATCTTCGTCTTCTGGCTTAATCCGTTTCCATCACTTCTCATCAGTGGATGGATTACCAGTTGGCTTTTATGAGCACGATTCGAGAGTGCGGGTTGAACCTTTACATCTCATTAACCCTTTCGGTACGGATGTGGTACAAGTCCATATAAATGTTCTTTGTCTTGTACCACATCCGTACCGAAAGGGTTAAAGTGGATGCCTGGGAACTTCATGTTCTTTCTTGTTTCTATTGACGATCCGTTCCGACACCTCAATATACACAAGGAACAAATTGACCATGTGCGATAGACGCGAGACATGCTTCCAGTATCTTGGATATCCGAACGTTTCGAGGAGCCAACATTAATTGACTCGTATCATACTATCTGATGGTAGCAAGATTACGTTTGCGGATATAAATGACGCCACAACGTAGAGCAGATGCTGCGAAAAGGTTCGGTGTCGAGAAGCTAAAATCGCAAGAGACCATCAGCACTTTTGCTGACCACATTACTTTTAATCTGTCAGAGAGTCCGGCACCAGCATCAATAGCTGAGGACCAGTGGAAACACTGCCAACAAGCCATCAAAGTTCCGCCTCTGAAGTGCTGGGTTTCACTACGCGACCACAAGGAAACCCCTTTGTTGGCGTTTGTAATATAGGCATCAACGTATAAAAGACTTGCATCAAGCGAATATAGGCTGATCAGAAGTCATCGTACTGTTGATAAAGGGGCCTAGCTTCGAACCTTGAATAACTCCGGCTTTGATGTTCTTCACTTCGGATTTGGAGTAATCCAGTTGAATGTAGAATTTCCTGAAAGAAAGAAAACAAAAAGAATAATTTTTGTTAGTGACAGAAGTACATAAATGTAAAAGGTACAGCTATTGACTGAGGGTGTCACTCTATCTTCTTTCTCTTCATTTTACCGGCGATTGTCATGATCTTGAGGGGACCACAACTCCCCCACTCAACTGCTTCACCAGGTTCCACTTGTGGGGTTCGAGGCCTTCACTCTATATGCTGTCGAAAGCTTTTTGACTTCAAGAAAGCATAGAACGATGACACGATGGTTGCTCAGCACTATGGTGATGATGTCATGTCTGAACTTTAGGAGCAAATGAAGGCTCGAGTGCTTTTGCCTAAAGCCGAAGTGCATGTCGGGCCCCAAAATGGAGGAAAATCTTTAAGTGGTAAAAACCAAAAAGACAATATTATGATTGTGGCAAAAAATAGAACTTATATTGATAGCACGATTTTATCAGATTGACATCATGGTATATATAAGCTGGCTAGAGGAAGTCTGGCCCGGTGCAAAGCTTAAGATTTGTTACAATGATTAGGAAGACATCGTACACGAACCAGGGGCCGAATTACCGCATCAGTAAGTGAGCAATACGTTACTGAATTATCTGCATTAGGGATCCTTCCTAAGATATCGAGTAAAGAATCGAGTATCGAATTCGATTTTTGGCATTTCCTCGTCAGTGATGGAGGGTTTTGTCATACGATAGGTGCTAGGTAGACGAGTGAGCAGTAAAATGGCAGAAAAATAAAATTATTCTCTTTTCTGCAAATATTCCTACACAATATCAATCAAAATGGTGTTTCAGGATGAATTAAAATAAATTAAACATCACCCAGAAAATTATTCTTGCTTGATTTTAAGGCACAATAATTCGATTTAACCAACAAATATTTTTGGCCAAATTAAATTCCAAAGGCAAATGTAAACAAAACATGAGCCCAACACCAGCAGCTGTGGCCATCGACTTCACTCGTTCACTGAAGACGTAATTTGGCCCCAGGTTCATGCAACGAAATTCCTGGATGCCAAGCTCTTCTGCATAACTGAAAAACTTCAAGTAATCTTACAGAATCCATCTCTTCCTACTGACACTACTGGCTAGGCTAGTAGAAAGTTTCGAAACAACATGCAGCAGGAAAAAGGTCCTTGAGGCCAGTATTCACCGGGCGGCGCTCATAATTTTATTATTTACGAGGGCAGACAGAAATTATGAGTGAACTTGACCACTCATGTGCTTTCTTCGTAAAGCTGTTCGAAGACCTTGCAATAAAACATCCCTTCTCCCCAAGATAGTAGTAGACCGTAGCGTAGTGGTTAGTGCGTTGGACTGTCACGCTGGAGGTCTGGGTTCAATTCTCAATTCACAAGGCCCTGGTTCTTCCACCACCACCCAATTTATGTTATTTATTTATTTATTCTCCCCAAGATAAACAGAAAAAGTTATGTTCATTTGATACACCCCGTTCGTCATTCGCCATTATAAAGCTCATAAAATTAAAAGCAGTTTATGAGGGATCGGTGAATACCAGCCTAAAAGGTCTAATTCTTGTTAAATTAAAGAAGAACAAGATCTCATTTATTCCTGTGGTGTACACCCAAGGCAAGATTAGGCTTTTTTGAGACAATAAGCCTTGGACTTAACAGAAGAGATGAAGCTGATGCTTAGAATAGAAATACATATGACCTGATTCTTGAGAAGATGCTGAAGTTTGTGCAGAATAAACTGCAATAATCCTTCTAGGTTTCGGCATTTCTTTTGCGTTATTTTCTCTATCATCGTTTTTCTCTCATATTTAAATCGATTCTTCTCCAACAAAAATCATGAATCCCATACTTTCACCTTATTAGACACAAGTAAATATGGGTAATAACACATAATGACAATAACAGTAAGCAGATCTACTTTATTGGTTTCTTTCATTCATTCGTGCGTTAAGCGATTTATTGTCAAATAGCTTTACGCACGAATACCAAAATGCTAACGGCTTCCAATCAATTTGTTAACGTCTTTTATTGAGGCTAAAATGCTCTATATATTTGCGATGTCGACTGTTCTGTTTCTCTATATAGTTACGCTCTATATTAGCTTCATGGACAGATTGATGCCGCTTAATATCAAAGCACAAGCATACGTTTGGTACACACCGGGTCGTGCTACGCATCACTCCAATGTATTCACAGCTCTATATTCACAACCACAAAAAAGGACATCGTAGGATGTACCTTCCTATGCTTTACGACTCATATGATAAACGACCAATCTATAGACGATATTGACATTTAGTTTGCCTCTCGAACGAAGGTTTTGGGTCATGAGTTTATGAACATCAACTGTCAAAAATGTGTTTAATCCTTTTTTGGGAGGTAGAAGGGCTCGAAAGCATGTCATCAGGCATCATAATATCATTGAAAAGAGAAAATCGATATTCATATTTTTTTTTGTCGTTTGTCCGTTTTGTTTGGGACTGGCATAGGTTCGCAGTTCAGATTTCGAATTCAGAATATGTAGGACAACTCTCAGCTCTGGATTTGACAAGGACGAGAGGATGGTTGAAGGATTACAAATGAGAAAAAAAAATAATCAAAGTGATCTAAAAGGCGTCTGCACGTCTGAGTGGAAACTTATATATATTCTGTGGTGTTGGTGTGTACGATAGTAAGGCCAGGCCAGCAACGAGTCGGTGTTTAAATGTCAGTTTTGTTGGATTTCTGTTGGAAATATACTTGTTTTATATGTGGAATTTTGTGCGGATTAAATATAACGTCTGTGAGCAAGACACTCGTTCATTTTTATTTGGTATTTACTCACAGGCTATAATACGAGTATGAATAAAAATGAATATTGGACGTAGTTGAGTAAGCAATTCCAAGGAAATGATAATAGCGCACTTGGTTAGAGGGCTTTCAATTAATTTCAACTATATAATACAGAACTTGGTTATGAACTGTGATTTGTTAGGGCATTTTGCTATTTGGTGCAATGTTATAAAGATTCGGAAGAAATATAATAAGCTATAATTGAATATTCTGTGTTTAACCAGGTAGTTCATTCTTTTAATATAGTAAATTAGTTGCCACTCTGGATAAATGAAAGCAGCGATAAGTAAAAAAAATATTACAAAAAGCTGTAGGAGTTTCGAGGAAAATTACAAACTCCATAAAATCATGCAGATGTAAATATTTGTTAATAAAATAAGCATTTTTAAAACAAGGTTAATATGACAGCTTAATGGAAACATGAGGAAACCCAAGCAGATCATGTTATTTACAGGCTATTTGTTAAAATTGTGATACACCTGCAGAGCTGCTGTCAGCTAGCAAGATATTTCGCCAATTTGCTTGCAGCACAGTCTGATTTTAGTGCCACGCTGTGAGTAAGTGTTATGGCTAAAACAGATGTGCAGCCAGTCTGCACGTATCTATGCATGCAGAGCTGCACACGAAACACATGTGCATAGTTTCTGACATTCATGATGCATAGTTATGTCAAACAAATACATGAAAGCACAGTGTTGCCGATGTGACACAATAGTGTTGAAACGAGGTTTTCTTTGTTGGACGATAGCAGGATGGCAACGCCGGCTTCATGGATTCTGCAATGTTGCTGCGCAGCAAATTTAGAAATAGAGATATCGTGCAGAGCTGCGCTGCATGCAGCTCTCGAGTGAATCTGCTCCCATAAGAACCTGTGTAATTTAATTTCGCTGCATGGAAAACGCTGCACATCTGTTTAGCACACTAGAACTGCGTCTGTACATGAGAACGTAAATGATTTTATGGACAAAATGTAGTTGTTAAGTTCTAAAAGATCTCGACATTCACAAATTCCCTGGCCCGCATAATATCCCTCCAATTGTTCTGAAGAGGTGTTCTTCAACGCTGGCAGTACCCTCTCTCACTGCGCAAGCTTTTTCATGTGTCCTATTCTACTGGTCTCTTTCCGAGTAGATGGAGAACAGCATTTGTCCAGCCTTCCCCAAAAAAGGCGTACCATCTTCTTCATCCTCTAACTATCGACTTATAGCACTTACGTGCCTTCTTTTCAAGGCCATGGCTACGCTGGTTAATTTTCAGCTCAAGAAATATGTATCTTGAAGAATGAAAGCTTCTTAATAATCGGCGGTACGGCTTTCCTGGCAACAGGTCCACTGGTATCTCAGCGAACATTGGAACCAATCTTTACATGCATCGTTTTGGAGAGAGTAAGATTGTTGCACTTGATATTTCTAAAGCATTTCGTTTGATAGAGTTTGGCATCAAGCTCTGTAATCGAAAATGCGTGCATTTGGTACTGACGAATTTGTTTTTCGTTGCATTAGAAATTACCTTTCGGTTCAATACAAGTTGTATTGGACGGTTTCAAGTCTGAAATTCACAAAATAAATGGTGGTGTGTCTCACGGCTCCGTTTTGTTTCCGACCATCCTCGTCACACGCATTAATGAGATGCTGATCTAAAACTCTATTCTAGTAAACTGTTTTGCTGACGATAGTACCCTCAGCTTTTCATATTCGTTTCTATATTCATATCCATGTCATGTCCTTTGGATGTGGAATTTGAACGGCAGCATATGATAAGCTCATTAAATTCTGATCTCGGCAGCATTGTCCAATGAGGAATCAATAACCGGGTAAAATTTAATGCTTCTAAAACTTAATGCTGTCATTTAAACAAAACCCATCAGCATGCATCTATGAGCCGGTAGGTACTTGCATTGAGGAAATCGAAAAACGTTCAGTCCTCGGTAGGAACGATCACATATTTGAAGTTGCCAAAAATGCTGCTATGGTTTTAGGTTTTCTTCGGCGATGCAAGAAATTTGTTAACCCTTCTGATCTTGCTGTTATCTTTAAGGCCTTTATTCTTCCTCGAGTATAATTCTAACATTTGGACATGTTCTTCACCATTCCACTTGAGTCTATTGGATAAAAATCAAAGAAGAGCTATTAAAATGATAAGCGATAGAAATATTACGGGAGCATTTGTATCTCTTGAACACCTCTGCTATGTTCTTCTTAAACAGATAAGGCACACCATGCAGACGTTAATACAATAGACTCCTTGGTTTAACGAGGTCAAAAACATGCACTAAATTGGAGATGGAATTAGTTTCCCTAACACAACGAGTTATTGGCTCATTAAGTCCATAATTCACCCTATGGTAACTTTCACGGAAAAGATTATTCTCTCTTAGTTGGCGTTATGATGAGTCAAAATATCACAAATAAACAAAACAGCGTAGATTTTGCGTCGATTCTCAAGTGAATCAATGCCGATTAGTTGACATCTTGTAGTATACGAAGGCATTTCAATGTACCAACCAAGTTTCCATCCAACAAACCTTGTGAATATTTTTTGGATACTTTCTAATCTCTTTGAATGATTGTTGTAGTATGGGTTCCAAACCACACAGCAATATTCCAAGATAGACCTAACATATGCACAAAACAGAGATTTAAGAGTGTATGGGTCCAATGCATTTTAAAATTTTAATGCATAACTCGAGAACGGTGTCTTCGATTTTCACGATTAAGGACTCCATGGATTCGTATTGGCTCAAGAAAGGACATAGGACGCTGGAGGAAAATCCCGGAAAATTTCCAGCGAAATTTGAAAACAGGGAACATCCAGTTTTTAATGCATAAATCGAGAACGGTTACTTCGATTTTTACGATTTAGGGCTTGATAAATTCGTATTGGCCCCAGGAGAGCCTGAGAGCATCGGCTTTATTGCAATACGTGGAGAAATTGCAATTGAAAACAAACATGCGAGTCGCTTTACGAAATGACCAGTTCACTGCAGATTTCTCCAGTCAATTTATTGGCGATGGGCAATGGCGTGATACCAGTGGACTTAGTCACCGGCATTATTGAATTTTCACCGAATTTTTGCTACATTACAACAACGCCAGAGGAGCTTATCGCAAATTTCACTCAAAAAAAAACGCGCGATTTTGGATGCTAAAAACAAGAATGGCGATCATTTCAATTTCGTCATTCCAAATTAAATCGTCGGAGAGTTAATTTATTTAAATCCGTGGCCTCCGTGATGGATGAAAACGAAGCCACCAACTATCCCAAGGAATTTTTGAATTCTTTTGATGTTCCGGGCTTTTCACCACACAATTTAAAATTGAAAGTCGGCTCAGTTATAATTTTGCTGCGCAACCTCAATGCACTAAAACTTTGTAACGGAACGCGTTTGATTGTGAAGTGCATCAAATCAAATCTTATATTCAAGCCACGATTTTGAGGGGAAAATTCAAAGGCAAAGATGTTCTCAGACCGATTTTCCATTCGTATTTAAGCGTCTTCAATTTCCAGTGCGTCTCGCTTTTGCTATGACAATTGACAATCAATAAGTCGTAAGAACAATCGCTGGATGTTTGTGGCGCCAATCTTGACTTCCCATGTTTCGTACATGGTCAGTTGTATGTGGCGTGCTCAAGTATCGGAAAACCTACCGCTTTGTACGTGTACGCGCCTGAATATAAAACGAAAAATGTTTTTTACCATTAAAGCTCTTCAATAATGAAGTGGAAGGTTGGCCGCACGCCAATCATTTTTGTTTCATTGAAACACATTTGTTTATTTAGTTATTTTATTGTTTTTAATAAAACTTTAGAATAAAGAATTTCAATTGACCGAATTACATGAAACATCATTGTATATCATGCTCGGAATTATTATTTTCTTTACATAAATGAATTTAGGCGGAACGAAGTTCGCCGGGTCAGCTATTATTCCATCAAACCTAATCTCTACTGCTTTGATTGTCTCATCGTTATTTTAGTAAATTCTCAGGTTAAATTATTAGCATATGTGTACATTAAAAAGAATAATCAGCACCAGCAACTCATATATTTTCCACTAAAAATCAAATGTACCAAAAAAAGGTTATGGGTACTTAATAATCTTAAATGATTGTTAAAAGTTCTTTTCTTTCCTCGTTTTCCATGTCTCTTTAAGTCGGTATAAGTTAGACACTACCAAACTTATTTCTACAAATTCTCAAACAACCCAAAGTATGTTCTAAGCTACTTAACTAAATCCATTAACATCATCTCTCGCACAAAAGAAAAAGTAACATAAAATAAATTCAAATCGTTGCTAAGCCCATTGGCAGCACATTATATCATAATCCAAACTTTTATATGAAAAATCACCTGACACTACTATGTAGAAGTAGTAGGTGGTATAGATACCTTTCTTTTTCCAAATGTGCCACATTGCCTCATTATTCTTGAAACATCACGTGTTGGATTCCTTTACCATCTTTAAATCTCTTCACACGCACACCAAAAACAATTGTCTCCTCTTCTATTCCTCATCTTTTTCACATTCAAACAAAAAAAAGGAACAAGCTCATAAGCCTGCAATATGTCACATTCCATTTAGGAACTTAACTTGCAGGAAAACTTTGCCGGTAACAAACTGTTACGATCAGCAAACAGGACGTGCCAGAAAAACCAAGAAACTTGCACTTTATCGCCTAAGAAATAAAAAGTAAAGAAAAAAAAAAGCTGCCGGAGGTGAATGCTTAATTAAGTTGTTAGTAGCAAAGCGATTCTTCATCCTACTTACATACTTTGACTGTAAACAGGACTTGCAAGTTTACCATTCACTCCGGAACCATGACATGAGGGCACGAGCGGATTACACGATACGTGCTACTTCCATATCAACAGCTCAGCTATCACCTCCACTGAATCGCCCATCACTTAACCGACCCGTGCGTCGACCCTAGACAAGTATACATACACTCGTACCCATACCTAATTAATCGGGAGTTCCTTCATGTTGCTCATTATTCGCTCAACCTCCAAACCTAAGCAGCAGTTCTTGTCATTTTTTAGGATATCCTACTACATGTATGTTTGTCTTTTGGAAAGTTTCAATTTTTGTATTAACTTTGGCAAACTGCTTTGTACTCAGTGTTGCCAAGGACTGATATAAAACTTAGGTCAATTTTAGAACTAAGGTCAATTTTAGAATTAAGGTTTTTGTGTAGATTTGGTCAGTTTAATTTAAGAGTATGAACCTGCTACGATTAAAGCCAAATCTTTAAGATAAGACACACAAAAATCATCATCATTTAATATTTGAAAGTGATTTTGTATAGAGGCTTGGTTTTTATATCGGCAACACTATTTCTAGTGACAGCATTTTTTACCAGCTGAAAGATGATTAATAGTCAGTAGGTTTATTATGACATACATATCTACATACATATACCGATAGGAACAAAATGGTTACATAATATTTCATGTAAAACTGGCCATACACGAGCGAGAAGAACGAATCGGAACCAATTTGGTTCGTGGTATTCTAAATGGTTGAATATCCAAATGGTTCGGCTGCGAACCTTTTTGAAATGTATCCAGGGGTGGAATCGGCTAAGGTAATAGTTGATTATCAATTGTGGTGATCGTCGTTTTGACTATTGCTGTCTCTATTTTTCCCTTTAGATGTGATAGAGACAGCTATCTTCAAAACGACGATCAGCACAATTGATAATCAACTATCACCTTAGCCGATTCCACTCCAGTGTAAAATGCCCGAAGCCAGTTGGCTCCGAGGCCAGCTTATAATGGCCTAAATAATTTTCAATAAACTCTTCCCGGTAAAAAAAAGTCTATAGTCAGTAGTCACGTCATCGACTAAGATCTCCCACTATGGATTGCAAGCCGAAATGTTTAGTGTTACAAGAACTGGCCGGTTCAAACCAAAGTCTCGTTTCTTGAGAATCGGGAGAATAATGCTGAAGAAGTGAGGTTTCGTTCATTGGGTATAATTTAATCCGACCTTATTTTTCAGATGAGCTAGTGCATACTTCTTTAACCAAACTTTGAACAGCTCGGCCACATGTCGCTAGCTCCAGCGGCTTTATTTGACTTAAGCTTAGAAATAGCTTTCTCTGTCTTTAATTCTTCTTAGACAGGTGGGTGGAATTTTGACCTGATGCTTGTTGTCCAGACTGAACGATGAATTTGAATGCAGCAATCTGTCCAACAAACAGTGTAATTAGGTTCGTCAGTGGCTGCGGCCGGCTTTTTGTTACGTAAAAGCCAATCGAAGTCTTTTGGAGTCACAGGAGCCAAAAAGGAGCAACTCCAAACCTTCAATCGAAAACGACATAAAGTGCACGCATCACGTGGATGTTGCAATTGCAGTTGCATTGAAAACAAAATAAAATGTATTTTTATAAAAAAAAAATCTTTTAAAGAATTTCTCAAAAGGTGAATGAGGGTTCGCAGGCTGCACGTAATTGCAGTTGGAATTTATCTCAAAATATATAAAAATTAAAAATATTTGTATACCTATCCTCCTTAAATCTTCCTGAACATTTGTACAATTATTATTTATATGGCCCGGGAAAAATCATTGAATAAAAGGAAAGTGGATGGTAATTTTAGTTTTATTTAAGAATGACTATAACATAACCCAACTTACAATTCAGCTTCTTTTAGCTTAAAAATATTGATGTGCCGCAGGTTTCACTTTATATAAAGCTTCGGTAGGGCCTTCGGCGGAACTAAATTTCTTAAACTTGTAACGAGCTGGATAATTATAAGTTTAACAAAAAGTTGGTAGAAGTTGAAATTGCCAGTTTATATTTGAAGTTGCAATTGTCATTGCACTTGGAAATAAACTTAATTTATTGAGAAAGGGCTTATTTTTTTAGGTTAAGATGTTCTCTACAATTTTTGTCTTAAAACAAATTTTGATAGCTCTTTTCTATAAAAAGTTTTTGTCGGAAAACCAGCTAATTTTCGAATTAAAAAATGGTTTTTCAAGTTTACCTCATCCAATGTTCACCCGAACGAAAAAAAGATAAACACAAATTTAATAGTGTCGATTGATACCTGTGCCCGTTAGATTATCAAAACTAATGCTTGAATAGGCTAAGTTAGAAAAGATGGCCACTTTGCGTCAGTAAATACTGCTGTCACTTTGAATCGTTGGAACCATCTTCAATGCAACTTTTGTATGGAAATGATGAACGACTAGGTTTAAAGAACACCATTCACGGTTTAAAGAATGCACGGTAACACGGCTGCATGGCCGTATTTCTACTCCATCAGTAGCTCGTAGAAATCAACTTTGGCGTTATTCTTATATCTTCTTCCTCTGTGAAGCAATTGAACTATGAGTTTTATATATGTATAGCTTAGCCTTGATGCGTATTATTCTAAGGTGCTCGTTGATATAATTAAAATTCAAAACGTCCTCCAACGCTCCAACGAAGCATCAACATTGATAACAAAAACTTTTTTGCCTACCGGTAGCGCTTGCCGTAGTTTAATTCACAATTTTTCAGTTTCATTTTGTTCAGGTCATCCCATGTTGAATTTTTTAGATGTTGAAGATATTGGGGAATATTCATAGTCATTTTAGACCTGGGTCTAAGTTAAACATAGTTTTGTTTGAATTTTCGGACATTGATTCTATTTTTTTAAGGTTATCATTTCAAAATATTTGAAGCTATTTGTGTAGTATACCAAGTTAATTATCTTATAAAAATATAAAAGCAACAATTTGTAATTAAAATCGGTCTGTATTCATCGAGCCAAAATTGTCTTAAACTGTAGTTTAGTTAAACCAGGGTCTATCTGCGACTATGAATATGCCCCATTTTTATTTGCAGCAGTTTTAAGCCTCCGCTTAATGTTCGTCTTCACGGAGCCTATTGAGGGACATAAAATTCTACGTATAGATCTTTGGTTTGTTGTCCTTATTTCGTTGGGTTCTTTCGCAACTTATGATTAACGTTGTCGGGAAGTCACCCAGAGGCCATGACCCCCTAGCACCAACCTTAGTATATTAACTCCAAGCCTATAATAAATTTTCTGAACGCTCTTTATTGACTTGAATTACGAATTTGTACAGGGTGGCCATATACAAGTTTTTTTTCCAAAAATGCAGTAATATGGAGAAAATTAAATTTTGTCCATGTGTTATGGCTTTATTGGTAAGAGCAAACATTCCCATTAATTGTAGAACACTACGTTTGCCCCGATCAAGTGGCTGCCTCGGCTGGCTTCGCAGTAGCGCATTCTAACATTCTAATTTTCCAAGACCTTGTTGATGGGTTCGAGCTGTACCTTGTATGGGCCACGATCAATTTTACAAAAAAAAAAAACATAAAATCAATCTTACCTTTCCCTAAAAGCATTACGGGGAACACGACCACTGACAATGTGTCAATCGTTCTGTTATCGATATCTATTTTAAAGTACCTATCGTTTCATTTTCGACAGGAAGTTTTTTTTTTCTGGTTGAATCGGAACCCTATGGGAATTGGCGGATTTAACCGATGACAACGTGACAGCGATGCTTTTCTTTCGCAACTTCCGACCCTTGCGGATTACGTTTCAATCCTCATCTCGATTGGTCGTCTTTTGCGCCAAAGAATATAAAACTTTCTAGTCTTGTGAAAGACTACACTGCTAGTACCTGGAATTTATTAAGATAAAATAAAATCGGTATTTAATCATTTTACGCCTCGCGACGCGGGAATTATCCCCAACGCAAAGTGATTCGAACCGTGGTAATTCTGCTCCAGAATATCAAATCTTCGAATATATATAGGTAATTTCACGTAAGCTTGGTTTTCGCCTGCTAAAGAAAGGCATCTGTGAATTTTATTCTTAATCAAAGTTTTTGGGGTAGGTATAGATCTGGTGAAGTAGCCATAAAACTCGTGAGTGCCAATTCCCATCATATCAGGGGAGTCTCTAACGAGCCTCTAAGTCAGAGCAAAGACCACGTGGGGTAGATTTTCCCTACAACGGTTGATACCTATCTTGGAATCCCATCTACGAGCTATAGGATAATCAATCGGTCATCTTATTCGTAATCACGTTGCTATACTGTACCCAAAACGGCGCACGTGGTGCTCTAGTTCATACAAAAAAAACGAAACCCTCAAACCTAAATCCAACGTTCACTCCTAAGAATCAAAAACCGCCTTGTGAGAATCCAGTTGCTTGGAATTAAGACCATTCCAAGTCTACCTATTATCGACATCAGCTAAATCTTTTAGTGATAAAAAGACCGAATTATACCCTTATACTTACTTACCTGTTTTTTTTTTTTTTCTTAGTTATAATTTTACTCATTGTGTCAGTGAATCCGCCACTAAGCCACGGGCGAAAACACTCATTGATACTCTGCTCTGAAAGCCAGAAAACACCCTTAGTCAAAGGCTAGGTGCACGAAGCCTAACCTAACCGAACCTAACCTACATAACCGATCCTCCAGCGGTTTATCAGGGACCGTCTTCCAACGTTAAAAGCGACCAAACAACCCTGATTTTACTGACTTTCGGAACCGCATCACGCTGAACCGTTACTGAGCCTCAATAGGACCCAGAATCCCATCGAGATGACAAACTCTGACCACGCTCCTACATCCACTAGTGCTCACCGACTATCAATAATCCGATTCCCGAATCGCCCAACCTTTACCACCAAATTCCCAGCATCCAGTACCTACACTCCGGAACCAATAACATCCTACGACTTCCACAATTAGCTTGGTGATAGGGTCGAAAACCAAATTGAGATGTAGAGTTTTTGTTTGTTAAATATAGTCAGGCATGTAAGTAGAGGTGAGGTATACGTAGGGTGTCCATCTTATCTCTTTAAAAGAGAACATGTTCTCGTTTTTCACTCCGATCTTTTTTACTCTATCTTTTTCTTTAGGGATCTTTTTTTGTTCTCTTATTTTTTTATGAAATTCACTTTTGTTTTATTCTAATAATTTGTATTTCAATGTCGATTAATAGGGCAAATTCCTTAACGCAAAACTTGCGAAAATTATGCTAAGCAAAAAATAGTTCATAAATGCAAACATTAAAATCCCTGCAAAGCAGATTGTCCCATAACGCAGTCGACTTTTTTACTTGCGCAAATGTAAAAGTATTTGAGCAAATGTAAAACATATCCTGCGCACTTCACTTGCATTTGAATTTGTTTGGCGTTAGTTGTGTCTGGAATTTTGCTACACTTAATTCATTTGTTTTTTGAAGAAAAGTAATTTATATTTACTAAAAGACAAGAAATAACTATTTTATGACTAATTTTAAAAGTATGCAAAACTGAAAACAATTTTCTTTTACAAAAGAAGAAATGCTTCGTAAATGGAGCAACCTTCTTCTAACATATAAAACAATAAAACAAAGGAATGGGGAAACTGGAGGAGCTGCAACAAGATGGGAGTACCTACTATGACTTGTTTCTTTCATGAAGTGTAGATATGGAACAAAGCAACATCAACCCAGTAAAATCTTTATAAAAATAATTTTTGTTTGGGGGTCCAAAATTCATTCCAGCAAAAATCAACAAACAACGCAAATGTCCGTTCCGAAACGTCATATACATGCTATCGCAACATGCTTTTAACATTTCAACTAGATTTTTACATATTTGCATGTATTTTGCTTTGCAAATGTTGCCTTTAGGAATTTGGCCATAGATTTAAAAGTTCATTGTTATGTTAATTTTATAATGAATTAGGAGTACAGTGTCAAATATCCAATTTTGAAAAAAACAAGTACAAAACAAAAATATCAATACTATTTTAATGATGATAAAGGCAACTCTAGGTCCTTATCAAAACGAGCAGACCACATTTTTTACCTACTAAAGCCTATTATTTTGTATTTTACTTTTTAGTTGTATTTGGTCCAGCAATACATCTACCAACATTTGTACGATTCTTGAAAATTATGACACTTGGCTGGGCAAGCGGGTGTATGAATGTGCATATTTTGGTTCAAGACGTGACGTTGTTTTGTTTTAATAGTTTGTACAATTTTATTTTTTATATAAGTTATTCATATAAAAAAATTATTTTTTTTTTATTTTGATATGTTCTCTTTTTTGTTCTCTATTGTGTCCCTTAAAGTTCTCTTTTTGTATAGCTTTTAGAGGAAAATGTCCTCTTTTTGTAAAGTACCCAGATGGGCACCCTTGGTAAACGGCAGTCCAGAGGCGTTTGCAACAACCTGTTGGGGACCCATACTCCCAATTTATAACCTTACACCAGTTTAAGTATAAATTCTTTTTGTCATTAAATAAATGGTATGAGTTGCTGAACACTACCCACACGGAATTCTGTATTCGCTTGTTTTATGTAACATATGTTATCAAATGGCAATGCTTACTGAGCGAAACTCTACCCATTTCCGTCTTCGCGGAAATCATTGATTTGAAAACATCTGCAAGTCTACGAGTTCTGTCGATCAAAATCGATCTTTCTTTTTGATCTCAACATTCTCCGGTGGTGGAACTATCGGAGAAACCATCCTCTTTATCAAACAGACACGTGATTTATACTTATATAATTTAACGAGAACAAAGAAATATTTATTCAATATATTAGTTTTTGTTCGAAAAAGCAATAGTTAAATTACTTAACTTAATAAAAAAAAAAAGTATTTCTGTGATACAAATTCGTATACATATTAAACTGCGAGTAAAGGTAAAACATTTCCTATATTCTTTATGGAAACTTTTTTTTTCATTAGTGATTTTAACCTTCGTACAGTGCCACCAATTATTATCTTTCTTAAGAAAGAAAGTGGACAACACATAAACCTGTCAAGCCATTCCAGCTGTAATCTTTCAATTACAAAAGGAATAGCATCACCACCGGCCGGCAGTCCGATCAGATTTGTGCATTACCTAACTACAAAAAAATCAGAACGCAACTGTACCCACTTTGTTCGGGCGGGCTTTGCCTCTAACATTGCCACCACATCCTCGTCTGGACAGTGCCAAATTTGGACATTGTGTTTCAGAATACACTGCGAAATCATTCAGCAGATCGCATTATTCAGTACCAATTTTCTTCTCGCACTTAATCTTCGACTGTCCACACCAAATCATTCTACAATAGACTTTCAACATACTACCGTATCAACAAATTACCAACCATCCAACTTAAATCAATTCTACTCAACTCTAATCAATAGCATCAGTACCTACCGTCAAACCACGAACAAAAAACAGATCATCTCCACCAGAATCATTTTGTTTTACCTACCGCCCGAGATCATAAAACTCCAGCAACAATAGTTATTGAGCAGGACCGCGCTCAGATCTTCGAGCTCTAGTTCTCACTCAGCATCCTGCATCATCATCCAGCATCCATCCCATCTGTAACATATTCCTACAGCCAGTACCTTATCAAAATCCATTTGTTTTCAATAGAGTTTGTTTTTTATTTATACTCCCTTTTTTGATAAGTAAAGAGCAACGAATTCCGAATGTTGAGTAATTCCTAAAAAAGTTTACCTTGTTTTTTTTTAAATTTTTTTTCTTAACTTTTTTTTGATAACATTTAGCTAGAGCATCGGTCACGGTCATCCAATCTGCTGTGCACAACATATTGAGACATCACCGCTCCTGCGCGAATGATAAACATTATTTAATCTATTATTTTATAAAAACCCACAATAATTATTGGTGAGTCATTTTTGTTTCTTCTTTTATATTATTTAATATCGCATTAAAACTGAACGAGCTATAATTTTGATTATTTAATATTGTGTTAATTAAGAAATATTCTTTAAACCATAT
The DNA here is from genome assembly GCA_949320155.1 of Melangyna quadrimaculata. Lineage (NCBI taxonomy): Eukaryota > Metazoa > Arthropoda > Insecta > Diptera > Syrphidae > Melangyna > Melangyna quadrimaculata. The sequence continues at coordinate 68,884,718 of OX439485.1, forward strand.
TTAAAGAGAAATTTTGAAGAATTTCCTTCTCTTTTTGTTTCGGAATATAAAAAAGAAATCATAATCTACCTTTTTTATAAATAATATTAAATGCAATTCCTTTTTTGGATAGTGGGAGGGCAACACTTAAGGGAACCACTACCATCTTAAGGTTTCCCACGGTTTTTAAGGATTGAGTTTTGGGTTTGTTTTGTTATATTTTTTTTTGAAGATCTGATTGAAATCATTAGGCATGAAAACATGTACGGACGTTCAGCAGCCTGCGCAAGATCTCACGCCACCGACGAGCTGGTTTTTGAACATAACGCAAGCATGCCTACCGGCGCATCGCGAGCTGAACAACCTATCGCACTAATCAAAGATTCTTGCAGGGATTCCTGTATTCCTGAGAGTCTTTGGGATTGCTTAAGATCGCCTTTTAGTGTGATAGGACCAACTACCGTTACAAACCCACCCCACCGACGAGATAGCATAATGGCACAAGCAAGCATGCCTACTAGCACTCGACCGACTGGACAACCTACTCCGCATACACTGGTATATCTGAGGATCCTGTGGTTAGAGGGATCGGTGTAAAAGCTGAAGATCGCGTTCTTGTGGAGTAGGAACAGCAATTCCGTTACAAGCTCACGGATTGCGTGGATGATATTGGCCTAAAGTGTGCTTAAATCGTTTCCGGATTGTTGGAATAAAATCAGTCCTTCACGGTTCCCCACAAAAAAAAAGTCCAAAGGGGTCAATTGACATCGCCAAGACGGGTGATAGCACGATTTGGCAATTTGGTGCGCAAAAGATCGATTGTGGGATGGGCTGTGTGGCTTGACGCGCCATCCTACATGAACCAGAGGTTGTCCAAGTACATGCCTTTAATTTCAGTAAAAAAAAGTCGGAAAACTTGGTTATGTATCGCCCGAAACCTTGTTCCCAGCCTCATTTTCGAAGAAAAATGGTCCAATGATTTCACCAATCCACAATCCGCACCAAACTGTCACTCAGTAGATGGATGCATTGGCTTCTCATCAATCAAGTACAGGTTTTCTGATCCTCAGATGCACCAATTTCAGGCGCGCGGTGGGTACTTCATTTCGACCAAAACGCACTGTTTGGGCTACACAGCACTCACTATTGAAATAAGATTTCAATATTTCCAAAGTTGTTGTTTAAGCGTAAATCGACTAATTTTGGTCCGCGGAGGTATGATACTGACTTTGTATTAAGATTTAAAGCGGGAAACAGCTGTCAGTGTGAAAGTAACCTATGATCTAAAAAGAAACCACTAGATGGCCCATGGCCCACCCTTTAGTAATAATATGTGTTCATTAAGTTATTCAGCCTGATTAGAGATCGAAGAATGCTTCTTTGGTTGAGTCAACTCTCTTTTCTTGGGGGGCGTGAAAACAGATCAGCGTATTGTTCTTAAATTTGCATTTAATGCGGATTGTGACCAGGCGCTCGCTTACACTTCGGAAGCCCCAGACTTCTTGCCTAAGTCTTCCCCTTATCACAAAACCGCAACCAAAAAGCCGCTGACCCTGCTCCTTGAAGCACTCGCCGTAGTAGATGTCACACGATTTCAGTCTCCGTATTCCCTCTCCATCCCCTCACACTTCCTGAGTGGGTGTTACGTCAGCCTTTAGTGTGTCCAGGATCTCCACTAATTGTTCGGCTGCACGTGTTCTGTATAAGGACAGAACAGGACTCGATGCCCAACGATTAGTAATATGTATGTTCATTAAGTAGTTCAGCCTGATTGGAACTACAGACGCCACAATTGTTTCAATCTAGGGAATTCATTCGCTGGCATAAAGGAGAATTACCTTAGCGGAAAGACTACTTCCCCTCTCGTTACTCTTTTTCTGCCCCGACAACCTTTAAAAAAGATTCAAATCCAATCTCGAGTTAAGGTCTTCACTTTTACTAAAAAGCATAAAACTTTTATTTTAAGAAAATTTTAGCCCAGCATTCAACTGGATACATACATTTCCACTTTATTCCCAAATGAAATTCAATCCAGTTAACTGGCAACATTGGATTGGCACATTGCATTTGCCTCGTAATACCTATGTGAGATAAACTTTTGGATTTAGATTTCAACCTCTTCCCACATACGAGAATGTTTCTACACATATTTATAATTAAGTTTGCAGTGATGGAAAATTTTCTTCAAACTAGCACCAAGGACTTTCACTGCACATCAAGGACACTATTGGACTACGTCTCTAGCATAACATTTTTCTATCTATAGAAGAAAAAGGACGTGCATTTTATAAGGATCTTCTTATTTTTTGCCAACCGTGCAGTTGCTTCAAGTGGAAAGAAATTTCTACTTAATAAAATATCCATGAAGTAAGCGTTGTTAGATTGTGTGTTTTTTTCTGTATACATATATGTATATATGGGCCTCGTATCCCAACATCACATACACAAGCACAAACAAATCAACCTTTTTACGTCTCGCAGTATTTTCCTTGATTTCGTTAAATTACTTTGAATGGACATTGGGAAATGCTTAACCCAATTTCTTTGCCATGTGGCACATGTTCGCAACAGGGCACACCAGCCAGAACTCCCAGCAGTTGTAGTACTTGCTGATGCAGTACAATCCTTCCAAAAATAACCCAAAATGGATTCAGCAAGTACCATATCGTTATGGTTCTTTTTCGAAATACATTTATTGTAGCTGGAACCTGGAAGATAGAAAAAAAAAAAAGAGAATAACAAGAAGTTAGTTCATTTTGCTTAGCAGCCAGCAAAATAGCAAACAGATGCACTAAATTGGGCGAACTGGCGGAACTTTACTAGATGGACAGAACCAGAACTATACAAAGATGTCAGGCAGAAGGAATAAGAGCAAAAAATCGTTTTAGAATAGAATAGTAGAATAGCAGAAGCTTCCTTCATCATGCCATACCCAGGCATCAGGGACAGGGACAAACAAAATGTCCTTATATTGTGTTCTCTTCAAGTTTTAACGTGCAGCTAGTTAGTTGTTGTGTGTCCTCCCGAACCTTATGCTCAGCATTATGGAGTCATCTTCCGGAAAAATAGTCCTCCATTGCTTCGGAACCATCACCATCATGTTGTTGCGCGTCGGTCGTCTTTTGCCTCGGGGCAAAAGGGAAGAAGGGAAAAAAAGTAACGGCGAATCAAAGTTTTCGGGACCTTCTTTCGTTATATTGTACGGTCGATGGAACATTATGGCAGTCATTAAACGTAAATTCACTTCGGCCAGGATGTGAATGAAGGGACACCATCTTATAGCATTAGGTACTTTTCTGCTTAGTTTTTTTAAGGAGCCCATGGGCGCTGTAAAATGACAACGACGACGACGTCAACGATGAACGGTTATTTTCTTGCGTTATCTGGGTGATGGGCAGTGCAGGAAGGAGCGCATTTACTCAATTCGGTGGCGTCGTCGTCGTCGCTGTCCCTGAAAATCGAAAAGGAATAAGGCTAATGTGTTCAATTATATTGAATTCAAGGAAGATTAGATCATTGTTGGATTTTTTTTTAACTAGGGGGCTATGTTGTTGTGAATCTTCCAAATGCGATAGCCCGTAATGATATTGTCTATTGTGGGCAATTTTCGTAAATTGGCATTTTTTATATAGGTATTTATGTATCTACCTACGAAAAAACATACATATAAACCTATACATACATACTTATACAAAAACGACTTAAGGTTGATGGGATCGATTGTAAGATTTCGAATAAGTTGAAACGATTGTAGGTACAAGGGATGATATGATTTTAAGCGAAGGCAGAGGTTGATGATGATGATGATGATGATACGAAGGAAAATGCCTTTAAGGACGAGTAACTATAGTTAAATTACATGATGGCTTAATGTATTTGGGATAAAAAATGAAGAAATCAAATTAACAATTGATGTTTGATTTCAATAATATCGTTTGCGATGTTAAACTGATGGAAAGAGCCAAGCTTGGATGGAAGGAACGTAGTATTTTTTGAAATAAATTTGAAGGACATTTCAGTAAAACAAACAAAAAAAAAACATTTAAATGGGTAAAAGAAGTCTATTAGATTGTTGATAACAGTGTTTTTTCTTATTGATTCAATGAAATTTTTAAGGCCCTTTTTATCTTCTTTATAGGTGCGTCCAGACAAAAAAATAAAACATCAAGACAACGTACCTAATCGATTGGCAACATTTCTAATAAAAATTACTTGACCTTGAAGATTGTTATTTTGGAGGATGGCAAATCTTCAATTTAATTTTGCTAGGAGACAAAGAAATATAGAAATAGTTGGCCTGAAAGAAAAATATAACTTTTGGGATGGGTAAATAGTTAAATAGGTATTCAATTTAGAAAGCATTTTGCTTTGGATTTTTTCAAGGATACTGAAATGTTCTTCGAAGCATCCTTGCACCTATTGGAAAAAATCTATTGGAAGAATCACGTGATAGGCGATGATAGGAATATCTATAATAGTTTTACTTCAGGAATGATGTTCGATTGTTCTTGACAAAGGGTAAGGGACACACGGCAACAAATCCCTTATATCGGTGGTATAAGTGCATCATTCGATCTAGAGAGACGATGATAGTGAAAACTTCAGTCCATCATCCGAGCCAAAATGGTATAAGGATTGCAAAAAGCTAAATTTATTTAAAGTACAACCAAGCAGCTGGGCTCGACCAGTAATTATTAGCACCAGCTCGTTTTTGTCTGTCTTTAATGTTCTCATCCAAAACTTTGCGTTTCAAAGCATGACATGTTTTTGTACCGCACACACCTCGTGTTAGGAGATTTGAAACCAATTGTTTTGACAAACCGTAGAACCAGCAGTTTCCTAGGGTAATTTATTTTTCGTCGAATTTCCACTAATGATTACCTCGAAGTTGGTTTCTATATAGTGACATTTTGTTCTAGCTTGTGGAATAGGCGCAGATCCAGGGGGGCGGCAACGGGTGCAATTGCCCCCTCCCTGGGCAATTCTACTTTTCAGATTTATAACATTTTTTTATTGTTAACATTTTTTCTGCCTACCTACTTCAATCCCTACCTAACTATAAAAACCAACAGGCAAACGCGCCACTTTTCGTTTTTATGTTACGTATCTAGATATAGGTACATCAAAATTATATCTACAATTCCTGAAATTGCGTACAAAAAACAATTTTTTTTCGATAAGGCCTGCCAGAATAGAAGTTGAGAGTGCACTACTCATTTTAGATATAATGCTAGGTTTCCACTTGTCATTGAAAAGACGCAAATTGACAAACTTTCCAGGACAGGGTGGCTTATACTTGTTCGCTACTACTACTTTCTTTGCTTTTTGTGTTAGTAAAAGCCACCCTGTCCTGGAAAGTTTGTCACTTTGCGTCTATTTAATGACAAGTGGAAACCAAGCATAAGTAGATACCTACTCTATACTAGTACAAGAGCCAACAGCAAATTTGTGGAGTGGATGTATAACCAAAATATGAGTATGAGGGTTTAAAGTGGCATATTTTTGTGATATCGAAATCAAAAATCTGGCCGGCTTTTTTCTCAGCATTTGGAGAGGGCAAGGAGTTGAAAAGAGGTTTCTTATTAGGTTTGTCATCACTTATTATTGTCACTTTAATTATTATTATTAGGTTTGTTATCACTTTAATTATATTTTAAAAATACATCATAATGTTCTGTCATTTTCCTTAAGTCCAAACACCGTAATCCTGGTGATCCGAGGAATAAAACTCAAGATATATGGTTTATAAGCGAACCTTAATCGACTTTTTTGAGACTTCGTTTAATTGATTTTTCGCTTTCCTTAAAAAGCTTATGTATATCTTGAGTTCTTTTAGTCGGATCACACATTTTAAGTCATGTTTGCACATAGGGAAAACGACAGAGCATCAGAATTTTTTTTCAAAAAATTTGATGGAAGGATAATACCCTTGATAAGAAATTTCGAAAATCTCTATTTTCAACCCCCATCTCCGCCAAAGACTGAACAAAAAACATGCAAGACTTTTGATTTCAATATCACAAAATATGCCATTGCAAACCCTAATACTCAGATTTTGGTTCTACATCCAGTCCTGCTGCCAACAAAAAGTGGATTCATTTGAGGAACTAGCTTATTCAAGAACTGTTGAAGAATACGAGTCCGATGAAGAAAATTATTGGAGAGAAACCAGAAAAATATTGACTGCCGAAGAGAAGTTGGATGGAAATGCTGCATCTGGCTGCATTGGCCAAATTATCTTGTCCCAGTTAAGGAAAAAGCTCAAAAGTGACCCAAGTACAGCTAGCAAGGCTTCTTCCCTTGTAAAGCATTAATGTACAGCACAATTTATCCTACCAGTATTGGTATTGTGTTTAATTGATATGTTGTCTTTAACACAGTCCTTGAGCAAATTGCTACAAACAACAGCTCTTGGTCTTAACAGCAGCGCAATGCTGCTAAAGAACACGATTTCAGTTCTTTCGCCGTGAATTTTTACGTTTTTGTTCTACAAGGTTTTAGAATTATAAACAAAATTATGCATTATGAAGGGTTTTTTTATGGTGAACTCAAATCCAAAGCCATAAATTGTTTATTATTTTAATTTTTTGATATATTTTTGATAAAATATCTCAAAAACTAAAACTAATTAACAATTTATGCTTACGGATTCAAGTTCCTCACCTTCGAAAATGTATAGGTTAATTTTGAAGATCAGTGTAATGAGAGCAAATGGTTGTAAATTTGATAACGAAGATTTCAATTCGACAGCAACAAGTTGTGAAAATCACAAGGAAATTTGTATTTTCTCCACCAAAGCATTCAATTTGACTGCAAAAAGTTGTGAAAATCACAACGAATTTTGTATTTTCTACAAATTGTGTTGTAGATTCTGCAGCAAATGTTGTTGTTTTCTTATTGTTTTTGGTTTTCATTTCAACAGCAGGTGTTGTGATTTCTATAGTTTGGTGATAGGTTTCACAACCATGTCTTAGTCAAATTGACAACATTGGTTGTCGGGTCAATTGTGACAACGAATGCAATCAAATCAACCGCGATTTTCATCACTTCTACAACCGATTTTTTTAAGTGTAATAACTAAAAACAAAAACCCAAGTTCTTCTACATACACTTACACAAAAATATTTTAAATAAATATTTTGAAAGAAACAAAAATTATAAGGGTTATTAACGGTACCTGTCATAGAACGGATTTTTTGGTTTTCAAATTTCTTGTTAACGGCTACACTGATTTCAACCAAATTTTTGTATGTAAGAGGTCCTTCACAATTTTAACAATTTTGCATCTACAATTTTTCGAAAAAATAATTTTTGGATTTTCAAAAAAATATTGACATTTTATTTTTGAAAATTCAATATCTTGAAAACGGGTGAACGAATATTTTTTTTAATTTTGTGTAAAATTATATTTTATCAAATTCTAAAAGTTGGCATACCAAATTTTATTTTTTACAACTGTTCAAGAATTTTTATATATAAAAAAAATTAATTTTAAGAAAACCGGTCAAACGATTTTTGAATTGTTTTTTTCATAAATTCATATTTATCAAACAAATCAGATGGAATACTATTTTTATCTCTATCTGTTTTAGCTATTAAAATAACAAATATAGTAAATCTTAGAATTAATTTATATTTTAAATTGTTTTTAAAACTTTTTTTAATTATATCATAATGTTATGGAACGAATAAATATGCACATTGTCAATTTTAAGCTACGTTAAAGTTGTTAGCTACGAGAGCAAGTTTTGTGCGATCCAGTCGTGCCCATTTTTTTTGTAACTCATCCTACTCCTATACTACAATAAGGTTTGCATTCACTTCCGTTTACTATACTTCGGCCTCGGTCAGTTTCCGTATTAACTTCCCGTCCCAGGTCCCCGTTCGTTAAAAAACTTCAACTCAAAAAATATTTTCTAGATATTAGCAAAACAGAACACATTTTATATTTTTTACATGTTATAGTTTCTAAAATATAATTCTCATAATCCTTCGAAAAGCAGGACTATCTTTAGTGATGCATTATTAACATAATCATCCCACTTATCGAAACACATTATGTTATCTATTCCCAAGTATAACTATAGTTAAAAAAAAGTACATCAGACACTTAAGAAAATACAAAAAGTCCAGGCCGTAGTCATGGAAATATTACTTCAAATTGAAATAATTTTTTCTCAAAAACGAGAAGAGATTTAAAATCCGGTAAATTTTAAAATAAAAAAAACGTTAAATTTTACAAAAATTGTCGATTCTTTCAAAAAAAATAAAATGATGCAGGAAAGAATTTCTGGCTTTAAGAAAAGCTATACAATTATAATGTGTTGTTTGTAATTCAATTTTAAGTATTTTTTTTTTAATTGCTCCTCCTTCCTACCTATTAAAGGCCATGGTTCTTTTTCTTTTTCTTCTTCTTCTTTTTCTTATGAGTTTTTTTTTGTTAAACATTTATTTTTGCAAAATTTGGAAAAGTCTTATTTAAGAACAGCTTTAGTATCTTGAATTTACGATGATCCGCTTTCGACAAAAGTCATTTATCGATAAGCAGAACTCTAAATCAGGGCTTCATACTCCTCTTATTCCCCTTAACTACGACCTTACCCATTAAAGTCTCTATAAACATCAACTCAACGCCTCACCTGTCCTTCGTAAGGATTTTTTATACCTACCCGTATATACCTAGATGCTTTAAAAACTCTATATGTGGGCATTCTTCATAGAACTAAATGAAAAGAGTGCGAGAATTTCTTTTGTTAAAGTTGTAAGGAAACCCTTTTCTTTCTGGCATATCTATTATACATATTGCTTACGCACCCTCAAGGATATGAGAGAAAAGTTTGTGTTTTTTCAAGCTAAATTTCCCAACTGACTTTATTCGAGGGAGGAAAGCTAAATAGAACGAGAAAAGGTACATCGTGCTTCAGAAGATAAAACATTCTAATCATAAAAATGGTCTTTTCTCCTCCATTCACTTACGATGTAACCAACTTGTTTAAAAGCTCTATGACATTTGTTGTACCAGATATGGAAAAAACAAATCGTGGTGGTGTCATAATTTTTAGTTTAAAAAGATAAAATTATCTTAGCGTTACGAAAAGAAGAACGTATCCTGTCAGAACAGTTTTTAGCTTGTAATAGTAAGATAAGTAGACAAAATTTAATTTTCAACTATCTTAAATAAACAGGTATAAGGCATAAAACATCACATAACTATACATATAAGGCAGTACCTAGCTACATGACTTCACGAGGAAAAGAATAATACAGACATCCTGAGGAGGAAAAATAATCTAAACGCGTCTAGAGGTTGTTTAGAGCATTGCATCTGCCAGCGATCGTTTGCTTCTGAAAGATGATATTGACAATTTATTTTTATAGTGTCATAAGAACGGTTTGAATTTGAACCCAATTAAATGTCAAGCCATGATTTTTTTCTAAAAAATGGATTCCAATTTCATATATGTATGCCCAACTAACAATTTTACTCCAATATTCATCCATAGAAGCTATTTATAATCGTTTATTACTTACTACTTACTTACTTAGGTCCTCGGACCTATTACGTCCGTGATGTTTCCCTTACGGGACATAGGGCCTCCACTACACCTACGCGCCATCGTGTACGATTTCTTGAAATGTATTTCAGCTCTCTCCAACTTTTCCCCAGTCGTGCCGATTCCTGTTCGACCGTTCTTCGTCATGTACTTCTAGGCCGGCCCACTTGTCTTCCCTCCTGTGTGAGCGGGTTCCACTGCATTGCTTGAGATGCAATGCACCGATCGCCTTTTCGAAGCGTATGGCCAATCCACTGCCACTTTCTTCTTCGTATAATGGAGTCTATGGGCTCCTGACCCGTTCTCGCATGTAGTTCGGCATTGGAGATACGGTTGGGCCAGAAAATCCTCAAGATGTTTCGTAGACATCTATTAACGAAGGTTTGCAGCTTTCTAGTGACAGTTTCAGTGACTTTCCAAGTGCTGCAGCCGTAAAGCAGAACGGATTCAACATTGGAGCGGAACAGTCGTAGCTTGGTCTTTAAGCTAAAAGAGTTGTTTCTCCATATTTTGGACAGCATTCCGAACGCAGCCTTTGCTTTTCTGATTCGGCTGTTTACGTCCAGTTTAGTTCCGCCACCCGTAGAGACAATACTCCCAAGATATTGGAAATCCTCTACCATCTCTACCGGTTGTCCAGAAATATTTACTTGGATTGATGAGGAAGTTCCAAGGCTGATCCTTTTAGTTTTTGCCGAGTTGATCTTAAGCCCTACGATTTCTGCTTCTCTCTCCACCCTTGTTGTCATTTGATGGAGATCCATGATCCTATGAGAGAGTAAGCATACGTCGTCCGCGTAGCCCAGATGTTTGAGGTGAGATTGCAGAGTCCACTGAATTCCTCCATTTCCATTTGACAAAGCTGCGTGCAGTACGTCACTTACCACCAACAGGAACAGTATTGGTGACAGTATACAGCCTTGCCTAACTCCACTTTGGATTTCAAACTCCTCTGACATCCTGACATGTGCAAAGCAAGCCAAATAAATTCTCTATTGACACTGTCGAACGCCTTTTCAAAATCGATGAACAGCAGGTGAAGTGGTGATCGATATTCAACGCACTGTTCGGTGATGATCCGCAAGGTGTTGATGTGATCCACACAGGAAGATCCAGTGCGGAAACCTGCTTGTTCGGCGTCGAGTGTGTCTTCGAGGTGGTCTTTAATTCGGTCCAATATTATCCTTGCTATTATCTTGGCTACTGCAGGCAGAACGCATATTCCTCTCCAGTTTTCGCACTGTGTGAGATCTCCTTTCTTTGGAAGCTTGACAATCATTCCTTTTTTCCACTCTTCAGGAAAGCTTTCTGTTTCCCAAGCTCTCTTAATAAGTGGGTGCAGTAGCTCGCTCGATGTCGTTGGGGCTGCTCCTAAGAGCTCTGCAGGAATACCATCAAGTCCAACCGCTTTGTTGTTCTTCAGTGCTTTGATGGCGGTGATAATTTCTTCTTTACTGGGGGGTATGGTGCGTATTCGGGAAATTGTTACTTCGGGTAGCTCAGTGGGAATAGGGTTCACTTCACTTGCGAAAACGCGGTTTAAAACCGCAGAAAAGTGTTCCCTCCACCTTATGAGCTGGTCCTCATCCGAAATTATCAGGGATCCGTTTGTGTCTTTAACCAGGTGTTGTTTAGAGCTCTGGACACCAGTGAGCTCTTTGGTAATTCTGTAGACGGTCCTACTGTCACACCTACTAGCGGCTTCTTCTGCTTCTGTAGCCAGTGCGTTGATGTAGTTACGCTTATCACGTCGCACACTACGGTGAACTTCCCTCATCTTCATGCGGTACGTTGACTCAAGCTCGTTTCTCCCTGCTGCTGGGGTAGCTGCGATGCGAGCTTTAAGGTGTTTCCTTTCTTCGATCCTTGCCCAAGTTTCGTCGGAAAGCCAAGCACTATTTCTCCCTTGCGCCCGGCCGACTATACTTTCAGCACCGGATATGAACACATTTTTCACAGCACACCAATGATTTTCGATGGATGTGGTTTCCGTGCTGCTGATTGCGTTCAATCCTTGTGAAAGGTGGCCCCCTAGTTGTTGGCGCACTGCGGGATCCTTTAGTCTATCTGTATTAAACTTGGGCATTCGAGTGTTTCCTTGGGATCTACGAACTGCAGCTGTACGCAATCTTACGGTAGCAACCATCAGATGGTGGTCCCGGGCCATTCCCATGTCAGCACCTCTTCTGTTACGGACGTCCTGGAGACTGCTTCTAAATCGCCGGCTGATCGCGAAGTGGTCAATTTGGTTGGAAGTTGCTTGTTTGTCAGTCGACACCCAACTGACTTTGTGGCACGTCTTATGCTCGAACATGGTCCCTCCAATAACAAGGCCGTTGGCGTTGCAGAAATCGACAAATCGTTCGCCATTGTCGTTTCGGTTACCAACACCACCTTTTCCCATGACATGCCTTAGCCCAGAGTTGTCATTGCCAACCTTGGCATTTAAGTCTCCCATCACCATAACTATATCACCTCGTGGAACGCTATCATAAGCAGCACTCAGCCGGTTATAAAAGGCCTCCTTCTCCTCGTCAGAAGAGAGCAAAGTTGGGGCGTAACACTGTATGATGGTGACGCGACGTACTCTAGTCCGGAACCTGGCTTTCAGGATCCTGTCACCTAAAGGCTCCCAGGAAATTAGGCTTTTGAGAGCTGTTTTGGAAAGCAGCAATCCAACGCCAGATTCCCGAGCGCTTCCAGGTGTTTTTCCGGAATAGAATAGTACAGTGTTACGGGTTGGTGACTTGAACTTCCCCGAACCCAGCCATCTAACTTCACTTATCCCTAAGATGCCCATCCTATACCGCATAAATTCCTTCTCTAGTTGCAGGAATCTGGCATTCTGAGGACCTTCTTTTCCATTGTCAAGAAGCGTTTTCACATTCCAGAAACCAATCTTTGTCCGGGTACAATAGCCAAAAGTCGTCAACGAGTTATCATTAATTATCCGAGGCGTAGTGTTGGTTTCGGTAGCGGGTTGATTTCAGTTACGGAGAATGCTAACCTCCGTAACCTATCCTAGAAAGCTAGGCCTTTTCGCACTTGTAATTTTGGCCTATTCATGTATATTGGGATACATAAATAGTTGCCCGGGGACCACCACGAGGAGGTAAAACAAGCACTTCATCGTGACTGATTGTTGCGCTACTGGCCCAGACCAAGTTCTGAGCAATCAATAGTTTCCCGATCAGGCACGATGCACGATGCAGGTCGTTTATTGCACTCATTTAATCTCTCTTTAGTAGTCCATAGAGTTAAAAAGGAGAACTTTTTAACCCCTATAGCACCTTAAAGAAGGAAATTCAGTTGCTATGAAGAACATTCTAAGAGAGTTCGAAAGAAGTGCTAAAGGAGTAAAGTATAGAGTGTGAAGAAAGATAAAAAAAAATCAAGTAGGTAAGCCTAGGGATCGAACTCTGGATGCCTTGCACTACTTGTGGAGCTCGCTAACCGCTCGGCCAATCTCTTATATGAAATAATTAGTATTAAAATCGATTGACTTTCCCAAAGAATTTTATAACTCATAATTTATCTAAAAAAAAATCTATTGAAAGCGTTTTGGCCTGCTGCACGTGAATTAATATAAGAGCCTTATGTTTTCATTGCACATAATTATTTATGCAAATAATTAAGATGCCCACATTTTTGAAAAACTAAAAAAGCGTGCGCTCATTCGCATTATTAGAAATTAATTATTATAATCACATAACACGTTTTACTTGAATTACAAATGGTAGTAAAATGGAGTCATGGCGTTTGCAATATAAGCCTTTCCATATTTACTTATATAAACATTATAGCAACCCGAGCAAGGTACTAACTTAAAGGATTGCATTAATATTTCTTTGGATCACTATTGGATATGATTAAAGGAACATCAGTTCATCGCAATGTGACGCTGATGTTATTGCTTATTGAAAGTCTAATGGATCAGTTATATCACCTTTGACTCCTATACCGATTTGGCTTCCCGTCAGAAGGATTTCTGGGTCACTAAAGAAACGAATGATATTTTAATGTCTGAAATCGGAAGCAATTTTGTTAGTTGGGTGTACATTATTATAAAATTGCCGGACATGTTACGTCCTTTATTTTGGCTGACCCTTTGTTGGTATCTGTTTTTGTAGCTAATTGAATGCTATTTTGTTGCTCAATCCAAAAATTTGTAGCTCGCTAAGTTTTTAAGTTATTGAAATTCCCGCTAAAATAAGTCTGAAGTTAGCGGACGAACATTCGAAAAATAAGTCTGAAGTTAGCGGACGAACATTCGAAAAATAAGTCTGAAGTTAGCGGACGAACATTCGAAAAAAATAATTTTTTTGATTTCCTAAATTGTAGCTTTTTAAATGCTAATTTGTTGGTCAAAAATAGAGAAGAGAAGCTTCAAATTGAGGCACAAACAATTTACATTTTTTTCATGCCTTAAGATTTTAGAAGGGCCAGCTTCAGCTGATCGGAAGTGCACTTTTTAAACTTAAAATTCAAATTAAAAATTTCTCTTAATAGATAAGAAATTAGTTTTTGGGCAACAATAAAGCTACAGTTTAGGACATCAACAAAATTATTATTTTCAAATGTTCGTCCGCTAACTTCAGACCTATTTTAGCGGGAATTTGAATATATATAAAAATATTTTAGGTACGGAATTTATTTTTTCAGAACTGAAGAGTATTTAAAAAGCTACAAATTTGGGTACCAAATTTATTTCAAAATTACCATTTTTTTTAGATTTCGCCCGCTTACTTCAGACTTATTTTAGCGGAATTTTGAATAACTTAAGAAATAAGCGAGCTACAAATTTTTGGATTGAGCAACAAATTCGCATTTAATTTGCTACAAAAACACATCACAACTTTTTTTTCGATTCCGTCATAAAGTGTCCGCCAAGATAAGGACGTGAACATGTTTCGTGTTCAAAGTCTTAAAGACCTTGGAATTCATTTTACTTCTAAGCTTGATTTTGCGAAACATATCAAATTTATCGTTAAAAAAGCCACCTCTGTCTTGGGGTTTGTAAAGCGATAGGCTGAATTCGAACTTGGTTAAAAATTGCGTTGGACACACATGTATATTTTTCTGTTGTCCGTGGTATTTATATTGTGTTTTTTTTAATTTGTTGGCAAAAGTAGAATTTAGAACCGAAGTACATTATTAAAGACTTTTTTGTAACACCTTTTAGCATGATTATGAACACCAAACTGCACTCTTTATTCGCCGTTGAAAAGGGAATCCATGCACAAATAAAAAAAAAACATTATCGTGACGACGAGACAAATCGTGATGTACACTCTTGTGATGGAGGGTAAAGTCCTTTCATCCCGTGAACATTTCTAATTCTTAAGCAACATGCAAAGGAAAATAAAAAAATAAAAGTGATGTGCATCTAAAGACCAACAGTTGTTACGCTACACTACACTGTTGTTTGTTCTATTGTGCTGTGAAAAAAAAACTCAGTCAAAGTCGTTAGTTTTGAATGACAGAACGTGCTTATGTAGAAATTTTAAAAGGATAGAACTCCCACCATAAGGGGGTCATGTTTCGGACAATGGCACTGTTTTTGAATAATGAAAAAGGAAACGGATAGCAAAGGTGAAAGTCTTCCAAATTAAGAATTGTTTTATATCTATTTCTTGATGAGTTTTTTTTTGTTGTTGTGGGTCATTAGATAAGTAGGTACCTGTCTCTGCACTTATTCAAGCCATGTCGATTGTTTACAAGGACTCAGAGTAGTACAGGAAAATTAGCAAAACAAACAATCCTTTTATGGAACGAAATATAGGACGGCTAAATGTTATATACCTGAAAGAGGGCTAAGCTTATGCCTAGTTTTTCGGGACGCTACCCCCCTGGGGAAATCCGCCATTTTGGAAAACGCGAAATGATCTATATCTCCGAAAATATCGATTTGAAGTAAAAAGTTTGTCATAATCAAATTTGTTGTAAGTAAAAGTATCTTTTATTTGTCATCAAAACTTTTCTCCGCGTGGACAATATTTTTGAGGTTATGTCGTTTTATTTATTTTTTTTTACTTTTTTTAATTTTTCTCATTTCATAAGAAACTTACTTAAATTGTTCTCGTGATACAAATTGTAGACCACATAGTTTAACAAATTTCCATATATTTTTGAAGATGATGCGATATCCAAGTTAGAGCTTTTGGAAAATTAGCTGCTAAATCAATTGAATCGATAAAGTACAATTAAGCTAGACTTTTTCGTGGAATGAAATACTGGTAAGATGATTTCTTTTTAAATGAAAGCGTGTTATTAGAAAAGCTTATGTCCGGGTATTCGGGACGCCATGACCCTGGTGAAATCCATCATTTTGGAAAATGCGATTGGAACTATATCTCCGAAACTATTGATCTTAGAGGAATAACTATAAGGCCAAGATTGTAGGCAATTAAACCATCTTTCCTTTATACATTCAGTTTTTTGCGGTGCAGGCAATATTTTCAAGGTTATGTCGTTTTATTTTTATTTTTTTTACATATTTTGTACGTTCCCGAGGAAACTTACGTGAATTACTTTCCAAATAAGAATTTTAGAACACTAAATTTCCATAATTTTGATATATTTTTGAAGATGATGGGATACCGCAGTCAAAAGTTACAGCCATTTTGGTGTTTGTATTAATTTTAATAACAATTTAGTATTTTTTTTACTCCGGAATTTTCATTTTATCGCAACGAAAATAAAGTATTTCACTGTGATATCGCATCATCTTCAAAAATATATCAACATTTTGAAAATTTAGTGTTCTAAAATTCTCATTTAGAAAGTAATTCACGTAAGCTTATTGAGAACGACAAAAATGTGTAAATGTGAAAACAAATAATAAGACAACATAACCTTGAAAATATCGCACGCACCGAAATATAAATTATCAATGACCGAAAGATAATTTCATTGCCTACAAGCTTGGACTAACAATTTTTCTTCTAAGATCAATGGTTTCGCACCCTCAGTACAATACAGCGACAACTCAAAAACTCAAGTTTTGAGTAAAGGATGAGGCATTGTTGGTTGTGAAATTACGTTTAATAAAAGGGGCCTGTTGTTGCCATACCTAAGGAAACACGCAAGTTATACCACTTTTTCTAAAAAAAAATTTAAATAAATATGAAAATAAATTAAAATATTTCAATTGCTCCAATGCAATACGCGTTCAACTGAAAATGGTCCCATAAGCCAAATTTAATTTTTAGTTTTTTTAAATAAAACCTGTGCAAGAAAGAAGCATTACGAAATATCACTTAGAATTATTTTACATTCCGAAGCGACAAAGAGTCAAACTGAAATAATTCTTTTTGATTCCTCTATAATTTTAGTGCAAGAAAGCGATAAGTGGCAAATAATTTTCATTTTCAAGTGCAAAAAAGCGACATCTCGATTTATCGCTTTATTGTATTCAAATTTTGTTTTCATGAATAAAATGAAAAACAAATTTTAATTTATATAAAAAAACTTTAATTTTAAAAAATAATTTAAATTTATTTATTAATTAAATTAATTTCACAACATTTATATTTAATGTATTAAGCGACGCGTTTCGGTTTTTAAATAACCTTCTTCGGGCTTTAATCTTTTGATACGTGGTGTTGCTCTTGCAAAGATTTTTATTTAATGATGTTGATGTTGCTCCTGGTGGATCTATGGGAAGTACTGTTAATAAGAACCCAAAAAATATTTTAATAAAAATGTAGAATGTACAAATTTAATACCACGCGAATCTTTTTATCAAAATTCTTGTAGCCGTTTTCGAGAAAAATAAGTTTTTTGAAGTGAAAGCGCGGAAAGGCGCGTTGAGAGTGAAATTTCAAGGTTGAATTTTTGTGAAACGAAAAAATGTAACGCCACATATGCAACGCTGAGATGATTGATTAGCTAAGTGGTGGGAGGTAGAGTACAAGTAAAAATTTGTATTGACAGGATAATATAATTAATAGTGCAATTAGTTTGGATATAATCTATATTATTGTAGCAGATAAAGGGCAAAATGTCGTTTTATGTCTTTTTTCTAATTTCGTTAATTAGATTGCTATAGTTTTGAAATTTGTTAGGTGAATAGGTAATGGAATTCTAAGAAGCTTACTAGTTAAAGATTTTTATCTATCTCCTACTGGTATGGAGATATAAATTATTTTAAACATTTTATCTCAAAATAGGCTCATTTCAAAAAATTGAAATAAATCAGGAGAGTCCGCTAAAAATTTGAATTATATATGTATATATAAATTAATAATTAATTATATATAAATTAAAGTTGTCATATACAAATTTTTAATTTTGAGGAGATTTTGAGTGTAGGAATTTTTGAAAATACATAGTCGGAAAACCTACTCTCTTACTTTAAATTTTCACCATTATTATTTAAGTTTCAAGTTTACAACCACAGCCCATTTATCATTTTGATATACATAGACCACATAGCTGTGTCTTACGCATATAAGCTTAATATCCCTATTCCTACATATCGAGGTTTTAGATCGCCAAAGAAGTTTCACTTCTGCCACGAGTACTGAGTTACACGCGCACTTTTTTTTTTAACGGGTTTTCAACATTTGTATGGAAGGTACCGAAGGTAATTTGTAATTTTGCAAAAAAAAATTTGTTTAATTTTGGTTCACAATAATGTTTATACTTTTTAGAAAATTTACCATAAAAAAAAAATAAAAAATTTCAACTTAACTGTTTTCGAGAAAATCAAAAATGGTTGAACTGAAACTGAACCAATTTTGGAAAATAAAAAACATTATTAAAAAGTAGCATTTTCTTATTTTAATTATATTTTAATATTTTGCCAAGGGTTCGCAAATAAAACTTATTTAATTTATTTAAACTGAACAATTACTTTAAAAAAAATAAAACACCTTTATTTCACTTCAAATACTTTACTTCTTAATACTTTTATTATAAACAAGCATAATTCTTAATTCACTATTTTACACCGAGGTTTATTCGTTCACTTTCAAAATCAAACTGAGGTGTTCGGACTGGTGGCGTTGTATTTATATCCGAGAAAAAGCTACTAGAATCTTCTAAGTGTTCTGGAATGTGCTGGAATGTACTTCTCTTCCACAAGTCTCCACAAGTAGCTCAAAAGCATTCGACCAATTACAAATTATAGCAGTTTCATGGGTTGGGTATTGGGTAAAGATGCGAGCGGTTTAGGTATTGGATAATGATGAGAGTGGTTTATGTATTGGATAACATTAGTTAGTCTTTTGTTCACAGATGGCGCAGAACTCATTACTAATTTTGTCTGTTATAAAAGATGTCGTTGTTTGCATAAATGGGCATATTCACCACAATATCAATTTTGTTCCACAAAATCCTCGGAGCCATTTTTTAGAAAAATATTATTTTCCTTTTTGGCGAAAAAAAATTGTATGGCAGTTACCGGTATTTTTGGTCCTAAAAAAATTAAAAGAAACGTGTGGGCATATTAGTCAAAAAACACTCACCCGTATTCATAAGGAAAATATAGTTATTTTAGCTCCCGTGTTTAGGAAAACTACACCATGGAATAAGAATTTTCCGGGCTCAAACTAAAGGCAATAGCTTATTGCTCCATTTGAGTCCGGAACATTCTTATTCCATGGTTTAGTTTTCCTAACCACGGGAGCTAAAATATCGTTCTTTATGAATAAAGGCTCCCCCAAACCAATGCGAAACATTCGGTGCAGCGAAGAAACATTCGTCAGTCAACGAACCAACGCGGCAGAAAAACATTAGCCTTTAAAAATGTATTTACAGGATGATAAATGAGGGTATGCCCACACCAACTGCGAATGTTTCTTTGCCGCACCGAACGTTTCGCATTGGTTAGGGAGAGCCTTAAGGGTGACTATGTATAAAGTTTGAAGAAAATTCCTCCAACCGCTTAGGCTGTATGGACAGACAGACAGAATTGCGAGATCCATTTTTTTCGCGTTCTCTATATAATCGTTATGATTAGATTTATTTTTGTTTTGAATCCATAACTTGCCATATAGTACCTACATATGTATGTATGTACATATCGCAAGTAAAAATACTAGGATTGAACCTCGTCCATTCGAAAACTAAAAAATTTTCTTCAGGGCTACTGCCTCTTGCGAACAATTGACAAATTCTTCTCCTTGTCATGAATGAATGCTTCTCGTCTAGCCGTTCGGATTCGGCATACAATAAATTGTAGGTCCCTTCCATTCCTATCGACACGCACACACAGGAATGGTTGCGATTTGTTAGTCACCAGGCCCTGGTTCTTCATTGCGCCACCCAATTTATTTATTTACTCGCGAATTAATTCTTTTTTGCACTCGTGTATCCCAGCAACAACAAACTTTTTTAAATGCCAGAATGCCGAATGTTATAAAAATTTAAACAGTTCAGACAAATTTTGGCTTAGCCTCCCCTTCCCCCCATCTTCTTCATAAATCATCTTATGTCTCAAGTAGATTTTTCGATTTTGAACCTAACGAATTATATTTGAGCGGAAATGTCGACCATTAAAAATTTAAATGTTTATTGTGGCCTCAAACCAATCCCTGACACCAAACCTGTTTAAAAGTTTTGGAATGACTGGATTGTATGCAGTTTCTCTTAAACTGTAAGCACAAAATAAAACAACAGATAAACGTCAAACTCAAAAGAAAACGTCAAAGTCATCCTATTTGCTGTCATTTCTTTTGTAGTTCCATCTCTCTCTAGCACCAAGCTTTATGCGACAGCCATCTGGGCGGCTCGCATAATTTTTGTTTTTTTTTTTTTCTTTTACATACTGTCATCATTAAATTACACAAAAAGCATTTTTTTTCTACTCTACAGTGACAGACTGCCAAGTGAATCATACGATATAATCAGCCGTTCAACCTGGTCAAAGTTCCATTCATAAGAAAACCACAATTCTCTTGTCTCTCTGTTTGAAATCTTCGAGGTTCGAGCTTATCATGCAATTCCAACGCCAAACTAGCTGAGAAACAAGCCAACAATAAACCGCATGAAGCAACGATACCAACCAAGTCAATAGGAAACAGGTGAGTAGCTTAGCTGAATCTATATGTTCGGGCTCTCCTCTGGGTCTCTGTTTCTGTAAG
This sequence comes from Melangyna quadrimaculata, assembly GCA_949320155.1. Lineage (NCBI taxonomy): Eukaryota > Metazoa > Arthropoda > Insecta > Diptera > Syrphidae > Melangyna > Melangyna quadrimaculata. The sequence goes on from OX439485.1 coordinate 68,905,338, forward strand.
TTTATTTAGCAGAGCACGTTGCTTTACGTTTATTTCATTTGTTTGTCTTCTGTTCTCGACGACGACGAATATAAGCTGTGCAATCGCTTTAAACCAAATCAATTTTTTGTGTTAAATTTAGTATTGAACTTCATTTCATGCCAGTCGTTTGTATGAGTCAATTCAGCTCGGTCACGTTGTCGTCGCCGCCGTTTCTACTTACTACACTATTCCCTTTCATTTACGTTTTTGATTTTTAACTTTGTTTTTTCTCCGGCGGAACTAACAAATCAAAAAAAAACGATACACTTCCTATTTACTGGCAATTTTGTTTGCATTCGGTGAATTCATTATAGAAAGCTTAAGTGCTAACCAACAAAAATCCTAAACTATTACTTAATCGCTCTTCCTTCAACATCAATAAATCAGTTTTTTTTTTTTTCTTATTTTATTTTGGAAGCAGACACAGAAAAGTGAAACGACTTTTGTAACCATAAACTGCAGACGACCTAGTTAACGAGTCGCTTGTGGCAGAGAAGCAACAAAACTGGACAGAGGGAATAACTCCACTGCTGGCAAAATAGAGAGAGAAAGTTTCGTCTTCTTTAAACAACGTAACTTACTAACCCTTTGCAACGAAATCCAAGTCACAACAAAACGGTGAAAGTTTTTTTTTTGTTATTTCTTCATCTTAATTTTTTGGAAAAGACGTTTGTTGTCAGACAATTTTGCTATACCTACCTTAAATCGCGTGCCTTGTGAGAAAAAAAATTAAAAATGTGGCCAGAAAACGTTGGAATCCTTGCCATTGAGGTAATATTCCCCTCTCAATATGTCGATCAGACTGATTTGGAGCAATTTGATGGAGCGTCAGCTGGAAAATACACTATCGGCCTGGGACAGAGCAAAATGGGATTTTGCTCGGATCGAGAAGATGTCAATTCCCTGTGTTTGACAGTGGTCAGTCGTCTGCTGGAAAAGCACCACATCAAACCAAGTCAGATTGGCCGTTTGGAGGTGGGAACTGAAACCATTATTGACAAATCCAAGTCTGTGAAAAGTGTGTTGATGCAATTGTTTGCCGACGAAGGAGCCACCGACATCGAAGGCATCGACACCACGAATGCCTGCTATGGAGGCACTGCAGCTCTCTTCAATTCTGTCAATTGGATAGAGTCCTCAAGCTGGGATGGAAGACTTGCCCTGGCTGTGTGTGCAGATATTGCCGTTTATGCAAAAGGGGCCGCTCGACCAACAGGAGGTGCCGGAGCTATAGCCATGCTCATTGGACCAAATGCTCCACTAGTATTCGACCGAGGCTTGAGGGCCACTCACATGGAACACGCATATGATTTCTATAAACCCGATCTGAGTTCGGAATACCCAACAGTCGATGGTAAACTATCGATCCAGTGCTATTTGTCAGCTCTGGACACCTGCTATCAACTCTATCGCAAGAAATTCGAAGCCAAGCATCCTGACACAGCGAAAGTGGGCCTGGAGAATTTCGACGCACTCCTATTTCATACGCCATTCTGTAAGCTAGTCCAGAAATCCGTAGCTAGAGTCGTCTTCAATGACTATCTCCTTACGCCAGAGGACAAACGCAAAACCCTCTATCCGGGATTGGATAAATTCTCAAACTCAACACTCGCTTCAACCTACTTCGATCGCGATGTCGAGAAGACCTTTATGACGCAATTCGCCGATGTTTTCGAAAAGAAAACTAAAAAATCTCTACTCTTAGCCAGCCAAGTGGGCAACATGTACACACCTTCGGTGTACTCTGGTTTGGTGTCACTGCTGGTCAGTGAGACACCCGATAGTCTAGTTGGAACACGTATTGGCCTGTTCTCATATGGCTCAGGGCTGGCTGCTTCGATGTACTCAATTTCAATTACCAAAGATGCTGGTATCTTTAAGAAGTTTATCTCGAAGCTGGACTACGTCCTTCCTATGCTGAATTCGCGTGAAAAACTCTCCCCAGAGGAATTCTCTCAATTGATGGAAGTCCGCGAAAAGAATAACCATGCTGCTCCTTACACACCAACTGGTAGTGTAGCTGTACTCTTCCCTGGAACTTATTACCTCAAGGAAGTCGACGAATTGCATCGAAGGACGTACGAACGAGTACCAACAATCTCCAATGGCGTTCACTAAATCAATAAAATAATTGATTGCTGCTTTTATCAATCTGAATTCCAGAACTCATCGTATTCGGAATTAAGCTTAGAATGTCGACACATAAAAAACAGGTTATTTGTAATCGTAAGGAGAAATCTCCGACATTCGATGAGGAATAATTCCGGATACGATAGATTCTGGTATATGGGTGATTATTTATTATAATAATTTTATTTAAAAAAATATATATATACAATACATATATATTTTCTTTATTTACTTTAAAGAAAATAATAATTCTCTAATTTCTTGACAATAATTTATTTTAAAATTTAATTTACAAATGCACGGTGCAAAAGTTTAATGTTTTTCTAATTGTATAAAAAAAATTATATAAATTGTTAAAGAATATGTTCGAATGGGCGGGAAAAAATTTAAAAAAAAAACAATTATTTTTCAATACCGTTGTATATAACACATGTGAATGAAAATTTTGATACCTTGTAGTTAGGTAGGGAGCTCTAAATAATAAAAATAAATAAAACATACAAAAAAAAAATGGTGGAAAATGTATTAAATACAAAACCTAAAATTTAATTAATAAACAAAATTGTGAAAATAAAATTTATTTTATTACATAGATAATCAAATAGAAACTTGAATTTTGATTTCTTTCGTTTTTTTAACTTATTTTGTGTTAATTTATTTAGTTTTACAGAAAGTCTATAGAATGGAAACCTGCTATCAAGTTATTTTCTTTTTTTCAAAAAAAAGGTGTGTAACGTTTTTTTTTTTCTTGTGACAGTCTTTAGTTTGTGGAATTTGTTGATAGTGAAAGAATTTTATTAAAATATTTTGTCTTTTTGTATTTTCTCTTTTTGTTGTTATTTATGTTTTTTTTTGAAACTGAAAATTGAAGTTGAATAAAAAAAACACGAACACAGTATTTGCTTTATTGAATAAGTATGGTAAGTTTTTTCTTATGTTGAAATGAAATAAAAATTAGCATTGAAATTACCGTCTTCGATATGTTTATTTAGGTGCAGATTGGAGGTAGGTATTTTGTTGGTTGACTATGTAGGAATAATTTATGTCATCTTAAATATTAATATGATTTAAATTTTCTCTCGTACGACATGTTTACATACATGCATACGCGCGTATTGTTTATTTTGTTTATGTTAATTGAAGCCACTTTATATAATTTGAATGTGTATGATGAAATACTATAATACATATATGAAAAGATTATGTTCAATGAATTAAAGTCGAGATTGGGTTTCTGTCTCTGGTTTCAATCATTACGATTACGAATTTTTGCAGCTCTACATTAATAATTTTGAACTGTGTTTCATGCTTATTCTACATTATTTCGTAGACTATTTTATCAGCAAATACTCTGGGAAGTACTCAACAGGGAGACAATTAAAAAAAAACACTATTAATAAAAATTGTAATCTGAGTATTTAGATATATGCAATGCACCCACAAACCATCATACTCATATTTTGGTTATCAATCCACTCCCAAAATTTGTTTCCTTTTTTGCATTTAACCAAATAGGTTTGGCGTTAGGTTTCTTCATTATTTTTGCCCTTTTTTGCATTTAAAAAATAAAAAATAGATTTGGCGTGAAAGATTCAAATTAAATAATCAGAGTAACTTACTTGTCTCACTCTTGGTATAACTACTCCATCAGTGAGACAGTTCTTCTCGACGTAGTTTATGATTAATACCGCATGTCCCAAATGTGTGCAATGTCATGATAATCATTTTGTTATTTTTCAAACAATGGCAGTTTAAAATGAATGAAACTTTTAAAAATTAATGCATGTATCTTTGTAAAGATCTTCGTAATTGAACAAAGTATCATTATATTTATTTTATTATGAATATATAATGTAGGTATAAATGTACAGAAACAAAATGTATAGTCCCTACTTTACCCTTCGTGTTGAAGTTATAATATTGTTTGCGAAAACAATATCGCAATTATATATTAATAGTTGTTTTAAACGCATATTAAGTGAACAAAAATAGGTGTAGGTATACCTAAAAAAGTTTATACACACTCGAAAGAAGAAAATAGTTAAATATTCTGTTAGCAATTAAAAAAAAATATAGTATGTTATTAATGTTTTATTTCAATACCTATGTATATAAAATTTGTATTTTATTAGACCAAGAGCCGAAAGCAAGTTTTTGGATGTGGAAATACGCAAAATCATGTGTATAGGTATAGGTATTAAAGATCCAAAATCGAACTATGTAGTCTAGAGGTGTTTTGTTCTTAGCCTTTTGTGAAGATGGGAGTTTAAAAATCAATATTCTTGTATGAGAAGTTCAATTGCACAGTCACTTTTTTCCTATTTTTGTACGAGGGGTTCAATTATGCAATCAATATTTTTATGTTGAGGAGTCAATTACACAATGTTTAGTGCAAATTAAAAAAGAAACAATTAGATATGTTCAATTCTGATTCATGAGCTTTTAAAGTTGATTGAAACTAGACTCGGCTCACATCTCGTGTCTTCTACCGAAGCTTACTTCCTCTTTTCTCATGGCTTGTTAATTACATATTGACTTACTCATTTTTTTTTTACCACGAACCACTTGAAGACATTCTCTTTCACATCGGATTTTGCATTAAGACCCAGTTTAACCAACTTTAAAAGCTCACGAATATGAAACTCATTTCGGTATTGTTTTTTAACTTGCAGGTGTTTCAAATGTGTGACGAAGGATAATAGGATAAAAATAATTTTTTTGTGTCATTAAATCAGGTTTAAGCATTGATTTTGTTAACTGATAAGGTAGAATTTTAGGCTTTTTGCAGGATACCCTGTCGATGTTGAAGTTTTGTAGCCATTATGCTGTTGTTTTGTTGTTTCTTCAAAGTTTTCTTTATTTTAAATGTATGTAGTTGCATAACTTGTCCGATCTTGTGTTCCAACTGCTATGAGTACACATTCCTTATAATTACGAATTCAAGTCTTTTCCTCTACAGTTAGGAAACTAGCTTTTAAAAAAATATTTAAATTCATGAGAAAATGTCTTAAACTGTTTATTATTGGATTTTTTACATAATGTAATTTCTAAATATTTTCTGAGCTACTTGTTTTTGAATGGTGTATCTTAGCGAATAACACAAAAAAATCTGTATTTAAACAAATGAAACGGATTGTATGTGTAGTATTGAAAATTGAACATAATTTTTCCTAGATATTTTGGTTAAAAATATTTTTTTTTTTAAACCGTTATTAACGGTATTTTACGAAAGTGTTTAAGCAATAAATACTTCCAAATGACAAACCAATCTTAATCATTAAAAAATTATTTAATGTAAATTTATCTATGTTTTTTTATTTTGTATAGAAAGCTTAAATTGTCAACGGACAATATTCTTAAATTAACTTAGCTTCCTAGGGTTCTAGCTTTGAGGCGGGGGAATAGTTACGTTGTATGTATGTATGTCAATGTATAGGAAATACAAGAAATGTGAAATTCCAATTTAAATTTGTATTGCAAATGGAGTGACAAGGGCTTAAGACATCTGGCAAATAATCTTTTTTTGCGAATACATCTTGTAGGAAACCTTTGTATGCTTCTACAATTTTGGTACATACTATTAATGCTAATATCATTTAATCTTGCTCTATAAGCAAATATTGGTTTCGTGTCAAACAAAAATATACAAGTTTTAATCAAAACTAAGATCTCGATGATGAAAAAGTCCAGAAAACAATTTTCGACAAGACAACCGCCGCGTCAGTCTGTTTAGGTCTGCATCCTGATGTGTAATCGAGATAGAACCTAAACAAATAAAAGGATTTGTTTCAATTTTGGTGTGAAGCAATTTTATATACATAATTCCCAAAAGGAGAAATTAAAATTTTTGTTTTTCTTTATATCTTTTGTTCATTTATTATCTATAGGTGCAAACAGACAGACGATTTTGTTTTTTTCGCAAAATAATTTTTGTTCCTCACCGTGTCCATTACAATAAAAATATCTTTAACAAAGGAAAACACTATTGTTTTTAGATTTATTATACTACGGAAAACCAATTGGTAGCTATATCACTCATATCACACATATGTAGGTATAACCTACTCTTAATCTTTTTAATGACATTATGAATTATAATAGGTAGGAATAACCGATCCATTTTAAAAATTATTAAAAAATTTACTTTTTATTGTTATAGTCTGAGAGTTATGGTTTCATTTTATATCGTGATTTTACTATTGTTTTACGACTATTCGAACGAAACGTTTAATGGTTATGGTAAAAATTATTTGAAAGGGTTGTAAATTGTTCAGTTATTACCAGAATTGTAATCAAATGACTAACGATAGTTTAAGTAGGTGTACGGGTACATGCTTTGCAATGTAACTGTACTTTGATTATATGATTCTTTTGAACAAAGTTTAAGAAAGAACTGTGAATACTTTCAAGAAGAGAACTACTCATAGTATTCCCTTCCAATGTACACGTTTTTGCAAGATTTAAATTTTGTTTTAAAAAAGATTAGAGAAATTCAAAATTTTTGCTATTATTATTATTAAAAGTTTGTCTGTTTTTTTGTTTTTGTTCAACTACCTAAAGTTTATTCTTTTGATTCGTTCGATAATGCAATACAATTTTTAACACAACCTACCGTGGCTATATTACGTATATTTAATAATTGACCTATTAAATTTTTCAATATGAGAACTTTAACGCAAGTGATTTTAGAATATTATAACAACATACGTGTAGTTCCCTTATCATCGGACAAAGTCTTTCGCTTAAATAAAATATTGTTTTAATAATAATTATAAAACTATCTATTAAGCGGCTTATTTTATCAGTCATCAATATAGGTATGACTTGAATAAGACTTTGAACTTTTGTGTAAAATTGTACCTGTGTACATACCTGTATACCTAGGTAGGTGAACGTGTTAAATGTTATTTTTACAATACTATGACTATTTCACTATCAAGGTGATTTAGATTTGAAAAGCCCAAAACTATGTTAGTACCTATTTCTCACTTTAAAGAAAATAAAGAAATTCAATTAAAACATTTATTGTTGTTCAAGGTCAAAATAAGTTCAACGTTATTCTTTTCTCTTTTTGTTTATATTTTTTTGTGTGTAAATAAACAATTTAGAATGTATTTATTCTTTTGTTTACATATGAAAAGAAAATTTGCATACATATGCTTTATGGCAAATCTATTGATAGATAGTGTGTTCAAGCAACAAAAGTGTTCTTTAGAACTGACTATTACTACTTAGATATTTTACCGAAGCTGCGGCCATCATTTGGCTAAGAAAGCCAAAATACACAAACCCAAAAATGAGTAATTATTTATGAATTCATTGAGAAAACATTTTTTTAATTGAATGCAGATACGTACATATGTATAATTTATGTATATTTTTCATTTTAAGTTTAGTTTATTTATTCAGCAGAATAGCTTTAGAAAGTATAAAATATTTATGTATACAGGTACACGACAAAAAAGAAATAAATTAAATTAAATTAAGTGGCGCAACAGCACGTGAGAACCAGGGCCTAGTGACTAACAACTCGCAACCATTCCTGTGTGCGCGTGTGGACAGGAATGGAAGGGACCTCCAATTTTACGCCGAATCCAAACGGCTAGACCAGAAGCACTTAATCATGACAAGTGATACTCTTGGAGGAAACTTTTTTTTTTAAGGTGGACGAGGCTGAGAAGTGAACTCAGTAACCCAGAACTCCAGCATGACAGTCCAACGCACTAACCATTACGCTACGGGCACTACAAGACAAAAAGAAGACAACATAAAAGAGAATGGGCATTTTGGTCTACCTATAACCTATTGCCCACAAATGAGATATATATCGTTGGAAAGCTTAGCTCTAGTACCTAAATCATATTTTGTATGGACACAAAGCTGTAAACCATGGGGCTAAGGCAGTATATGGCAACAAAGATTGCAATTAGAGCAAAAATAAATTGCAATAGTGTTCAATTGATATGATAGTATTAGTATCAGTAGCTTTCGATGAACTGAATAGGCCCCAAAATGGCCGATAATAGATAATTATGTTAATTGTAATTTTTTTTTTCATTTTATAAAAGAATTGTCAGTAGAAATTTGTCGGAAGATTGCTGACAATTGTGGAAAAATACTTGACAATTTCTTTATGAAACGAAAAAATGAAAATTGTCAGGTATTTTCCGACGATTCTACAAAATTGTCAGATTTTGACAATTGTCGAGTTATAAATTAAGAAATTGTCACCTGTCGCAATTGTCAATCTTTATGAAATAGGCCCTATTTCATAAACATTGACAGGTGACAATTTGTAAATGACAACTTGACAGTTGATTAAATTCTGTCCCATTACAAAATTGACAACTTTGTAGAATTGTCGGGGAATTTGCAACAATTCGCTGGCTCAATACCTACTTTTACCCCGTTTACAAACAGAATCGAGAGCTCGAGTTGGATTAGGGTCGGATTTTCGACCCAGGTGTTTCGTCACGTGAGTTGAGAGCCCCATTTGAAGTTGAGTTGACATGGTGTTAAGATTACATTAAATGGAATGGCAACAATAAATTTATTTTACACAAAAACAATTCAAATTTAATGAATTTTAGTACATACTTCACATAGCGATCAAAACAAATAAATAATTTCACTCGCACATTTGCAAAAACACTGTGGTGAACACATCCTCAAGACCGACTCTTCGACCCAGGTTTTTTATCAACAATTTCGACTCGAATCCGCTCCTGAAGTGGAATCGAGTCGGTTGAAGCTCATTTCAAGTCAACGCAGGTATACAAAGCGTCCAAGCGAGCTTGAAGCTCGCTCGAATACCTCATGTAAACGGGGTATTTAATGTTCTATGTACAAAAGTACAAAAGTGAGAAATTAAAATGCTCGCTAACGAAACATTCTTGCAAAAAAACATACACAAATTGTTCTGACACATAAATTAAACCGCCATGCACAGTTTTCCATTGTTTATTTGCAAGCAGGTGTCTTCAAAATAGATATTTATTTCTCACTTTTGTACTTTTGTACAAAAGTAGGCCTATGTGGTTAAGCCTTAAGTTTTCATTAACCAGAGATAATCGCTTGCAAAGTTTTACGAAGCTGATTTTGTGTCAAAATATCAGGATTTATTATATCGATTTATTTAACACTTTTCAATTTTAACATAGAACATTTTTCTAACTTTCTTGAATTTCTTTTTAAGTTTTTTGTTCTATGTCGGACATAGAACATTATAGCACTGAGATAGACATATGGAATGCAATGGATAATTGGAGAAAAATATAACAAAATATGCAGTAAAATTACAAAAATGGTTACTGCGAATGTTAGACCGTAACAAACTACTATTTATACTACAAAATTCTAGATAAATGTTTATCAATAGAGTTTTTCCCATTTGCCAATACTTTTTGGTCATTAATTTATTGATTTGATTTATTTTATAGTGTATATGAACGTTTAAGTACTGAGCATAACTAAGAATCTTTGGAATGTTTGTGTTAGGGTTATAAAAAATGCATTTGTTGAAGAAAAAAAATGGAACATACTTTTTTTTAAGTCGACAAAAAGACGAACATTTTGTTATAAAAAAATCTATTTGTGAATTTTATTATTAGATATTATTAAAGTATTGAGCCAGCGAATTGTCAAGATTTTGGATCATAAAAAAATTGTCATGACAATGAATTGTCAGGGATTTCTTTAAAATTGTCACAAATTTCCCGACAAATTTCTAGTGACAATTTTTTTATGGAACAGATAAAAAGGAATAAATTACAATTTTGTCAGTATGTAATTGAAAATTGTGGCAGGCAATTGAGTCTCGGTATTTAAGTGACGATTTTGGTACAAAAATTCTAATATTATGTTTTCAAGTCAAAGTGATAATGAATTTGATGTGCAATTTCGCGAAGTACGCCGTCTTGTCAATTTTCTTTATCAATAATTACTAAAGTTATGAATTTTTAAAGTTGGATGTACAAAAATACATGGGATTTCCCATATAAAACTTCAGACGTTAGTAAAATTACCTAAAATTTTACAGATTTTTTTTAAAATTATTTAGAATAAATAAGGGGATGTGTGATGTAAAATAAGACAATGACCTTTTATAAGGACCACCCGAATAAACAATATTGTAGATCAATTCAGCTTCTTGCGTACGTTACAAAAAATTTGTCAAACTATGAAAATGACAAAATTGTCACGACAAATTTGTCATAGTATGACAGTGGGCTCATTCAATGCATCGAATTTTTCAGTACTTTATTTTCAAATGGAGCTTCTGATAACGTTACGTTTAGTGAAGTTTAGTTACGTTTCATCTGAATTTTCAGCATGAAATTCCCTTAAAAGAAGAAATAGAGGAACTGCCCTTGTTGGAAAAAAGTGAAGAAGTTTTTAAAATGGTGTAAGGTCTCACAAACACAAATGCATTACAGCAGGGACGGAGTGCTCTTTTGACGGCAACTCGCTAAGGCGCCATCAGAATAGTAATTTTTGTTATTTTCCCAAGTTATTTTCTAAAAAAAAGTAGGAGTACGTGCGTGAATCAATTTTTGTCAATCTGAAATGTCAAATCGCTAATGTGATTTTAAAAAAGAACAATAAAAAAGTGTAATAAATTAAGACGCATAAAAAAAAACTTTGAAAAGACAAACCTTTTCAAGTGAATAAAATAGACATTGTGGTTGTCTAGCAATCAACAAAAAAACATTAAGTGCGTTAAGAGCATTTCCTCTCACAAGTGAGTTTTATTATATTTTTTTTAAAGGAAGTGCTGTTAATTAACTGTTTGTATTTATGTAAATTAATGAACTATCGAAGAACATCTTATTTATAATGGATTAAACTTTAAACATGAACCATGAACAACCAAACATGAACTGATAGACACCTTGCTGGACAGACAAACTAAACATTGAAACATGAACTAATAAGTTGGCGACGGAACAAATACATATTTTATTACTAACTTAAAACGTAAAAAATTGATTTAATAACAAAAAAAAAAATTTTCATAACAGATAGTTGCGCCTTTCAACCTCCAATATAATCTCATGCACGCCTGTTAACAAGAATTTCAGTTTGACATTTCTGGTTCTTAAATTCTAACAAAAAAGTTATGTGCACATTTTCAACTAAATTATAATATTCTTGACTTAATTTAAAATGGTACCCATTCTAAATATATTGTTTAATAGTTCATCAATCTAAAGACAAAAACTTTACAGCCTTTTTTTGAGAAAAAATATAATAAAATTCACCTGTGAAAGGAAAAGCTTTTATCCACCTTGTTTTGTTGATTTCCACACCCTTGAACAATGCACTTCATGTTTTTTTTTTTTAATTTATAAGAAGATCACCATTATTTTTAATTAGTGCACTTTAAATTATTTATTTTTTTCAAAGTAATTGTTATATTAATTTGGGGTTTAGCTTGTACCAATTTTTTTTCTTTGTTTTTTCTAATCACACGCTAACGATTTGAAAATTCTGGTTCTCAAAAATTGCTTCCTCTATTTCTATTTCTTCCTCTATTTCTTCTTCTAAGGAAATTCCCAACTTAAAATTCAGCTGACAGTTTTTCTATACAAAAAAAGGCTCTGCATACAAAACTGACATTTCATATAATTTTGTGTTCAACGGCAAAAATTAAATATTTTATTTTCAGCAGTAGTTGTTAAATTTTCGCATTGAATGCGCCCAGTGACAAAATTGTCATTACAAAATTGTCATTCTATTTGTCACCTGTCAATACGTAATGCAATGAAAACCTGTCACGTAAAAGCGACAAACTTGTAGAATTGTCACTTGTCAATGTTTATGAAATAGGGCCCAGGTCCCATATATTTTTGCCCATACTCCTGTATGAAAATAATAAAAAATATTAATTGAAAAATTAAATAAGGAAATTTAAAATGCGACTGTATCAATGTAACGCATAAATGCTGGAATGGAGCATATTCATAGTTATATTCTAAGTCATATTCCTCTTTATTATATGCTTATTTAAAATTACTTTAGATTCACTTAGGGTCAATTTTTTAATAGCCAGTTAAACCTCAGATAATACTTATTCTTCGAATAAATCAAAAATTTGTTCCTGTTGCAATAATATTTATTCCTCTGATCTGATAGTTTAACTGATGATTGAAAAATCAGCTCTTAATTAATTTAGATCAATTCTACATTATTTTAATTTTCCAAATCTTTTTTCAGCAGCCAATCAAATAAGTTGTTATATATTTTCAAATACTAAAGCCGTTTCTTTAACTTTATGTTACATAAATAAATCGGTTACCTTTTATATGTAAATCGATTAAAATACAGGGTGACAGGAGGTATGACAAATAGCTAGAGCGTGTATGTTGGGTCAAGATTAAAATATTTTAGACAGGGGGTCCCAATCCCCCTTTTAGGCAGGAGGGAAAATGACAACAGAAAACAAATGATTGAAAAAGAAATAATAATGCTTATACAATGTCCTGGGGAGGATCGGCTAAGCTGATAGTTTTATTATTATCATAAAATGAAAATCTATGGGTTTTTTCGCCAAACTTGTCCTTGATTTTTATTCTTAGTACCTATTGTTACATACATCCAAAAATATATTAAAACATCATGTTGATTACGCACTTTCTGGAGAAAATTGACATCAAAGTCAAAAAAAAAGCATGGGCAGGCAAACTTATTTAAACGCAGTTACAAAGGCTGGTATTTCTTCTAAAAATAAAGGCCTAAACGAAGTTTCTATCATTAGTACTAATAGCGCAATTACCGTTAAAATGGGTCAGGGTACACCAAAGTAAGACTTTTCTTAAATCCCCGATAAATGATATCAAAATTGAAGATAGAGTCTTACTGTGCAACGATTGGTTTGTACATTTTGGATGATTTTAATAAAAATGCTTCACACTCTTTAATCACTTTGTTGTTAAACGTAAATACAAATTTCAGTTATATTATTTGAAAAACTTACATACAACAGCCAATAAATTAATAGGTATAGTAAGAATGTATAATTAAAACTATTTCACCCATTCAGGCTTATGCATATTGAATTTATAAAATCACAAACATCTCAACCAGCTAGCATCGTCTAACTGTCGTAACTTTTTGTTTCTATCCTATACAAACTATTTCCGAATACGCTAATTGAATATTGATTTAGATTGAGTGTAAAGATAAATGGGCGCGTTTGACAACAGTAACGTTCAAGTAACTACTTAATTTAAAAAAAAAAATCGTACTGGCAATAGTTAAGTATAATCTCATAAATAAAGGAGAATGAAGGGTCAACAGAAATGTGACATATGATTACAAAGTAGAAGTCGTGTACTTTATTTTTTTCAAAGCCTTTAACATGTAGGGGTAAAAATAATGCCGCAGGGCAAAAAAAAAAATGCCGCGGCGTAAAAATAATGCCGCGGGGCAAAAATAATGCCGGGGGGAAAAAATAATGCCACGGGGCAAAAATAATGCCGCGAGACAAAAATAATGCCGCGTGGCAAAAATAATGCCGCGGGGCAAATATAATGCCGCGGGGCAAATATAATGCCGTGGGCAAAAATAATGTCGCGGGGCACAAATAATGCCGCGGGGCAAATATAATGCCGCGGGGCAGAAATAATTCCGGGGGGAAAATGCCGCGGGGCAAATATAATGCCGTGGGGCAAAAATAATGACGCGGGACAAAAATAATGCCGCAGGGCAAAAATAATGCCGCGGGGCAAAAATAGTGCCGCGTGGCAAATATAATGCCGTGGGGCAAAATAATGCCGCGGGACAAAAATAATTCGCGGGGCAAAAATAATGCCGCTGGGCAAAAAAAGTGCAGCGGGGCAAAAATAATGCCGCGGAGCAAAAATAATGCCGTGGGGCAAAAATATGGACATGGACATGGACATGGACATGGACATGGACATGGGATGGACATGGACATTGACAAGAGCAACCCTTTTTTGTCGTCAAGTGATGGGAAAATAAAAAAATTTATTTTCGCAATGCAAAAATATTCTGAAAAAATTTTTTTCTATGAATTGGTATTAGTCCAGGTAAATTAGATTTTGACATGTATGTAACATTGTAACATAAAGTATCTTAGATTTTTAAGTTATTCGATCAGAAAATAATAGGTATAAAAAAAAGAATATAAGCTTGCTCCCGCTCAAAAAGGTGTGCTATTTGCAGGAAAAAATCAAAACGTGCAAGAAAGTGCATTATTATTCACTCCCTGTTTTTTGTTATTTTCCTATATCACTTTGGTAACATGAATCTTAGGAAAAAAATATCGAGACAAAATTTGTTTGTTATAAAATTCTCCACAAGATGACATTTATATAAAACTTTTCGGTGTTATATTTTTGTCGCTATACAGTGTTGAAGTCAGAAAAAATCTGTAAAAAACGGAGTAGTTTTGAAGCGCTAAACTGACGGATACAAAATGGTTCAATTCTACTATAAATGTGGACTGTAGTACTCTATGGAATTACGAAATGAAATATTGAAACCCTATTCAAATCGGTCGGATAGGTTCGGCGTGAGAGGTAATTAAGTGCACCGCGAAATGTTTGCGTCAATGCAGTGGTCAAAGTTAGTCATTAAAGATGGCGCAAATTTTTGTACGCATACCTGGAATCGTTAACCATCGTAAAGTATCGTTGAAATATTTATTTTATTTTTTAAGTCACTTTTGTAGCGATTTTAAAAGGTCAAAAATCGTATGAAAAATTAAGTTTTTAATAAATACAAATAATTATGGGGTACCTAATGTGGTACTGGTCGGTATTGTAGTATAGGCAGTTTTTTTCAAAAACCAAGCAACCCGAAGTTTGGTATGCCTTGTTTACGAATCCTTGCTTTGAGACTCAGCACTCACACTTTTTTTTTCAATATCGTACTGTGGGGTACTTTTTGAAATAATAGGTAGGTATGCAACATTGAAGAACTGATGCTGCTGTTGTATCATAAAGCATTACGCTACGATCAAAGGTCAAGATTTTGTTTGACACAACAAAAAGGAAACAAAATCTTGACCTTGACAGCAGCATCAGTTCTTCAATGTTGCATACCCAACTTTTAGTCGTGATTGCTGATGATGAAGCGCAAAGGCTTCGAAATGCATTCAAAGTGAGTTACGTGTTTGTTTAATTTTCATTCGTCTTTTGGTTAATGTAAAAGTGTGAAATTATTGTAAACTAACTTTTAACGACTGAAGTGAAGATAATTAAGGTGTACTTTTTAATTAAAAAAAAAAGCTTTATTTGTACCTGCCTTTTTATGTCCTCTTCCATTGTGAAATATCAACAGTATAATTATGCAAAAGTGCGTGGATTGCCCGCCGCTTTCCAAATAAATTATGAAAATAAAAAATTCGAACTTTTGTCGCCTAAAAAAACTTGTTAGTTTTACCCATAAATTCTAGAATTTCCAAATTTCGAGGCTCATAACCTTCGAAAGCCGTTTAAATACAAATTATGAGACACTTTTATTATCCCGGTTTTAAGTTCCACAGTATATGTGCGAGGTGATGCCAGAACCTGAGTAAATGCCCCTTTTGTGGGCATTTTGCATGGAAAAATAAGCTAAAAGGGCGAAAGAGCATCTTGATGACTCTCAGTGCAAAAAAAGGGCATTTCCATGTTTCAATTCTTTTGATGAAATAGTTATTATAAAATATTTGTATAAAGTATTTTTGCATTTTAATGCATCCATTCTTCCATAATTATTCAAACTTTTAAACTTTGGAGCAACCCACTTCAATTCGTTTACTGAATGCACTCATTTTCTAAACGTCAAAAAATGTCAAGTGAACTGTTTTCGTTGTCGTCTATAATATAGCGCCAGCTTCACAAATCGAAACAAGGATTTCTAATCCGCTCCGTTTAGTACACCAGACATCTCATCTTCACTAAGTAAACTTTTTCCAAAAACGCTACTGCGAGTTTCCCTTAAAATAGGACACTTGCCGAGAAAGTAATGGATGTCCTCTCTTGCTCCCTGGTTGCATAGACTGCAGATTTCTGGAAGATCGTCTCTATGTGACATAAAGTTAAGTGAAAGCAACTCTCCTCTTGTTTTTAAAACGAGTGACATCTGACATGAGGTCGGTTGAGTACTCTTCTTTGAAATAGCTTTTGGTTTACAGATTGTAGTCAAGCCTTGCGTATATGGGCCTATTTGTTGATTGTCTCGCTCTTACAACAAACTCATCTCTTTTCCTTACATCTACTGCACTGATCAGATCATAGAGATCAGCTTTCCATTGAGCTATGTTTTCATCGAGGATGAGTTGACGGCCGCAGTAGGTAGCCAAATTACGTCATTTTTCGAACCAGGACAATTTTCTTCTTAAGATAACCATAGTGAGTCTTCTGGGAAGTTCTCCTCCGTGTTTGCCGTTTTCAATATGTAGTCCACCTGCATTTTCAGCGTTGAGATGAATACAGGAGGCAGTGTCTCGAGCATGAGAATGTAGTTTGCTGTACAGCTTGGAAGCCTCAACGTTCCCTTAAGAAAATATCTGAAGAGTTGTTCTACCTCATCAAATTCTGTATGACCCCATACCTGAGCGGCGTAGCACATTAGGGCCTTTGCTGTTGTTTCGAAAATACGAAATTTTGTTTTTGAAGCTAACTTCCTTATTATGCATCAAAGCTTTCCAAGTTGCGTTTAGAGCGTTTTTGGATTTGCCGAGTTTTCTGTCATATGGTTTCTGAGATTAAGGTTCCTCGAGGTAATTATAGTCGCTAACTACTTCAATTCTTTGGTTATCGTAACTCCAGCTTTCGTTGCGACAGTTTGGGCCTCCACCGTTACGGAAAATCATTACTTTAGATTTGCTGATGTTTACCTAAAGCCTCCATTTGTTGCAGTACTCAGATATTCTGTTTATCATCAATTGGAGACTTTCAGGAGTTTCAGCAAACACCACATTGTCGTCCGCGAACTTCAAGGTTTTTACAAGCAGATTTGCAGTAACTCTTGCTCCACCCTGTAAGACATCCTCGATGTCGTCTAAGAAGAGAGCGAATAAAAGGGGACTTAAGTTACATCCCTGTCTTAAACCTATTTCTACCTCGTAGGGTTCCGATAAATTATCTTTGAACGCAAGTCGTACAATGTTTCTAGAATACGTCCGAATTTCGTTGAGATACCTTTATTGTAAGTGCAGAAATTCTTTCTTTAGTCGCACTACACGAATGTGGAATGCTCTACCCAGCTCTATCTTCCCCTCCCATTGTGATCTACAGACATTCAAAACCAATGTACATCGGTTTCTCCTTTCAAATCCCCTCCAACCTACCTAATCGCTCGTGCCGTGTTTATCACTTTAAGGGTATTCACAACCCCTTTAGCGCGCGCTAAATATAAAAAAAAAACAGTGAAATGGTACGAACCCACTCCTGCTTCCTGGAGAGAAAAATTTCAACTGGGACTTTGTTCCATTGGAAAGAAAAACCTTTTTTGAGACGTTTTGCATAGTTAACTTAGAAAAGTGAATTTTTGCACTTGTGCCCTTGGGTTATTGGAGGTGCGATATATAAAAATGAATTGTTGTTCGTTTGTGTCGAACTGCAAATTCTGCACTGCAGGCGGTGCGGCGGATCGCTTTCATTGGCGGATTTTTATTTTCTTATTCTCAAAAGCTCTTTTGTTTTCCAATTTTTGTTTGAAATCGATCATAAACTTTTCGATCACCTAGAAACCTATCATTTTAAAACAAAAACTGGAAAGCGGAAGCCTTTTTAAGACTAAGAAAATACAAATCCGCCAATATAAGCGATCTGCCGCGCTTTTCAGAATCGGCCTACTGAAGTTACCATATTGAACATTCATATTAATGAAAAACCCACATGTAACATTCCAATGAACTTGGGAACAGCACAGTTATTACAACAATGTAAGATTATTGTGTGGGATAAATGCACGATGGCTCATAAGAAGTCATTGGAAGCTTTAAATAGAACATTGAAAGATCTTCAAAACAATCAAAATTTATTTGGTGGTGTCTTTATATTATTGGCCGGTGATTTACGACAACCATTGCCCGTAGTTCCACAATCAACTCCAGAGAATGAAATTAATGCATGCTTGAAATCACCTTATTTGTGGAGATATGTCAAAACAATCAGATTGACAATAAATAGCTATGCGTGTCCAATTGCAAAACGATTCATCGGCCATTTAGTTTTCAAAGCAGTTGTTGAATATTGGAGATGGCAGAAATGCCCATTGATGATGAATTAATAACATTGTCGGACAATTTTTGTGAGACTACCCAAACTAAAGAAGAATTGATTAAAAAAGTTTTTCCAAATATTGCACAGCGATACAAGGATCATGCTTGGTTGAGCGAACGAGCAATATTGGCAGGAAAAAATAAAGATGTTAACGATGTTAATTGGGATATTCAAAATGGAATAATTGGTGAATTAGTATCATATAAGTCAATCGATACTATTATAGACGAAGATGACGTAGTGAACTATCCAACAGAATTTCTTAATTCATTAGATTTACCAGAAATGCCACCCCATAATATACGATTAAAAGTCAGTGTGCCAATCCATGCTTCGGAATATAAATGAACAAAAACTTTGAAACGGAACTAGACTTGCTGTTAAGCGCTTAATGAATAATGTAATCGAAGTCACAATTTTAAAAGGAAAGCATAAGGGAGAAGACGTTCTTATTCCCCGAATTCCGCTAATTCCATTTGATTTACTATTCAATTTCAAAAGGCTTCAATTTCTAATTCGCTTTGCTGTTACAATTCCAGTGTTTAGAAGTGTGTGGCAGAGACTTAAGGCCAGTTTGTTCACAGTGGGTTAAATGTGACTTTCATTGGCTTTAATTAACTATTGCTATCCAAAATTGGCTGATTAGTGAAATCCATGATTAGCAACTCATACTTTGAATTTTTAAAACAAAATTTGATCAACAAAAAACATTTGAGGATTTCCCAGCTCCACTAATCATGGATTTAAGATAATCAGCTGTGAACAAACTGGCCCTTAGAATACCCAGTACTTTCATATGGGCAGTTAAATGTAGCATGCTCCAGGGTAGGCAAACCAAAAGCGTTATTTATATATTCCACAAATAGAAAGACAAAAAATATTGTATACCAAAGAGCGTTACAAAATATAAACATTTTGAAGAGAACTTTGAGTTTTTATTAACGACCAGCGAAGCGGTCGCGGGCACCCTAGTAGGCATATAAATATACGAAAAAAGCTTTAAAAATGATTAATTTAATGTTGAAACTCAATAAAATTAAAAGGCTCACTATATTTTTTACTATAATTTGTGTTTTTTTTTGTAAAAATAATTTTGTGTGCAACATCGTGGGCATTTGTCGAAACCTGATCGAAAATGGCATTTTAGTTCATTTGTGTGGGCATGCCAACTGGAAAAGTCTGGCATCACTAATAAGGGGCATCAGAAGTGTTGAGCTTTCTAAAACCGGGTTGCTAGATGGTTGCAAGATCCTTTGAATTTGTTGAGGTATACGTAATGTAAAATTAAGTGTTATTATGTTGTAAGAAGAAGAACACACATGCAAAAAGAAATTAATAGTCATGATGAGTAGTAGGTGTTAGAAAATTTGATGGGCGCTAATTCTGATAAATTCCCTCTGTTAGTAGATTCTTTATTTTTGATGTGTTCTTATCCATGATCTTAAGTTCACTGCTCTAGAAATAGCGATACCAAATCTATATCTTTCACAAAATTATACTAGATAATCTATCTGTACAATAAATTAAATCTAATATGTGGTTTACCGTATACTTTTAGGTTGGTATACTTTATAGAGGAAAGCATTATATTATTGCATATTTTCGTGCCGCTTTTGTTCCGTTAGTCGACGAAACGCGATAAATGTTATATTAACTAACACAAAGACAACATTTAGGAACAAAGAAAAAGTACAAAAATAAAATACACGGCTCATACAAATTTTGACGGTTTATTTCTGTAGAGATACAATTATCTGGCAACGGGAATATCTAAAGCCCTATTATGTTATCATTATCAAAAATAAAAGAAATATAATCTCAATTTTTGTCATCTTCTTTCAATATGAATTGAACAAAATATACACGACTGGATCGCACGAACTTGCTCTCGTAGCTTATAACTAGAATGTAGCTTGACATTGACGGCGTAATGATCTGGGGCACAATATAGGGAACAATTAATTTGGCAGTTGAAAGTATTAAGATGACTGATTTCCAGTCATCTTGGTACTACAAAACGTTGCAAGAAGCATTGTTTCCGTAAACCAACGATCTTTTCCGACAAACCGCATTGATTTTCAACAAAGTAATGCTCCTTTTCATGCAGATCGAGTGCTTAAATAATTATTTTAATCAAAAAATATGATAAAATCAACAAAGCCAATGACGAGATATGAAGGAATATGAAAAAAAATATATTTGTATTTCCATTATTCGTATCTTTTGGTAAAAACGTGGTAAGATATAAAGTTTAATCAAAATCGTTAGAGCCGTTCCTGAGAACTAAATAAAACGGAAACCGTTGTATGGCAGCTACTCATTCTAGATGAGCTAATATAAAAATTCGAATTTGTCCTCTGTGTTCCGCGGAACTCTGAGGAGAGTTTTTAAGGTTCCGCGACTTTCTCGAAGCACAAACAGTAATAACACAAAAATATTTTTTTTTAAGTACCGTGAAACCGGCTGACTTTGGCGCATTTTCAAATTTAAAAATTAAAATAACTTTTGCATAGATTTTTTTGCACTTGTTTCGTAAATTTTAGACAAATCAGTTGGCTAGTTTAATTATTAAAAATCAAAAATTGGGTGGCCAAAGTCGCCTTGCAGTTTGGTGTGACTTTTGCCGGGTAAACGTTTTCCTTATTATCATTGACTAGAATCAAACAATGATCCCCTACCAATTATTGATTTCAGAGAGATTTTCTTATACTGAGGAGTTAAACTTGCTTTATGGGGCAAGCATTGGTTTTGTGTCAAACAAAAATGTCGAGGTATTAATCAAAACTAGCATTACGATGATGTGGAGAATTCCAAAAAAGGGATTTTTGTCAAGATGTCCGTCCGTCGGTCTGTTTGTCTGTGCGTCTGTACGTCCTGATGTACTTCGAGCTATAGAACCTAAACGGTTGAACGGATTGGCTTCAAATTTAGGCTGGTATTTACCGAGCGATCATAACTTAAGAGCCTCATAAACCTATTTACCAAGCAATATTAATGGACATTTATGAGCGCGCGCAAAAGTTATGAGTATGATCTCGCTCGACCACTCCTAAGTTACGAGCGGTCTCTTCGAAAGGTTGTCCGAAAACTTTCGCAATAAATCGTCCCTTAAGTATGCTCATTTGATAATCCCATTTCGCCATCATGTTATTCCTGGGTATTTCTATGACGTCACAGCTCCCAATCATCTTTTGTTATTATTTTTTGCTTAAAGAAGTCAAAATTAAAGCATTCAAAAGAGTTATTTTTAGATTATAATAGAATAACATAATATTGTAATGTTAAATTCTTAAAAAAACTAATACCTTTTATTTTTGTGCAGAGATAATACCTATTTACAGACAAAAGTAAAAAAATGTTTTTAGTTTATTGATATTCTTTTGGTGTCTGCCTAGCCAGCTGTCTATCGTTTCCAATTGGGAATGTTTGGTTGGCTCTCTTTTTCGAACATGGAAAAATACTTATGAGTGGTTGGTGAATAGCACAAATAATTTCCAAGTTAAGAATCTCATAAGGTTAAGAGCAGTTTAGGAGCGATCGGTGAATACCAGCCTTAGAGTGGTGTTTTTATGTGATTTTCTAAGAGGACAAATTCGAATTTTTGTTTTAGCTCTTCTAGAACGCGGTAGCTTTCATACAACGATATCGGCTTATCAAGTTTTCTCGAAAACGGCTCAAATGATTTTGATTAAACTTTGTACATGTAATCTTTAGACAAGTTCTAATAATACTGCATACGAAGTTCTTACCAAAAAATACGAATAATGGAAATACAAATAAGCTTTTTTTTAATTGCATTTTTATGCTTATTTAGGTAAATATATTCCCTCATATCTCGTCATCCGCTTGCTTGAATTTATCATTATTTTGCGATTAAGTAATTCTAAGTTATTCAGCAAATATTGAGTTTAAAATTTTGTATAAATATTTTTTTTACGAAAAAATAAAATCAAAGAAAAAATTATATTTTTTTTATTTTTAACTTTTTTTCCAAATTCGTTTGCATTGAATCAAAAAAGTTAAAAATTGCTATATTTAGATATAAAGTAAATAATTGCAAAAAGTCTCAGCTTTTATTTTACAAGCTCCATTTAAAAAAGAATGAAAATATTACTTATACGCCCCAGTATCCAAAAACAGATAAAAGCGAGTTTTCATAAATGTGGTACTCTTGTAATTTTGTAATGCCAGTTTTAAGTAGTTTTAAGTACTATTGAAATTTAATTTCAAAGCAGAGTCGTGATGGATTCAGTATTCGGTCAAAAAGGGCCAATGCCCAAAACATGTTATTTTTTATTTGAAAGATTATAAAACATACATATATACAATACATATAGATAACGGACACCATAAGCGTATTCATAATTTATATAAATTCTCTTAAAAAAAACACTATTTAACTGTTTAAATAACCACCCCTTTTATGAAATTTGTTTTACTAAAATGGCAATTTTTGTTCTCATCTCCAAACTTATCTGCGGCGACCGAATGCCTAATCAGTGGAGGGAAAGTAAAGTGTTATGTCACACACCATGAAGATCGTTGAGCGGATATTGGATGGCCGCTACGAAAAATAATACGGCTATCTGACGACCAGTGCGGGTTTGTTTTGGTAAATCAACCACAGATAGCATCAGAGTATAAGAATCAGAATAGAAAAATATCGGGATTCCTTAAGAGATTTGCATATTGTATTGGTTGATTTTGAAAAAGCATTCGACAGACAACCACGAGATCTGATATGGGTTGCACTTAGGCAACGAGGAGTTCCGGAAGTCTACGTGTGGATGGTCATGGACAAGTACGAGTAAGTTTAAACAAAGCAAAGGTAAGATGCCCCGCAGGAAACACCGCAGAGTTCCTAATTAGAGTAGGTGTGCACCAGGGAAGCATCTTACTGTCCTTGACTTTTTGCTTGAGGATAACGTGACGGACCTCAAAGTGAATCAGTTATTCTTTGCTGACGATGGAGCCATCATAAGATCCTATTTCCTTGCAACGAGCACTTCTTGTATGGGTGGACGTTCTGGAGGAAAATGGAAACCGCATTACCGCGAAAAAGACCGAATACCGATGCTGTCCATTTTCTGATCCACAAAGGCCTATTCCGGACATCTATTTGAATGGAATAGTGCTTCCCAAGTGCAAAAAGTTTAAATATCTTCGATCAATGATCAATAACGAAGGTTCTTGAGATGACAACATCAAACATCGCGAGGGCGTAGGGTGGATGAAGTGACGGGAAAACTCTGCCATCTTCTGTGATAGAAAAATGCCCCCTAAGCTGAAAGGAAAGCTCTACACGGCAGTTTTCGTCCAGCGCTTACATACGGTTCACAGTGTTGGAAAATGTACAAGAAGTATGAGAGTAAATTGAAGACAGCTGAAATGACAGCAGGAGTGACAAGGCGTGATCGAATAAGAAGCAAGAGAATCCGAGGAAACACGTTAAAAATACCATCTTGGACAAAATACAGCATGACCAACTTAGCTGGTACTGTCATGTACAAAGAAGATGCCATGAGAACCCAGTTCAAAGAGCAATAGCACAAGATGTTCCAACACTATCGCGGAAGAAAGGCAGGCGCAAAATCTCCTGGATGAAACAAATGCAACGAAAACCTGCATTTAGTTGGCCTCAGATATGGAACAATCCAAAACCGGAGCCTGTCGACGTTTTCTGAGGTCAACCCGGTGAACCCCACAAGTGGAACCTGGAAGTGGAAGCAGTTGAGTGGGAGAGTTGTGGTCCCCCTCGAGATCATGACAAAATCGCCGGTTAAATGAAGAAGAATAAGAAGAAGAAGAAGAAGAAGAATAAGAAGAAGAAGAAGAAGAAGAAGAAGAAGGCAATTTGTGTTCTTTGTTTCAAACCCTTTATTAATTCTAATAACAATTTTGAATGCCAGCATCAATCTTATTTTCCGAAAATCTACAAATCTGCATTCCTTTAGGTAAAACTGCTATGGCATTTGGAAAATAAATAAAAGCATATATAGTTAATTGTGAATTTTTATTATACTTAGAGAGATCCTCCGTTGAGTTATACTATATAATAATTTTTTTGCTAGAATTAAGCTTAAAGGAATACCAATGTAATGTCACCGAGTTATGACAAACCAACAAACACAAACCAGTAGGTATTTCCAAAATAATAATTTGTAGCGGTACGATATGAGCATAACAAAAAGGCTGGGTCAAAAGAAAATACGAATTGATTGCGAGAGGGCGTCTATGAAACCCTCTTTAGATAGGAGCAAATTTAAAAAAAAAAATAAGCAAAAATAGAAGAACAACTATTTTTAAATAACGACAAAATCTTAATAAAAATCTTGTAGTAGGTATTTCTTAAAGCCAGAAATCTATTCTTTAATTTTATGTTGAAAAAAATATTTCGTTTTCGGAACTATTTTAGTCGTTTTCGACGAAAAGTTATTAAGAATTTTTTTTTATCTACCTAGAAGCTTTTACCTTTGTGTTATACATATATTAAAATACGCGCTTAAATATTGGCAAGTCCCTCCCCCCCCTCCAAACAAATTGTATATACGAATGTATGTAGCTCCAATTTACGATTTTTTTGTAAGATCTTAAAAACAGTAATATGCGTGTGTTGCTGAGCTTCTAATGTGAACATTAAAAAATGTTTTACATTTAGCTAAATTTTTACATGAAAATGCAACAACAAAAGATACATACAAAGACGTCGTCCATTTTGTTAAAAAAAAACACATTTTATGTAAACATAACAGCAAGTTGTGCCAACATTCAGAATCAAAATTTCTTAATGTGACTGGAAAGTCAGGGTTGTTTTCTTGAACCAGTTCCTAATATTCACATAAGGGAGCACAACAAAACACACCTAATATTCAATCTTCTTAACCCATAGATAAAAATCAACAATGTCAATAATCATAAACATGTACATGTAAATTTTAACAATTTTAAAATTTCAAAGTTTTTTTAGGCTCCTGGGCTGAGTCTTTACTAATGTTTTTTTTTTTTCTTTAAACTACCCCCTAACGTGAGCATGTTACATACGAGAGCCAAGATGTTACAAATACAAAAGTGCCCTAAGGCTGTGTGTCAATTGCGTTAAAAGTGCGTTAAATTTGATCACATGGCTAAACTTTGACATTACTGCGGTGAATACAGTCGTCAAAATTTAACCTGCTCAGGAACTTAAATAATTAAAAAAAAAAAAAATTAATTTAATTAAAAAAATCAGAGACCCGTTTCTGAAAAATCGATTTTTCAATTTTGATATACAATTATTAATACTTTTAAGGAGCGTCTATATAAAAAATATAATTTAAATCGGTTAATTAAATAATGAGAAAGTCGAAAATATTAAAAGTTCCTACTGTTAATAAGAATCCAAAAGAGATATTTTTCTAATTAAAAAGTAGAATGTATACTAATTCAATACCACGCCCATCTTCTTATAAATTTTTGGAGCCGTTTTCGAGAAAAATATGGGGGTTTTCGATTGGTAAAAAATTTCAATATTTTTTTGATATAGGTATATCTATCAAAACGCCGATACTCACAAATAAAGCCTTCTATTGGGCAAAAAATATTGATATTTTTTTGATTCTGAATCAAATTTGTCAGCTGTTGTTTTGACAACTGCTTGTTTTCATTAATTTTACTCAGAATAGAAAAAAATTTGTTGCGAAAATATAAACACTGAAAAGTTATAATTTAATTAAAATGAACGCAATTTTAAATGAGTTGATAGATTACCGTACCCCTAATCATTATTTACAACCTTGTAATCGTCTGTTTATAATTTAAAAATGAAATCCCATGAAATGAAAAACAAACTTGAATGTATAAAAACTGCTCACTTAGTTGTTTGCATTCGTCAGCTGATACTATTTATATCAAAACAAAAATCAATTCAAATATCATTCCATTCGTCAAGAAAAAAATCAAATTCCCCATAAAATTCTTCATTTACCAAAGGAAACCCCCATAAATTTTTTCTTAACGGTTTTTCAACATTTGAATGGAAGGTAGCGTTATTTTTGAATTTCGAAACATAATTTTTTCATGTGTTCTACAAAAAAATAAACAATTTGTTTACACCTATTGTTAAAAATATTGACCAAGTCGTTTTCAAAAATTAAAAAAAAAACTTTTGGGCATATTGGCCAAAAAACACTATGTACCAAGTTTGAATAAAATCCCTCCAGTCGTTTAGGCTGTAAGGACGAGGACAGACAGAATTACCAGACCCACTTTTTTCGCGTTCTCTATACTGGTTATGTTAAGGAAAATTAATATCTAGAGTTCGATTTTTTTTACGAATCCATAACTTGTCATATACATTATGTATGTAGTACCTATGAATCGCAAGTAAAAAGCAAAAATATAGACTTTCCGGGGGTTAGCGTCAAAATACTGTATATGTCATAATACTGTATTTAAAATACTGTATCTCAAAATACTGTATTTCAAAATACTGTATGGACAAAATACTGTATGATCAAAATACTGTAAGTCAAAATTAGGGCTGGCCATGAGACGAGACTCTGCGAGACTTTTGTAAGTCTCGTCTCAGTCTCGTTAAAATCGAAAATTTTTAGTCTCGTGTCGGTCTGATATAATTATGTAAGTCTCGTCTCGGTCTCGTTTCCGAAAAATACGATTTCCTGACAACCTGTTGATTATTGGAAAGAAATATTTTCGATTATAGTTCGAATACGTGCAAAAGAAAATAAATATTTAACTGAAATTGGATTTTTTAATTTATTAGACTCTCTGTAAATTTCGGTCCAAATATTTAGTCTCGTCTCGGTTGCTAAAAGCCAGTCTCGTCTCGTCTAGTCTCGGTCTCGTCATGCGAGACCGAGATCGAGACCGAGACTTCTCTCATCTCGTGGACAGCCCTAGTCAAAATTTTGTATTTCAAAATTCTGGTTGGTCAAAATTCTGCATTTCAAAATTGCTTATCTCAAAATTCTTTATTTGAAAATGCTGTAAATAGGTTGAAAAATAAAAATCGTTTGATAATGTAAAAAGGTGCGCACTTTTATATGTACATTATCAAAACCATTTTTATTTTTCAACCTATTTACAGCATTTTCATATAGAGAATTTTGAAAACAGAATACTTTTTTAAGAATATATCATAATAATTTTTCATGAGCATAATATTCTGATATACTTCCCTTGACATGATATACTTCCCTTAACATGTAATAATGATAATTCATAAGTCTTTGAATTTATTAAAACAAAAACAAAATAAATGATATCTTGTTCCTATTTTCTCTTTCTCATTTTCTTCTTCTTAATTGTTTGTGTCCCTCTCACATATTTACATGAATTGTTATGTCCGTGAAGTTAGCATTACAAGTGTCAGCATGTCAACTTTTTTGGAGTTCTTATTGCATGCACCTGAATTCTATAGTTCCTGATAGTTTTCCAAAATAGTTCTGTTTGACTTCACCGACAAAATTGATTTTAAAAAGTGAGATGCTTACTTCACGCCAGCATATCGTTTTTTGAAACATCATATACAAATATTTTTTTCGGGTGTAAGAAACCTTGCCTAAGAGTTCCTCATACCTACAAAAATTAGTTCTATGACAGTCAGCCAGAAAAAAAATTAAAACTGAAAAAAAATTTAATTACAAATAAAATATTTGCAGTACAAAAAATGCTAAATAACGCAAATTGTGATGGTAAAATCCAATTTTTCGAATTAAAAGGGCAGAATGAATACGTTAACAACATAATCCTTGAGTTTTTTTTTTTATTTCTAACGCTTTTCTAATGAGAAAGATTAATTATTTAAACCATATTGGTTACTTCAAAAGAATAGCAAAAAATTCATATGTTTGTTTTCATTAATGTACAAGGAATTTTGTGATTTTGATTTGTTTTGTTGTAATTTTTCGTTACTTTGTTTTTGTCGATAAATTTCGGTCCTTAAAAATAAAAGAAAGTGTATCCAAAACATGCGCATACTATTCTTAGTGTGCAGAAAAAAAAACCTTCTATCGTTTTATATTGAATCTTAACATTTATGAACCGTTTGAAAAAATTGTATTATTAAAGAAAACTTTTGTAATGGGTTTTAATTAATCCTTATAATAAAATGTTTAACTTAAAACCAATTCAAATATAAAGCATATTTTACAACTCATAAACAAAATACAAGTTATCATTTATGGCAGCAAGCGGTTAATACAATAAAGACTAAGTACAAATGTTTTTAAAATGAAAATACAAAAGGTTAGGTTGGTACATTATATATTTGTTTATTTCGTAACTAATACATTATCAACAATCACAGAAGTTTAAATTCACCTCAAAAATAATACTGACTTGATGGATACTTAATTTAAAGAGCAGTGAACTTATAGAAATTCACTCCTAAAAATAATAAAAGAAAAAAAAACGCATTAAGTTTTGAATTTTGTTAAGAAAAAAAACCATCACTTGACTATCTTACCCGTTGGAATAATCCGTGTTTCAAATGAATCCTCTGATTGAAACGTTCCACTTTTAGTAGCCTTACTGAAAAGATTCTATAAACAAAAATTTGAAATTTAAATCGCAAATCATTAACAAAAGCTCATCTAACCTTGATAGTATAACCCTTAGCGTTCCTCAGACCAATCTGCTTCGGTGTGACTGTAATTTTATATGGAGCTCCATCCGTTCGTCGACTTACAAAAGCAACAGCATATGAATGCTCCCCAGCTGCATTGTTTGGGGTGATAGGTCGGGTCCATACCTATGTATATTTTGAAAATAAAAATTATCTCGTTTTTTTTTAACTTATTCAAGGTAAATATTCAAATTCAAGTCTCGAACCTCAATATCATTCTTCAATAGAGCACGACGGCCCTGAATGCCCAATGGATCTTGATTTACTGCTATGATATCGCTGAAAATAAATGTCATTGTAAAGTATATAAGTAGTAGTAGTAGTAAGTAGCTTTTGGAAACTATACCGATTGATAAGAATATCTCTTATTTCAGGTTTAACATATTTAAGATCGGTGGACATAATCAATGGAGCAGCAAGGATTGCCCAAATAGCCATTTGAGTTTTACTCTGGTCATAGCTCAAGCCGAAGTTTCCAAGGATAAGCTGAATGGAAGTGAATAACATTTAACTTCCTCAAAGTGTTTTTTTTTTTTTTCTCACCATATCTGGGTCATTCCAATGTCCTGGACCAGCATGTGGTTGAATTCTGTCTTGGTTCTTCGAGAAATAGTCCATGATATCAGTAACTGAATCAAAAGAGTCATCGATATCACCCCAGTTTCTCCATAAGTTACAACTATTTTTCAAAGCTGTGTAATTGGGCTGGTGAGAAGAAAATTAAGCATTTAGTGAGTTTTAATCTGCAGAAGAAAAAAAAATTGCAGTTATCTACCATTTTTCCCGAATATTCCTGGTAAACAGGCCAACTACACGAATAAACCATTGGTCGTCCAGTTTCGTTTAAGTACTGCCCAAATGCTGGATAACCCTTGTCCATGTCCTCGATATCTGCATAACAACCGTCAAGCTTCACATAATCGACATCCCAATCGGCAAATGTCTTAGCATCGAGTTCCATGTGATCAATAACACCTGGGTATCCAGCACATGTTAGAGTTCCGTAGTCTTGATAGAGACCGAATTTCAAATTTAGGTTATGAATCTGTTAAAATAGTATAGTATTTTTGAAAATGTTTATAATTGTGTGTTGTCGTTTAAAATTTCGTATGATGCCTACATAGTCAGCTAAATAATTTAGACCGTTTTCAAAACGTTTACGATCTGCCACGAGTTTCTTAGTTTTGTTATCTCTTTCTTTTTCCAGCCAGCAATCATCGATTATAAGATATTCATAACCAGCATCTGCATAACCTTCTGAGACCAACAAATCAGCTTGTCTTTTAAAAAGATTTTCACTAGAATAAAGAGAAATATGTGTTAACATTAGAACTTTTGTATAATTCCGATTCCATTTATAATAACTTAAATTATATCCCCCATATTAATAAACGGAGCTGACGGCGAGTGATCATTAACTCGTGGATTAGGAGTAAGATTTCTGCCACTTACGTGCTAGCTAAACGAATAAAGAAGGTGTTTAGCAAAAGGGTTAAATAAGAAATGTAAATACCTATATGTACGTTTTAATTCACGAGTTATTTCTTAATACACGCTTACACGAGGGCTCGAAAATTACAGGTGAGTTAAGCGCTATTTTTTTTTATTGATATGGCTGTATAAGTACAGAAATTTGGAAATGCATAATATAAGGTACTCCTGCATTATTTAGTAATAATCCTAGCTTTTAAAACTGGGTTCTCATCACGTAAGCCTAAAGATATCGTTTTTTGATATCGTTATCGATAGCTATGCTTCATGTAACAATACAAAACGTCTATCGTTCAAACGATATCGAATTGACGAATGACGATTTGATTTTTGCTTCACGTAATTAAAAAAGTTGTCAGACGTCTAGATTTACAAAACGGTAAGCCGACCAATAATCCAATCCTTTAACTGGTCTATCAACTCAACAGTAAAACCACCACAGACATCGCTAATGCAATTCCTCATTTTTAACTATGTATAGGTGTAAATTCATAAACGTCAAATAATATTCGCATCACTACTTTTTTGCGATGCTAATGCACAACGCAGTTAATGCCTTTGCAATGCAAAAAAGCATCAAGTATTCTTTTGATTTTGTTTTGTTTGAAGTTTGCGCATCATGTGATGCAAGTTTGCCAATAGAGCTATGCTTTTGTGAATTTACCCTAGTACACCAACTCAACATGGTCATTGTCATTATTGGAAAGCTTATTGCGTGTACTTTATTTTAATATATGCCGTTAATCTGCAGACCATGGGGTTCCATAGGTATTTGGCCATACAAATCGGCAATAAATTAGAACAATAATGCAAATTGTCATTGGGAACTCGTCTGAGTCTACCCACTCAACAGAAGTGTATTGCGTGTAACCCTGAGGCCACACGAGCCAGTACTGGCAAGCGAGTTGGCTACATACATTAACTGTCAAGATCCTGTACGTGAATATGCTGTCACGTAGGCGGCAACTTGTAGGCAAGTTGTTTCAAGTATCTTACTGGCCACTATCAGCTTTTACTAGGATATCCTATGCCTATCTAGGATTCAAATCCTATGTTGAAGAGGATCCACCTGTGAATCTGTGATCCGAAAACGAATTCAGAATGGATACCTTATTTTAATATTCTCCACTAACAGATTTAAAGATATTGTTGGCAATAGTTCCATTGACACTTCAAAATTTTCCTAACTAGGAAAGATGAAAGTGAGAGTATTACCTCTGTTACAAACAGTTTAATTATTTTTCTTTACTTCAACCCGTTAACAAAAAATGACGCCAAATTCTGCATCAAGTCTGTCAAGTCTTGCGATGGTCAACGCATAATACTGCCAATGCGTTATGGGATGCGTTGACAGATTTTTCTGTCACGTCAAAGTAACATGGATTAAAATTCAGATACCTTTAAGTTTTTTCAATGCATCATCTCCGTAGCAATATTTCAATTTTAAATTGACAGTCTATGGCTCCACAAATCAGTAACAGAATGGTCCAAATCCCAAATGTCACCCGAAATCCCCAAAACTCTCATTTTTCCCAAGCAAAAAATATTCTCTCAAAAAATTAGGATTTTTAAGAGATTTTGTAATTCATAATAATCATAATCTCATGTCATAACCTTTATCGACTTTTATTGGAGACTTTGCTTTGTTGATTTTTTGTGCTTTATAATTCTCCAAGAAAAAGACGATATCTTAAAAAGCTTATATCTTGAGTTCTATTGGTCGGATTGCCAAGATTATGACGTTTTGACTTAAAGAAAATGACAGAGCATATATTTTTTAAATTTATTGAAGTGGTAATACCTCTGAAAAAAATAAATGGGAAAATCGCCCCACCCCCGCCAAAGGGTGAAAAATAAACCTGCTAGACGATTGTTTTCGGTACCACGATATATGCACCTACATACAAACCCTTATACTCATATTTTGGTTATTAATCCACTCCCAAAATTTGCTGTGGGCTCTTGGTCTATAATCATAGCCATCATTCAATCATATTTGAAAGTTGCCTATTTTGGAAATGTTTAAATTTCTTGGTCCCTCCTCTCATTAAAAAATTGGGCAGAAAGAATATTTAATTCCAAAAATTTCAACGAAAAGCTATCATCGCTTTGTATACAAGTCTGAACGAGTACATTTGCTTCTATATTGTACTGGCTTCACAACTGGCTTGGAAAAAGGCAAGCAAGCCAGTTGACGACCAAGTTGCTTAGGTTTGTATATGTGATCGTTAAAAATGTTTAGTGTAGTGTCTCGTGTGGCCGCAGGGTAAAGTACATTGGGGGTTCAAGAGATATATGGAAACAAAAACGATCTAAATGATGAATTCTGTTATTGTGGTTCTCGGAATTTTGTTGGCCGAATATCTCTGGAACCCCATGGTCTACATCTTAACAGCCATATAACCAAATGAAGTATACAAGATAAACTTTTCAACGTTGTATGAGACATATGTTTAGTAGGTAGGTAAGGGTTGATCATAAGTCTTTCTATCAGCTCAAAATTTTCGAATGAGATAAGTTTTATGAAAAATGATAAAGAATTAAGAAAAGTAATCGATGAGTTCGCTTCTCTAAATCCAGAAAATGATCATTTTTAGCTACCTAACCTTTTATTTCTGTGAAACACAGAACATTTTGCTGAAATTTATTTAACCAAATTAAGGCAGTCATTGAGAAATAGGGCTCCATATTTGGTTTTGCCCCGGGGCCCCGCAAGCTCTTGCTACGGCCCTGCGTGTGGTCAAATAAAATTAATGCCCCTATTATGGATAACAACTCAACTTGGTTGAGTTGTCATCAATACAACTCAACTCTTAGACAACCAAATAAATTATTCGTATTATGGAAGCCAACTAAACTCAGTTGTTATGAAAAAATACGTTGTCAATGAATAAAAATATAAGAAATAAAAAAGAAAGAATTAGAAATAATTATTGTACGATGGAAAGTTCTTTTCGTTTGTTTTAGGGTGATTTGGAAGATAAGAACTCCCTTAATGTTGCAAAAATAAGAAAAAAATATCCAATCACTCCAATCCATTGAAACTACCAAATACTAAGTGCATTACATTCAATAATCATATTGTATATAAAGATTATTAAGTTACTTTAGGGTTAATAAAGAAGCATTTGTGTATATATTGAATGAAATAAAGGATTTTTTTAAAACAACCACAACGTGTCTCATCGGTTCCACCAATTCTTAAACTTGCTGCTGCTCTTCGTTTCATGGGCGACGAAAGTTACCAAAAGTGTAGTGGCAATGGTTTAATTTAGGGCCGGCCCAACTAACAGTGTCAGTTGTATTACAGGAAGTGGTATATGTGATTGAGGAACGCATTTGTGGAAAATGGATTAATTCCCAGCTAACGATTGCAGAACAAAATGCATCCAAAATTTACTTTTACTAGAAAACTGGATTCCCTGGTGTGTTGTTTTACTTACTGTTTTTTACCGATAATTGTTTATTTAAAATCTGTGCAGAATGTTCTACACAACTGATTAAAACCAGTTGTTTGATTTTGACGCTTACAACAACCCAAACACAACTCAACTCACTTATATAATACTAAGGACAACTGAAAAGTCCACAATTTTTTAGTTGTCTGCTCAATGACAACTAGTTGTGTTTTGATAGTCAACTAGTTGTTATCTATAATACCAATTCTTACAAATGACTACTAAACATAGTTGAGTTGTCTTCCATAATAGGGGTGTAAATTTCACTGATTTTTTTAATTTTTATTATGCTCAAGTGAGATTCATTGTGATTTCTATCAAATTTATTTATTTAGTTTCACTATTGAAAAATTAAATTTTGAAATGTGAGATAAACAAACCGCTTTTGATTTCGTTCTGGTGCAATTGCATTTGGGTAATTTCTGAGTCAGGGGAAATTTTAATGATTATGGTCGACGATATTTTCTATCGAATTCGCACTGGGACTAATAATGAACTAGAAATGTCAGATGAAATGCGTGACGAAGCTTTGATTTTGATTGAAAATATGTGTCTGCTTATGAGCTGCAATTTGTTGTGCCAATAATGTCCAAATCGGCCAATGCATGACGCATTTAATCGTGAAATTGAGCGAGAAAGGGATTTCGATCGAGTCGCATTGAGTCAAGCAGTTCGAACAAATGTGCCAATGATAAGTAAAGAACAAAAGCAGTTGTACGATGAATTAATACAGGCAGTCGATAACGGAAATGGTGGCATTTTCTTCCTTGATGCACCCGGTGGAACTGGAAAAAAACATTCTTGATTGCACTGATTTTGTCTACTATTCGTTCAAGGTCTGAGATTGCCTTAGCACTCGCCTTCTGGGAAAGCGGCTACGTTGTTGGAAGGCGGTCGAACAGCTCATTCTGCATTAAAATTGCCATTGAACCTGCAAGTGAATGAAGAACCTGCGTGCAACATTTCAAAGAACTCTGCGATGGCGAAAGTATTGCAGCAATGTAAGATTATCACCTAAGGTAAGTGCACAATGGATCACAAACGCGCATTGGAAGCCCTATAAATCGCACGTTGAAAGATTTAAGAAATGATCAACGACGGCGACGTTTCGGTGGTGCAAATGTTTTACTTTCAGGTGATTTTCGTTTTGTTTGCTTGATTAAATTTAAGGCCCAGTTATAGATTTCATTGGAAACGATCATTGAAAATATTAATTGTCAATTTTGAGAGATTTAGAAGCTAAAACAAATGATTATTGTGATGCCAAAGTAAAGCTAATTGACTTAATAATAATTTCTTTGTAAAACAAAATTCAATTTGGCACAACATTTCTTATAAAATGACTTTTAATTTTTCAATGATGAACTACCTTATCAATGATCATTGAAATAATTAAAAGTTACGTTATGGGGAAGATATGGCTCAAAATGAATTTTTTTTTTGGAGGAGAAATAATTTTGAAGTCGTAAGCTACCTTTCTGCATTAAAATATTCAATGATTAAACTTTCGAAAGGTCTCAAAATCAACAGCCAACTTTTTCAATGATAATTTTCAATGATAGCTATAACTGGGCCCTTATTAAGCATCTCGTGCCATTGAAAACAATTTTACAAGTATATATAATTTTGACATTTTTGCTCATTGTTACAATTTTCGTCAAACTCTGTCTGTCATTCCAAGATCAACTCCGGCAGATGAATTGAACGCTTGCTTGAAATTGCAATTGGAAACAAACATGCGAGTCGCTTTACGAAAAAACGAGTTCGCTGCAGAGTTCTCCGGGCAATTGTTCGCGATAGGCAATGACGTTATATCAGTGGACTTAGTCACCTGCCTGAATTTTATAATAAACAAACCGCTTTTGATTTCGTTCTGGTGTAATTGGATTTGGGTAATTTGTGAATAAGTGGAAATTTTAATGATTAAGGCCGACGATATTTTCCATCGAATTCGCACTGTGACTAATGATAATTAACTTTAAATGTCAGATGAAATGCGCAACGAAGCTTTGATTTTGATTGGTGCAAAGATTTTACTGCCAGGCGATTTTCGTCAAACTCTGTCTGTCATTCCAAGATCAACTCCGGCAGATGAATTGAACGCTTGCTTGAAATTGCAATTGGAAACAAACATGCGAGTCGCTTTACGAAAAAACGAGTTCGCTGCAGAGTTCTCCAGGCAATTATTCGCGATGGGCAATGACGTTATACCAGTGGACTTGTTCACCGGCCTGATTGAATTTCGAACGAATTTTATATACATATAAACAAACCGCTTTTGGTTTCGTTCTGGTGCAATTGGATTTGGGTAATTTGTGAATCAATGGAAATTATAATGATTAAGGCCGACGATATTTTCCATCGAATTCACACTGTGATTAATGATAATGAACTAGAAATGTCAGATGAAATGCGCAACGAAGCTTTGATTATGATTGAAGATATTTGTGTCTGCTTATGAGTGCGCGCTCAACTAAAAAAAAAAACAATGTACTAAGTTTGATGGGAATCCCTCCAGCAGTTTAGGCTGTAGAGGTGAAGATAGACAGACAGAATGGAGGGACCCACTTTTTTTTCGCGTTCTCTATAATCGTTATGTTAATTAAAACTAATATCTCCAGTTCGATTTTGTTTTACGAATTCATAACTTTCCATATAATATAGTACTAAATATTAATCGCAAGTAAAAAATGTTTGATTTATTAAATTTAATGATGGCGATAATTTTTTTAATTTAATTTCGCTTGCAAATGTGTTTCTTTTATTTTTTGTGCGTACATAATTCACAAGCAATTGTAGTTTAAAAGAATTTTTAAACCATTTGATGGAATCAGACACCCCTGTGAAAAAATTCCTATATTGAATGAAACTCTTTAAAAACTTTGTTGCTAGTTGTTGGGCTTTAGGATAATAACATTTAGGTATATATGTATGTATATTAATTAAAAAGTTTTTCCAATAACTCTCTAAAGTAAGACTAAAAAGTCAAAATTAAAAACCTGCTCTACATATACTCTTTAAAAACTTCATTAATATCTTACATATTTAAGCGATGCAATTTCGAACAAACATCAAAGGGCCTTACCAATAATCAAATTTAACAAGGACTTAAATATTCCAGTAAAATGATCCTTAATTGTAATGATCCCAAATATGTACTATTCATGGAATGTTTAATTTTTTTGCAGTCAATCTGATTTATTATTTAGAGTTAACTTTAATATTAAGGTCGTTCCATGTATAGTTAATTAGTTAGAGTCCATACCATTATAGTTCATTTTACAGAAATAATTAAGTCGTCACTAAATTTGATTATTGGTAAGGCCCAAAGTATTTAAACCCACTTTTATTTTGAAACTCAATTTCATTATCTTTTGATTCGTACTACAGTTACTTAATTTGCAATAGATTATTTTTTTACTATCGCCTAAAATTCATCTATCTCTTCAATCA
Source organism: Melangyna quadrimaculata (assembly GCA_949320155.1). Taxonomy (NCBI): domain Eukaryota; kingdom Metazoa; phylum Arthropoda; class Insecta; order Diptera; family Syrphidae; genus Melangyna; species Melangyna quadrimaculata. The sequence continues at coordinate 68,942,753 of OX439485.1, forward strand.
ACTCAAAAATGTTCAAATATGATAAAGAACAATAAAATTATTTTGTAAATATTCTCCCTCGAATTTATCAACTGATAATTTTATATTTAAATATCACAAAAGAAACACTATTTTCGAGGAAACTTAACTCACCTTATACACTCTTCCGGATAACTTTCACAATCTGTAATGCATCTGAATCTCTCCCAGTGCATCCAGCCCATTGGTGGTGTCCTTGCTAAGCCATTTTCCAAGCATTCACATTGACTAACAATCCCAACGAACAAAACAATAACAAATGCGCTTAATTTCATGGCGCCAATTTCTGTATTTTAATTTAAACTAAACTCTTTAACAACTAACCCGTGTCACTTCAATCTAACGAATGAATCCTTTATCCAAAATTCAATTTATTTTATAGCCAAACAAGCTCTGCGAGAATTTTATTATCAAACCTAAACCTTGTACGCTACGGATTTGATATCGTCTAAGTATACATAATAATATAGGTAGCTAAACTACTCCATAGATAATAGAGTATGCGCATCGAACTTAGGGCGTAATCAGCAGTTTGACACTTGCAGCAAGTGTCGTTTGTTTTCCAAGTGATAAGAAAAAATGACGACGGCAACTTGGCGAAAAATTCAATTCATACCAACAACAACAATTTTGTAAGTGTAAATTCTATGAGAATGAGATTGATATAGTGGGATGTGTTTTATAATTGTCCTCTGCTATATGAAAGCGAAAGTACTTCACTTCTTATCAGTGCTTTTTATAGTTCAATTTCCATGGCGCTTTTAATGTGAACTATCTATTTAAGTCCAGTACTATAAAGGTGTAACATTCGAATGAATGTTGAGGTGTGAAGTAAATAAGTCGAGTTGTAGTTTTATTTAGCAGACCATAAGCGATGGTTTTTATTTGTTTACTTTATTTTCATCAAACTATTTTATCTGGCTAGCAATATTTAGGCCAGATACTTTGATAGAAGGTTATCAACATTATTTTATCAGTCCTTCAAGATCTTTATTAATATTTAAAAAAAAAATGAAATTACCTATGTACCTCTTAATTGAAATCGAATAACTTTGGAATAAAAGTGATGGGATCTTAACAACTTATAAATAAGCCTCTTTTATTGAGATTATCATAATGGGCTCTAGTCCAAACATTTGATATTATAATAATTCTTAAAAACAAAACAAGTGATAAAAGGTATCGTTGTTTCATAATCACGATTAGTGCAAGTGGTTGGTTAGAGTAGGGTAGGGTGGGGCTAGTTGGCTCATTGGGCAAGTTGGACAACGCGAATTTCTCGAAAAATAAAAGTCCTAAACGAACATAATTGATCACGAATGAAGCGTGGTCATTAATAAGCACGTGCAAAAATGGTTTCAGTTGCATTTTGTCCGTAAACGTAAAACGGTAGTCACATACCTGTTTGTGTTTTTGTATAGTGCCAAAGTAAAAAACAACATGTTTGTTTCTTTTTTTGTTTATTAATAGAAAACGTGCGAGTCTCACAACAAGTTATAGGATTTTCTTGAGCCCTGTTATCTTATATAAATAGCCTTAAAAAATTGTGTGGTACCATTTGCTCAAAAAGTATCAAACTGATTTCGATAAATTTTATATGGGTGGAAAGCATATTTAAAAAAAAAATTTAAAGTCTGTGAATGTGAGATTTTGGTGGTCGAATTTCGGCCAGTGGGCAATACTAGTTATATTTTAATATTCTGGGAACTGTCATTAAAATTTTAATTTTTTCAGTGGTTTTATTTAGTGACACAATATGTGCATCAAACTATAGGTGTGGGGTAGGTTGGACCGGTGCACATTGGTCCGTTTGTTGAATTCTGTGGACAAAAATCTTTCTCCATGCCAATTCTTGACGGTAATTATTTAAATTTGGTATACACTTAATAATTTGGGGACGCAGAATTCAGTTTCAAAGAAAGCCCTTTCAAAGCCAGGAATCTTTTGAAATTTATGTTTAAAATGTCTTAAGATATGTGCCCGAATGTTGACTAAAAGAAAAGATTTTTGTCCACAGAAATCAACAAACGGACCACTGTGCCGAGGTGGTCCAACTTGACCTGCTGATTTAAAAATTCATGCTTTATATTGGGCTGGATTGCTATGCTTGCCCATACGAAAGGCTTAAAAACTGGACATAGTGATATTCATTTGGATTAATTGCAAAAGCGATTACGATACGTTAATATATTTTAATGTCTTACGTATAAACTATTTGTATATCCTATTTTATCCAAGAAGCGGTTTTTGTTTTAGTTTGTTAATTTATTTTTTGCTTTTAATTTTTTTTTTTTTGTTTTGATTTTTTAATATTTATTTTTGTCTACTAAAAAACAATTATTACTTTTCAGGTAAATTTTATTTTAAACTAGCTGACCCGGTGAAATTTATGTAAAGAAAATAATAATTCCGAGCATGCACAATGCTGTTTCATGTAATTCGGTCAATTATATTATTTATTCTAAAGTTTTATTAAATATAACAAAAATAACTTAATTAACAATATCGAGGTGTTTCAATGAAACCAAAATTATTGGCGTGTCGGCCAACCTTTCGCTTTTTTACTGAAGAGCTTTATGGTACGCAATATTTTTCGTTTTATTTTCAGGCACGTACACGTGTAAAGCGGTAGGTTTGTCAAAACGTGAGAATGCCACATACAATTGACTTTGTGAGAAACATGGGAATTCAGTATTGATGCCACAAACACCCAGCGATTGTCCCTGCGACTTATGATCCAAAGAATTCAAAAATTCGGTGGGATAGTTGGTGGCTTCGTTTTCATCCATCACGGAGTCCACGGATTTGAATAAATGAAACTCACCGGCGATTTTATTCTGAACGACGAAATTCAAATGATCGACATCCTTGTTTTTCGTAACCAAAATCGCTCGTGAACTCAGTCAATCATGGATAACATAATTTTGGGCGATATTCGGGAAAACATTCGTGATGAGTTCTTCCGGCGTTGTTGTAAAGTGAAAAGAATTCGGTGGAAATTCCATCAGGCCGGTGACTAAGTCCACTGGTATAACACCATTGCCCATCGCCAATTATTGTCTGGAGAACTCTGCAGCGAACTGGTAATTTCTTTAAGGAACTCGCATGTTTGTTTTCAATTGCAATTTTAGGCAAGCGTTCAATTCATCTGCCGGATTTGATCTTGGAATAACAGACAGAGTTTGACAAAAACCGCCTGACAGTATCCTTGCACCACCGAAATGTCGTTGATCATTTCGTAAATCTTTCAACGTGCAGTTTAGGGATTCCAATGCGCGTTTGTGAGCCATTGCGCACTCGTCCTAGATGATAAATCTTACATTGCTGCAATACTTTCGCCATCGCAGAGTTCTTTGAAATGTTGCACACAGGTTCTTCATTCACTTGCAGGTTCAATGGCAATTTCAATGCAAAATATGCTGTTCGACCGCCTTCCAACAACGCAACGTAGCCACTATCCCAGAAGGTGAGTGCTAACGCAATTTCAGATCTTAAACGAAAAGTAGACAGAATCAATGAAATCAGGAATGTTTTTCGAGTTCCACCGTGTGCATCAACGAAGAAAATGGCAGAATTTTCGTTATGGACTGCATGCATTAATTCATCGTACAATTGCTTTTGTTCTTAATTTATCATTGGCACATTTGTTCGAACTGCTTGACTCAATGCGACTCGATCGCAATCCCTTTCTCGCTCAATTTCTCGATTAAATGCGTCATGTATTGGCTGATTTGGTGGTGGCATTCCCAAATTGCTACTAATAAGCAGACACATATCTTCAATTAAAATCAAAGCTTCGTTCCGCATTTCATCTGACATTTCTAGTTCATTATCATTAGTCACAGTGGGAATTCGATGGAAAATATCGTCGGCCTTAATCGTTAAAATTTCTACTGATTCACAAATTACCCAAATCCAATTGCGCCAGAACGAAATCAAAATTGGTTTGTTTATCTCACTTTTCACAATTTAATTTTTCAAAAGTGAAATTACAAAAAATAAAATTGATAGAAATCCCAATGAATCGCACTTGATAAACATACAAATACTTGAGCACAATGAAAATAAAAAAAAAATAATTAAATTTAATTTCATTTGACCGCACGCAATAGCAAATACAATTCAATTTGAATGACGAAACGAAAAGGACACCTCATATTCCTTCCTTAGGCCATCACGAATCCATCGAACCCCAAATCTTGAAAATCAAAAGATGTTCAAGAATTATAAATTTTCATGAACATTTTCGAGGATTTGCTTCCAGTGTCCTATATGCCCTTAATAAATAAATAAATTGGGTGGCACAACGGATCGTGAAGAACAAGGGCCTAGTGACTAACAACTCTCAACCTGTGTGCGCCTGTCGACAGGAATGGAAGGGACCTACAATTTTATGCCGAATCGGAACGGCTAGACGAGCAGCACTTATTCGTGACAAGTGAAACTCTTGGAGGATTTGTCATTTCCTCGCAAGAGGCAGTAGCCCTGAAAAAAAACTTTTTAGTTTTTAGGTGGACGAGGCTGGGAAGCGAACCCAGACCTCCAGCGTGACAGTGCCCTTCCTTGGGCCAATACGAAATCGTGAAAATCAAACTAACTGTTCTCGAGTTATGCACTAAAACCAGATGTTCCCGGATTTCCAATTTTTCTGGAAATTTTCCGGGATTTTCCTCCAGTGTCCTATGTTCTTTCCTGAGCCAATACGAATCCATCAAGCCCAAAATCGTGAAAATCGAACCATAGATTCTCGAGTTATACGTGCACACACGGACATTTCATTCTACATATATGTATACAATACATAGGTATAGATAAAATTCTGTTTCTAATAAATGATAGCTTTGTCGTTATTTTCAGATATCATATCATCAACTAACCCTTCCTACTGGTCCAACTTACCCCGCTAGTGGGACAAGTTGGACCACTTGGACTTGGTGCTATTAGAGGCTATATAATTCTTCTTCTGTTACACATTTTCAATTTTTCCCCTACAATTTCATGACGAATCCAAACGGCTAGACGGGAAGCACTTACTCACGATAAGTGATACTTTCGGAGGATTTGTCAATTCCTCGCAAGAGGCAGTAGCCCTAAAAATTTTTTTTTTTTTTTGTTTTTTTTTTTTTTTAGGTAGACGAGGCTGAGAAGTGAACCCAGAGCTCCAGCGTGACGATCCCAGTACCATAGTTGTATTATGAGCGGTTTGGTAATTATAGCTTTGTTCAGCGACTTTGTTCCGAACATTTTGGAACAGTTAAGAACAGAAAAATACAAGTTTTTGCTGCTCAATGACAATTTTCTGTTCCAAACTGTTATGATTTTCTGTTCAGTAAGTCTGTTCCGAAAAGTTTGGAACAGAATAGAACAGGATTTTCTTTTCTTACATTTTAGGTATAACAACTTAGAACAGGTTTGTGACAACTGGCAAAATCAGCTGGTCACTTGCAAGTTGATATTTTTTAACAAACATCGTGGCTTTTTGTGCTTTTACTTTGGAAACAAACAAATAAATATTTTAAAAACAATACAAATTGAATTAAATTAAATTGTGTAGTTAAATAAATTCTATTTATAATTGTTTTTAATAAAAGTATTTCTTGTTTATCCACCAAACTTGGAAAGTCAATAACAATTTTTTTTTGACAATTACATCTGTCAGACAGCTGCCTGTTCTATCTTGTCTGACGTTTCTGTTCTAATCTGCTCTGTTCTGTTCTAATCTGAAGAATCCTCACTGAACACTCCTTATAACACTTCCAGAACAAAGTGGTTTAACTATCCCCGCTCTACCCTATTTAAAATTATCATTTTAACTTTTGTTACCATTTTGCTCTTTTAAAATATTTAATTCATAAATATTTGTACAAGAGTAGTTTTATTATTGGTATTTTTATTTACGTTAGTAAATTGTTGATACTGTTAATAAATCTTTTGACAATAGCCGTATTTTTTCCAAGCCCCAAAGGACTTGTTAGTTGAGGCCGAAGCCCATCCTGGGCTGTGAGCCCCATCAAAAGTAAAGTAAAGTAAGTAAAGGACTTGTATGAAAATAAACGATGCGACCGACGCGATGCCGACGAAACAAAAGTTAAAAAAAATACTACGTACCCACTTTATTATTTTTGGGGCTGCGTCAAGCCTTGGCGCAAGTTTGTTGGCGAGAAGGGCACAAGGGGAGATTGTTTCCCCTCTCTTTACGCCTTTCTCGCCAACAAACTCCCAGTTGCTACCAAATCAGTTTCCTCTTGTAAAAGGGGGCTTAGTAATATTAATGATGTTTTTTTAATCAATTTGGTTTCTTATTAAGCATTGATTGCGTTTTTTTTAAATATGACGTGACAGTGAAAGAACAATTATAAGATCAGTTTCGAATTCAGTAGCTATGGTTTGATTTGAAGGAAACAAAAAGTTTCATTTTAAGGCAACGCAATGTAATAGGGGTATTCACGATCTGGTGCAACGAGCCTAGTAAAAGTGCGAAATTTTATTCTTTTTAAGTGGATCGTGAACGCACTTTTCTTATCTTCTTGCAACACTAAAGCAAATGTCAAAATTAGTTTGACATTTGTTATTTGTTTTTGTCAATTTGATTTAATTTAAATTTTGTTCATAAAAAGATGCCAAAAAAACGAAAAAAGAAAATATTACCGAATTTTTAATAGAAGATGCTGCAGATAAAATTATGTGGGTCGAAGGTATCAATAAATAACATTCATGACGAAAATCATAAAAAGCTACAAAAAGGTATATTTAATTTTCAGACAATGGGGAAAGTGAAGAAGAAGATGCTGTGGATGAAATACTTAACGAATTGAACGAGGACCTTCTGTTCGTCCTGGCATTTCGTCGTGGTTGGATGAGCAAAGTACCTAAGTCCATTGCTTGGCGTGAAAACATTTTAGTTTCTTTAGACAGCGATCGCTTCCGCCAAATGCTCAGAATGGAAAGAAGTCAATTTACAAATTTGCTTGCATTGATATGTGGAGATGAAGAGTTCCAAAAACCTCATGCATGTAAGCAGTTCTCTATTGACCTCCAACTAGCTATTGTCCTCTACCGTTTGGGCTCATCCGGTGAAAACGCTGCATTGAGAAAAATTGCAACAACTTTTGGTGTTGGAGATGAGGGAACATTGAGTAAAACATTTCACGGATTCAGAGAAGCTCTTATCTGCAATAGTTGAGGTTGTTTGAATTGGTGTTGTTGCTGGCGTTGGTGTTGTTGCTGGCGTTGGTGTTGTTGCTGGCGTTGGTGGTAGCTCATTTTCAGGTGGTGGTAGCTCATTTTCAATTTGGCTATCACTTAATAGTTCAGTACTTTCAAAGATTTCCTCATAGCCAAGAAGGTCCTCCGTCTCTTCCTGCTCAGACAAAAAAAGTCTGCAATTTAAAATGTTGTAAAAGAACTTCCTCCTTGGCTTTTATCCCCAAAAATTTCTTTCAATTTGTCGTAATATGGACAGATTTTCAGAATTTTGGCTAGGTACATATAGGGATAAATTAAATTTGTAGGTAAATAATTTGTAATTTGTATCTTAATTTATATGTTTTACCTTTGACACTACAAATTCCCTCCTCAGTTTCCAATAACCCTGCCATTCGATGGCTTTTGTGAATGAACTTCTTAGGCTCCTCACTTTCCACCTTATTAGGTCCCACGTAACATCAAGTGGTTTCTGCTCAAGAAATTTTTGGTAGTATATCTGCGCTGTAGGCTACTGTAACAAATAAATGGTTTGTATTACTAAAAGTTTAAATATGAAACGAATCTCATAACCTCAAAGTTTCCGGTTTCATGGATAAAATCAAGAACCATGTTTATTTCACATGAACTCCACTTTTTTACTGGGTTTTCTCTCCGGCGGCGCTTCTTTTTGTTTCGACAAGATCCATTTTTATAATTAGTAAGAACAAAACTAATTTTTAACTTTTATTTATTTTATTAATTTGAATGTTTGTTTTGATCGGCTGCCAAAGACTATACAAATGAAAATGAGAGAATGGCAAGAGCACGATAAGCAGAAACAAGGTATACGCACTAGGCTTGTGACGTCATCATCATCTGCTTATGCACGGTGAATCTTAATTATCGTCCGAATTTTAAATGGAAAATAATAGTAAAAGATGACTACATCACATCAATACAATCAAGTAGCAAATTGGATGTATCCAATGAACATACCTTTGTTTCTTTTTAACGTAATCAAGAATGAGTGAGCTGTCAAAAACACAATTTACAAATTTTACAATGTTGTATTTTTCTGTTGCAATAGGTTTCGGGTATTGCTAAAGTGCGAAACTGTTGCAAGATTGCACCTTGTATATTTTGTTGTTGTAGTGTTGTAAGATTTTACACTTTTGCACTTTTACAATGATACTAGGCCAGTTGCATCGGATCGTGAATACCCCTAATGATACTAGGCCAGTTGCATCGGATCGTGAATACCCCTAATGTAATTGAATGCTGTGTAATCGAATCAGCTGTTCGTTTAACGTCAATATTAAACTTCAAAAATTAGACGTGCACAGATTTCGATATTATTTTTAAGCGGAGAACCTCTCCCGACCCAGCGCGAATCGGAGCCGAATGTCTCGGAACGATACCAAAATGTATACGCACAATAGTAACGTTTTAAAAAAGAACTAAATAATAGTCACAAGCTCACGGCATTTTTCGGACGAAAATGAGTGAATGCAAGAAATCATTTGCCACGTTCGGATACGTAATCAAAGGTATCTGTATTTGTTTGTGTTGTTGTAATGCCTAAAGCTGGCCATACACGACCGAGCCGAACGGCTCGGAACCAATTTGGTTCGTGGTTTTCCGACTGGCTGAATATCCAAATGGTTCGGCGCCGAAACCTTTTTGACTTTTATCTAGTAAAAAATGTTCGCAGCCAATTGGCTCCGAGCTGTTCGGCTTGGTCGTGTATGGCCAGCTTAAGGAAAAACCAGCTGACGAACCTAACAGCTGATGTCAAAAAGAAATCTAAAGCTATCCCAAAAATTTATGGATTTGTTTGGATTATATTAACAGCTGACTTCTCATCTGTTAATTTTCTTGGTTTTGTTTGTTTTGGTTATGTATCCGGTATTGGTCGTTCGAAAACATATCAGATTCTTACGTATCTCAGATACGTATCTGCTTACCACACGAACGTGGCGATTATTTTACTAGGCTAGGACCCCTTTCACACAAGGAAACTGAGTTGCCGGCGATTTTTAGTTTGTAGGCGAGAAGGGCGTAAAAGAAAGACAAAAAATCTCCCCTCACACCCTTCTCGCCTACAAACTAGCCAGTTTCTGGCAACTCAGTTTCCTTGTGTGAAAGCCGTCCAGGCACTGCGGTTCGCATAGAAGTATTTGTATTTGTGATAGTATATACTTAGGTCACAACTCAATAAAAAATTACAAGTGACCTCAACTCCAGAAATAATTATGTTTCGCCCAGGTATAACAGTGGGCTCTTCAGAGTTTAAACAAAGTCCCCTAGAATAATAAAATTCACAGTATCTTCTTGCTGTGATTTTTATAAGAGTCGGTAAACATCGACCAAAATTTGTGTCTTAATCCAGCTTTAGACTTTCGGTGTTATCATCGGTGTACGTTGTTCGTTCGCGGAACATAAATAAACAATTTTGTAAATAGAGTTTAACTTTCTAATGTAAATGCTTTCTTCGTTGTCCGTTGTTGAGAGAAGAACGAACACCGAACAACGGACACCGAATGAAGAACGAAAGTCTAAAGCCAGCTTTATACTCTGTTCAGTTTTTATTTTCAGTACAGGGAAGATAGGGTATTTGCCTCTCACCCTTACTTTTATGGATTTCAATAAGCTATCTCTTTTTTTATAAAGCTTTTGCATTTTCCATGGTTACCGTATCGTGCATTATAAATTTGCATATTTCTCTTTTCTCTCTCATTCAAATGTCAGTAGGGTTACCAACTGCTAATTTAGATTTCATAAACAGAAAACATATTTTTTTTGCTTAGCTCGCAAATTTAACTTATTTCCGTTTTTTATTCGCTTTTAAAACAAACTGTCGTTTCGGAAACGTGAACAGGTATTTCTATCCGCGATAATCCTATAGTTTTTTTTTAATGCACGCAGGTCAGGTTAAAATAAAAAACGGTTTTTTTTATATGGGGTTTTCAAGGTATACTGGTATACTGTTGCGTTTTTCAGATAAATAATAACCAAATAATGTTTATTGTTCTTTAAAGTTGTATTGCTTTGTTTGTGTTGTGTATGCTTAATTTTGTATGACTTTTAAGGATTAGGTTAGATTAGATTATAAGATTTATTTCAGGAAAAAGGATTAGTATAATGCCTTATTAAAATTTTTAGAAAGGTCAGGTTAAAATAAAAAAAGGTGTTTTTTTATATGGGGTTTTCCAGGTATACTGGTATACTATTGCGTTTTTCAGATAAATAGAAACCAAACAATGTTTATTATTCTTTAAAGTTGTAGTGCTTTGTTTGTGTTGTGTATGCTTAATTTTGTATGACTTTTAAGGATTAGGTTAGATTAGATTATAAGATTTATTTCAGGAAAAAGGATTAGTAAAAACGCCTTATTAAAATTTTTAGAAAGGAAATCAATTTTATTTTATGAACCCTTGGTAAAATATTACAATAAACACGAAACATTATTCTTTTTATTTTCATGAAGAAAAAAAAACTATTTGGCAATTCAAATTGCAATAAATAAATGAACCGAACTCCATCTAAAACTTGCTCAAATAGTAATTTTTCCTTAAAAAAATATCCAACAAATATTGTATAGCAGCATTTTAACTAAGAAAAAAAATAAAACAAAAAGATGTAAGCAGAAAAGCACGAAGTGACAACACTTTTTTCCTTAAACATAAAATATATGCTCTCAAAAGCTTTTATAAAGCTATAAGAAGAAGGTATTAGAATTTCCATCCCCCGACGTATGGGAACTCTGAATCATGCTCGATTCACAATGCGACGTGAAATTGCGACGTGAGCGTGACGAGAACTCGTCGTAGTTGTCAAGCCGATTTCAAATCATGTTAGTATACGAGGAAACGAGGTATGCACAATGAAACGTTTCTCGTCGTCACGTCGGAGTTGGGAAAATTGAAAAAAAAAACGCTCTCGTCGACGTTTTTTATGTTTCTTTTATATTTGACTGATGGTGAATTCTGTGAAATTGTAGAAAAGAATAAAGAAAACATCAGATAGGTAAGTGTAAATAAACAAAAATAAATATAAATTTTGTTGACAGTGAAATTATATTTATAGATCTGTTTGTGTTGACAATATTATAATGTTATATTGTTTTAATTTCTTTGCATTTTTAGCCGAAAATCATTTCACCAGCCCAATGGACAAACACAGTTATAATATTTAAATAATTAAAGTAATTTCAGTTTGATTTTGTTCATTATTTTGAAAGCACACCACTGCACAGCAAGAACAAAAATAATAAATAATTTAACGCTGTCAAAAAACTCCTCGTCAAGAAACTCGTCGCATTGTGAATTGGGGAACGATTTTTTAACTAGAAAAAAATGACAGCGATTCACGTCATGCTCTCGTCTCGTTATCACGTCGCATTGTGAATCGAGCTTTAATGTGTTGTTTTTAATGAAAACATTAATCGAGCGAGAGACAAATTGTGTGTATCTTTCAGTCTCCTGTGTCCTGTCTCCTCACAAGTCACAACCACGGAGCACACAGGTCATGATGGGATGTACTTGGGCTTATGTAATATTACAAAAACAATTTCAATGGAAGTCAGGGGTTCTGTTTTTTATTTTACAGGGAATTTCTTAAGTTGAGTGCAATGCAAACACCAGCCAGCACGTGTATGTTTGAAAAAGCTCTCCCTTGCCTGTACTGAAAATACAAACTGAAGAGAGTACAGTAGGGTAACACAGACTGACTGAAGAGAGCCCATAGTTATAGCTGGACGAAACACAATTATTTGTGGAGGTCACTTGTACTTTTTTTTTGTTTGAATTATATTCATTCACTCCACTTAAAACAGAAGTAATTTCAATATTTTAATATTTAAATTTCTTCATATTCATATTCATGTTAGACTGCTTTCACATAAGGAAACTGAGTTGCCGGCAACTGTGAGTTTGTAGGCGAGAAGGGCGTAAGGGGAATGCAAACAATTTTCCCTCACAACCTTCTCGCCTACAAACTACCTAGTTTCTGGCAACTCAATTTCCTTGTGTGAAAGCGGTCTTACAATTATTTTCTTCTTATTAAAGGTTGGACCGCACACAACTGCAGCGACACTACACTTCACGACGCGGCAAAACATTATTTGCATAAAATTGTATGAGCTATATCGCACTAAGCGGAACTGAACATCATAAAATTTCATACAAATTATTGTGAATCGCAATTCCGCTGTAGCGCAGTTCCGCCTAGGGCGGACTAACCTTAAATCGATTTGTGTATATGTCCTTAAATGAAATTCATATTTTTTAACGTTGTGTAATTTGTCTGCGTTCAGCAAGATATCTAGTCTATGTTTGATTTATGTGTTTGGTAATTCGGTATACATATAACACAAATACAAATAAATTTGTCTTCTTATCATCAAAAGTACCTAAGACGGCTTTCACACAAGGAAACTGAGTTGCCAGAAACTGGCTAGTTTGACGGCGAGAAGGGTGTGAGGGGAGATTTTTTGTCTTCCTTTTACGCCCTTCTCGCCTACAAACTAAAAATCGCCGGCAACTCAGTTTCCTTGTGTGAAAGGGTTCTAAGTATTTTTTTAACATTTGGGCCTATTCAGCGAGGTATTTTATTCTGTTATTTTGCTATTCTTTTAAAGGCGTATTCGGTGCAATCTTTTATTCTTTTATTCTGTTATTCTTTTATCAATTTCCATACAAATTTTCGAACTGTCAAAAAACCTTTTATTTTTTTATTAATTGGTATTCTGCAGTTGGAATTCTGATATGAAAGCTGTTATAAACCGTAACAGAACAAAAGACAGATTTGTTTGACTTTTATCATATAAAAGATCTCAATACATGAAGTAAAACTTTTATTACTTTAATGAATTGTTCTTAATAGGAGACATATATAACAAAATAATATTAAAATGCATAATTACAATTACAAGTAATTTCAAACTAAATTATTTTTATACACAAAAGCACAGAACACAGTTGATGGTTGAAGCGTAAAACTTTTTAAATTGCATATATTAAATTCACGAACTGTTATAGACAAATAAAATAGAACAATAATTTATCTACGCGAAACAAAACACGACCATTCAACGGGTTAATTTTATTTAGGTCACTTGTCAGTGTCGATTTTTTTTATTACTACAGCTGATAGCAGATTTTAGGTCTGCTCGTATAAATGTTTCTTTTTCGAAGTTCCATCACAGACTTTTATAAAAGATCGAACTCCTGAATACCAATTAGAATAATATTTTATGGTGGCGATCTGTTATGCATCATAACAGAAAATTCATAGCAGAATAACAGATAGGTGTGGTAGAATAGGCCATATTATAGGACATTTTGCAAAGTAAATGTCCAAAATAATTGTTATGGCTCCCGTTTCCTTGCAAGTTATCATCAAAAAGCACTTCGTACCCGTTCAAATGCATTTGTGTTTGTTATAACACACACTATTATACAAAATACAGCAGTTTTTTTTTTTTTGAGAATTTCCTTTATTTTAGATTCCCCGTAGGTAATATAGTAAGATTTATCATAAATCTTCAAAACTAGTTATAATAGGATAAATAAACTGAATTCTTTATTAGAAGATAGTATCACTAAAGGTAAAACGAACAACGGCTTTACACATTACGTTCTTTTTATTTACTTGTTTGTTTTTATTTCAGAGTCTATGACGCCATCAACACCCTCACAGAACTCCGAACATTTTGTATGGCCAAACAATTCATATATTTCTTCGCCTGAAGAGGATGGAGAAACAGCCCCAAAGGCCGCAAAAAGACGGTAGGTAAATTGAAAGGTTGGAGCAAAGCGAAAACATCCTAAAAGAACATTTGGAGGCTTTCAGGGAAAGCGATGAAAGAATGATGTATATTGAAGAGCAACGAAACCAGCTCCTTGAAAGGTTCATTATCTCATCTGAAAATATAAGTCAAGATATAAGAGATTTTTTAAGAAAAAACAATTACCTTTGTTTAAACTGGGGCGTATTCATTGTAATTTTAGAGCTGGGTCTAAGTTAAACATAGGTTTAGTTGAATTTTCGGACTTTGATTCTATTTTTTTTAGTTTATCATTTCAAAATATTTGAAGCTATTTGTGTAGTATACCTACCATCTTATAAAAATATAAAACCAACAGTTTGTAATTAAAATCGGTCTGTATTCATTGAGCCAAAATTGTTTTAAACTGTAGTTTAGTTAAACCTCGGTCTATCTGCGACTATGAATATGCCCCACAGTGTTTCAAACTAAATAAATAAAAGAAAAACGTTAATATAGAACATATTTTTTATCCTTGAAGTGAAACTTCTTTGCGCGCGTTGAGAGTGAAATTTCAGGGTTGAATTTTTTGAAACGCCAAAGTCTAACGCCACGTGCGAAACGTTGAGATTACTGATTATAGCTAATATATTTTAAAGTGGAATTAATTTTGGATTTTTGATGATCTATATTATTGTACCAGATAAAAGGGAAAATGTACTTTTATGTTTATATTCTAACTTTGTTAATTAGAGTGCTAGAGTTTTGAAATTTTGTTGGTGAATAGATAATGAAATTCTAAGGGCCAGTTTCACAGTTACAGTGGTAGCACTTAAGTGCGAAATATAAGATACAAAAAGCCAATTTTTCAGTGCACACTTACCTGAATAAGTTGCACTTAAGTATCCCGTGGTGGGCAAAATTTAACAAAACTCCAACCTTCTACATCTGTATATAACACTTCCTTACTGTCTGAAATCTTGGACACTGTCCCTTCCACGCCTCTTCCCATCTGTCAACCTTTTCCACTACCTGCTATCGGAGCTGCATCACCACCACCACTTGATAACGGTGCTGCATTATCACCTTCACCTGCTCGCCAACAACTCCAGGTTTCACCACATTTAACAACACAAGCGGCAGCATCCCCTCCAGAAAAGTCTTGTCAACAACCGGCTCGTTCATCCAACACAACTTCTCAGCCATTACCTACCATCAACCGATTTGGCACAATTTGGACCCTATCCGAACGGAACAACAGGATTAAAAGACTTAATAGTAATGCTAAAAATGCTATATTCTTTTTAAAAAATGCTTCCGCTCATGATGATGCTGCTTGGATAACCAGACTTTTTAAAAGAAGATTTTCCATTACTCTTACCGAAGCAAGAAGACCTCGAAACCGCATTCCAGACACCAGAACAACTTTAAAATTAGCTTCCCATTAAAATACCAATGGATTTTTTGCCCTTATTCAGATAATGTATTTCGTCTGGGAAATATGACTATGACCAAATGGGTGGATCAACAGGAACATATTAAATATAAAACCTTTATCTATAATTCTAATAAATCCACCCCTCTATCCTCTAATTTAAAAAAAAAAACATATTCGAGTCAAAAAAAATAATCCCGTTAACTTTCCCAGATCTGATCCTAACTGGAGCTTCAAATCTAACCTCTTCCCCAGTTTTACCCCCTCCTCCATCTCGCAAAATATAACAAACCCTCTAGTAACCCGTCAGAAACGAGTATCTTTCAACCTCGAACCTTCTTCAAAGACCCTTCTTCCCACCAATTCTTCCTCTATAAGCTTTCCAAACTTCATACACTTAAACCCTGCATACTTTAAACCCTGCTTCCTCACCTTTTTCACCGCCTCTTTCCAATTCTAACTCTGCTAAAACCACTGATCCTTCTTCTTCTACTGTTCATTCCCCAATCTTTGACCCAATGTTTCCCCCTTCTGTGAAACTTACCTCTCGACTTGCCGACCCTCCCCCTACTTCAAATGACTTAGATGGACGTTATATGATGTCTCGTTTACGAGATAATAAACTTTTCGATAACGTTCGTCTTTACCTTGCATACTTATACGACAAACCTGATTCTGTTTGCATTGAAGGTACAACTAAAACCAACCTAATTGTATCAATTCAAAAAGAAGGCCTGCCAACAGATCCTACCAGCCTTCATAAGATCTACACCCGCTTCCATGAAGGCTTCGATATTTCTCCTGCTATAGTCTCTAAGGATCTTGCTGCTTATGCTTCCCATATTGTCTCTAAACGCGTTTCTCACCTTCAAAGAACCCGCAACACCCTAAAAAAGTATTATCGACCCTAACCTAATTCCTATTTTCGCTCCTATCCCTTCAAATAGACTTCCTTTACCCCAATATCATCCTCCGAAATGCATGTCTCTATATTACCAAAATGTCAGAGGACTTCGTTCCAAAACCTCTTCCGTCTTTCTCAACTGACATAAGCTCCCCTTTGACATCTTTGCGCTAACTGAAATAAATTTGTCTGCTGATATAAACGATAGCGAGCTTTTTCCATCACATTTCAATATCTTTCGTGTCGATGGTTCCTCGAATTATACTGAGACTTGTGGCCGTGGTGTCTTACTGGCAATTCACAATCGTTATGATTCAACACTATTTAAAACCTCCCTTTCTACCTCTTTTGAGTTTGTTGGTGTCAAATCAAATATTTCAAAAACCTCACTCTTCACCATTTGCTGTTATATCCGACGTTCCCAGCATATTCAATGCTATCAGCTAGCTGTTGATGCCTTCGATTCCATTTTTGATGCTGCTCAACCTTCCGCCGTCGTCATAATTGTTGGTGACTTCAACTTTCCCAATCTTCAATGGGTCCTGTCTGATGAAGAATCTTACTACATTCTATTTACCGATTGCCTCTCAGACTTAGATCTTTACCAATTAAGTGGTGTTAAAAATAATTTAGGTCGCCAACTCGATCTCATATTTTCCTCTGATGCTGACAATTGTGTGGTATCCGCTTGTGATCATCTACTCTCTAAATTAGACTCGTACCATCCTCCTCTTTTCCTTTTTTTTTCTTACGAGTTTTCCCAAAAACTCAATCTTTCTGAAAATCCACTGACATTCAATTTTCGGAAAGCTAACATCCCTAAACTCAACGGCTTGCTTAGATCTATTGACTTCAATAGCATCACACTCACCGCTGACATCGACATCGCCCTCTGCATTTCTACTCTATTGTTTTTAACTGCTTTACTTCCTCTGTCCCTGTGGTTCAACAAAAAAGCGCAAATGCATCTCCTCCCTGGTACAATTGTGACTTGCGGTCTTTAAGAAATAAAAGAAATAAACTCTGGCGGATTTACCTAACATCTCACTCCGTCGTCGATCTCTCAAATTATCAGAACGCCAACTCTCTTTTCTCTGAACTTTGTGATTCTCTTTACCAGGATTACCTGAATCGAATGCAATCTTGTATTATAACAGACCCCAAAAGATTCTTTCATTTTATCAATGCTAAAAGAAAATCTGATAGCTACCCGTCTACCTTAACTTATATGAACTCTAGCTCCGATGATCCCAAAATAGTCGCCAATTTATTTGCCCAATTCTTCTGACAATCTTTATCTGATACCGACCATCAGCCTGACTTAGAATACTTCTCCTACGTAAAATCTTGCAACCAAACTTCCTTAAACTCCATTACCATTTCATCAGAAGTTGTTGAAAGCAAAATTAATAATCTAAAAGACGATTATTCTGCTGGTACTGATGGGGTCCCAGCCATAATCTTGAAAAAGTGCTGCTTAAACCTAGTTAAACCCCTGACTGCTATTTTTCAACTTTCACTCTCGCTTGGAGTTTTTCCTGCTCTTTGAAAAAACTCTTTTATAATCCATATCCATAAAAAAGGACCCAAGAAAGAAATTTCCAACTACCGCCCTATTGCTAAGTTATAATGCATCCCTAAACTTTTTGAAAGTATCGTCTATGATACAATGCTGTTCCACTGCAAGCATATAGTCTCCCCAAACCAACACGGTTTCGTCAACGGCAGGTCTACTACTACTAACTTGTTAGAATTTGTTCAGGAAACTTATGCTTTCTTGAAAACGGTAATGAGGTCGATGTTATTGCAACCGATATTTTTCCTTTTCAAGTTGAATGCCCTAGGATTTCAACCAATCTTCCTTTCATGGGTTCAGTCATACTTAAAAGATCGGCAGTATAAAGTAATCTTTAGATCCTCTGAATCTGATCCCATCCTTGCAACTTCTGGCATCCCGCAGGGAAGCCACCTTGGCCCACTGATTTTCATCTTGACTATCAACGACGTTGACTGTATAATAAAAGACTCATTTATATTAGTTTACGCCGATGATAAGAAAATCTTTAGGTGCATAACATCCCCTGCCGACTCTATTCTACTACAAAATGACCTTAATCGATTTTCAACCTGGTGCCTTAAAAACTTTCTTGAGCTCAATGTTAACAAATGTCAAGCTATCACCTTCTCCCGTAAGCGCTTTCCACTCCCTCCTAGGACGTATTTTATCGACAATGTGCCAGTCCCCTCGGTTGATTCACTGTGCGATCTAGGAATTATCTGCGATAGAGAATTGAATTTTCGTTCTCACATTGATAAATCCATCAAGAGAGCTAACTCCGCACTGGGCTTTGTGAAACGATGGTCAAAGGAATTCTCCGACCCTTATGTCACTAAATCTCTCTATACCACATTTGTTACGCCACTCCTTGAATATGCAAGTCAATCAGCGAATTGAAGCTGTTCAACGTAGATTCCTTCGTTTTGCCCTCCGCGGCCTTCCCTGGTCTGATGCACATAACCTGCCTCCCTACGCACATCGTCTAAAGTTAATTAATATGGACTCCCTCGAATTTCGCCGCCGAGTGGCTGATATTGTCTTCACCCATCAGCTCTTAGCTGGCAATATCGATTGTCCAAAAAGAAATGATTGGATCAATTTTGCTCAAAATTGTGAAAATAGATCATAACAATTCTGAATCGAACACAAAAAACCGAAAGCTTTTATGTTCTCTAGCTTTTGAGAAAATTGAAAATTCTTAGAAGTACTTTTTTATTTTGTATACATTTACATTTATCATATTCATAAGTATGTAGCTGTTGACATTGGAAACAGAGAATATATTCAAAGTTTCTTAAATGCAAACGAAATTTGGCATACACCGAACCTCGCACATACCCCAAATCCTATTGTGAGACCATAAGCAGGGGGGTTGCAGGGGGGCAGCATGCCCTCATACCTCGTTTTTAAAATGCCCGCCTAATGCTGGGTACTAGCACTTTATTTTAACATCAAATTTTGCATACACCGAACCTCCACATACCCCAAATCCTATGGTGAGCCTAAGCAGGGGGGGTTGCAGGGTTGCCCCCCCAAACATACCTCACTGCTTATACGCCGTAAGACTGGGTGTTGGTAAAGTATCATAATATAGAGTCAATTTGTGTAAAAATGAATCCTTATTATATTTTTACTTTAAAAATAAGATCACGTAAAATACTCAAGCAAAAAAAAAAAAATAATTGAATTAAAATACATAGTAGTTTTGGTAATTTTTTATTTTCTCGAAAACTAGAAAACATAAAATCATTTTGTTTTCGGTTTCTGATTAAGAATTAATATGAGCAACAATTTTTAAGAAAAAAAAAATAATATAAAACCTCAAAGTTTTGAAAAAATTACACTTTAAACATTTGTTTATGTTTTTTCCCCAGATTTTAAGATTGAAAGTAGTTTTTTTTCAAAAACTATGGATAGATTCCACTTGATTTAAGAACCTGCTAATAGAACAGAGTAAATGGCTTTCAAAAAAGATATAAAACTTAATTGTAGGTATTACCGTTATTTTTCAATGATTTTTTTTACATTTTTAGTACTTTTTTCATTCAATTGCCCCTCCCGCCCAAACGGGGGGAGAAAGAGATTAGTAAAAAAATGTTTGTATTTGACCCCTCTATAAAAATCCGTTATCAATTGTCGGCGCCCAAGTTATCGTATTCGTGCCAATGAGAGTATCCAACTGAACATTTTTTTTTTGAAACATTTGAACATTTTTTGAAAAAACATTCAGCGCTCAATTAAACGTCATATATGTACATACATAAATAACTGACGGGTTGCTGCCAAGAAAAAAATTATTTTTCTGTTGGAAAACAAGAGATTTCGACGAAGTGTCGCGCATCCTTGTAGCCTTTTCACACCAAATCCAAAACCCGGTTTTCGCGAAAATATCGGCTTCGGCTGAAAACCTCAATCGAAAACACAAGTTTTCCCATACATTTTCGCTAAACCACAAGATTTGATAAAACACAAGTTTTAAATAAAACCTGTAGAAAACATGTTGGATTTGCAAGATGAACTAGACAAAAACACCTTGTGAAACATTTAGCGCTCAATTTAACGTCATATAAAAGCTGCCGGGTTGCTGCCACGTAAAAAATAATTTTTCTACTGGAACACAAGAGAACGTGACGCAGGTCACGCATCCTTACTACTACGTGAAATTAATCGGTTAAGAAATAAATTAAATATAACGAATCAGGATTCATTGCCTTTCCTTTTTTAACTTCCAAATTTAATTTAATTTTTTCCCCTTACTGAAGGACTGCAAATTTTCAAAGCGATGTGCCCCTTCTTCTAGAATCTAGATCATTGTGTTTAAGCAAAAAAAAATTAAATGTCAAATTAAAAGTCGTAAATTTTCCGTGTGAACGCTTTTCAAGTTTTCTTAAACCTATTGCCGAAAACCCCGTTTTGCGGTTTGGTGTGAAGAGGCTATTAAAAAGCACTGTTTGTTGATTGGATTATGGTTGTGATGTGGGACATCTGTATGGCCTGTGCCGTTGGCCTGTTAAAAGCACTGGGCCAAAAGAGGTAATCTCGTTGCAAATTTCCAAATGAGATCCAAATTACCTCATTTTCCATAAAAAATCACATTTCGAAATGAGGTAATTTCAACCTCATTTGCACGAAATTAGGTTGGAAATTAGGTGAATGCATCCAGCGGGAATCAGTTTTAAAAGCTCTTATGTAAAAGCTTTTGTATGAAAATATCAATACACTATACTCAACAACATAAAACAGAAAGAGAAAACAACAAAAATAATCGGCTAACTGCCATTCCAAATTCAATATGAAATGAGATGTCAAATGTAATTAGCAATTTTGATAATGAAAACACTTTTTTGCCAAATTTTGAAATAACCTCATTTCGGCTCTAATGAAAACGTAGTATTAGGGAGAGCCTAATAGCCTTTTCACAACAAACCCAAAACGGGATTTTTGGCAATAGGTTTACGAAAACTTGAAATGCGTTCACACCGAAAATTTACAAGTTTTCGTTTGACATTTCATTTTTTTTTTTGCTTGAATTTGCAGTGCCACAATATATCAGTATCAAATATATCAAGTGTTTTATGCGAAATTTAAAGACAATTTATAAATATTGGAAGTTAATAAAGGAAATGCAATGAATCCTGATTCGTTATAGTTAATTTATTTCTTAACCGATCAATTTCACGAAGTAGTAAGGATGAGCGGTGCAGTGCACGCCAACGGAATTATCCCCCGCGGGTGTTAATTCCAAAAAAAAAAAGTAATTAACCCCCGCGGGTGTTAATTCCTTTTTAAAGTGGTAATAAGGCCCACCACAAAAACAAACTTAGACCCGCGGGTGTTTTTTTTGCTTTTTGGAATTGGCATTAAGACCCAAACTTAATACATATATGATTCTTAAAAACTTTTACCGAAATCACTGTTTACTACAAACACTCTGAAAGCAGACCGACTGAAAACACAGGCGCCTGCCAGGCGACTGAGCATACCTTTAGCGGAGCGACGGAGCGGGACAGAGGACCCGAAAAGGAAGTTAAAATCCTTGAACCCGCGAAGCGGGCCACCCAAAGTACTATTTGGCACTAAAACTTTGAAAGCAGACCGACTGATACCATAAGTGCCTGATGCCAGATGGGGTTTATTTCCATTTTAAATTGGAATTAAAACCCGTCAGAAAAAAGAATTATCCCCCGCGGTTGTTAATTCCAATTTAAAAAAGAATTAACACCCGCGGGGGTTAATTCCTTTTTTTTTGGGAATTAACACCCGCGGAGGATAATTCTACGTGGGCGTTAATGCACTGCACCAGGATGAGCTACATTGCGTCGCGTTCTCTTGTGTTCCATTCCAGCAGAAAAATTATTTTTCCTTGGCAGCAACCAGTCTGCTATTTATATGACGTTTATTTGAGCGCTGAATGTTTCACAAGGTGTGTTTGTTTAGTTCATCTTGCAAATCCAACATGTTTTCGACAGGTTTTATTTAAAACATGTGGTAGTGGTTTATCAACACTTGTGGTTTAGCTAAAATGTATGGGAAAACTTGTGTTTTCGATTGAGGTTTTCAGCCAAAACCGTTATTTCGTGAAACCCGGGTTCTGTGTTTGGTTTGTGAAAAGTCTATTAAACGCTCTGGCGTGCCGATTCGCGTTGGGTTGGAAGACCCTTTATCATTGTAAATGATTCGTCATGCAGAGCAAATTTTTCGCGTTGGTTTGGTTGATCCTTAAACCTGTGGTATAGCTAGCCCTCGAGGGGCCCCGTATCAAGAATAAGTAGGGGGCCCCCTCCAAAATGACAAATTAAACAGAAAACAATTTTTACAAAACAATCAACATCACTCACAATAACAAATCCAGTATATTTAATTGCACATACATATGGTCTTTAAATAGGTACATACATAAATGTAGATGCTATAAAACTTAAACTAAAGGTTAGACCGCACACAACTGCAGCGGAACTACACTTCACGACGCGGCAAAAAATTATTTGTATGAAATTGTGTGAGCTAGCTCGCAACTGAACTTCATAAAATTTCATACAAATTATTATGAATCGCAGTTCCGCTGCAGTGCAGTTCCGCCTAGTGCGGTCTAACCTTAACAGTAAAAAAAACTCAAATAAAAACTTCTTTTGTCTTTGTTTCCGAAAATGTATTAATCATCAAAAAGATCAACTGACAGTTCCTCATGGTATTTAGCAACCAGTTTTCCTGCTTAATTTTTATTTTTTTCATTTGAAAAGGATAAATGTTTTCTGGTGTAAAACTTCAAATAAATAACTTATGTGCCTGGTCCACATTGGATTTTTAATGCTAGGTGCATGCAGTGAGACAGGTAGATTTTATGTAAGGGAAATAGAGATGCACCGATGCGCCACTGCTTTCAAACAATATTCTCGGATTCAACATGATAGATTTTTCATTGTGTGAGTGAAAGACGGATAGATATAAGGGTGGGAAATAGGGATGGGTAGATTGAACTGAGAGGGTTTACACTTCATCGTATGGACACAACGAACATGTTAACACCAAGCATTAAAAATCCAATGTGGACAGGCACTATGTCGATTTATTTTCAACTATTAGAGATCAAATGGAAGGAACTCGCAAACAAAATAATTTGTTTTCTGTGATTGTATGTGTGTGCAATTTGACAGGCCCGAATACACAATTATTTAATTTTTTTTTTGCAAATGGAAAATTGTAATTCTTTCTACATAATAGTAAATTTTACTTATTTTATTTTATTTTATTTTATTTTATTTTATTTTATTTTATTTTATTTTATTTTATTTTATTTTATTTTATTTTATTTACTGAAGAACGTGAACTTTATACTTTTACACCACGGATATAATTTAATTGAACAAATTGACTGAAAAGCCTTTAGTGTGTGTGCAAGTCGGTGTAAATCTTTCTGAAATTAAAGATTTGATTTTTTTTAGAAAATTTGATCTTTTCTTCTAAACAAATCAAGTTTTCGTAGCTCTCTAAAATGTTAATTATATTTTTACTTTCATCACGTTCCTCTTTTTATTATTGAAACTAAATTAAGTTGGTACAATGCTAAAAATAACTGCCAAGAAAAGAGATTTTTCTATTTATTATTTTTTTTTGTAATGTATTTCAGTTTCTTACAAACTTTATCTCGGTTCGGGGCCCCGTATAATTGATACGGCTGATACCGTGGTAGCTACGCCCCTGCCTTAAACTTCGAACCTCCAGTCGAAAACGTCATAAATCAACCTCACGAATGGAGTGAGATGACTCGCTCAAATAGCTTAATTTTAACACTCAATTGTATAATCATCACATTCACAACGCAAGTTTCGTTTATGACTTCGTCATTGAGCCTGATTATACGATTATACGGTTCGTTTTTTCGTTCTTTTCGTCTTTCGTATTTTTGACAGTCACGAACGTATGAAAATAATCAGTGGAGTAGTAATACAAATATTTTGTATTCACTCTTTTCTCAAATATACTCGTATATTAGTATATTCAATCACAAAAAACAATTTTCCCATTCATTCATTTTTGTTCAAATCGTTTTTCGCTGAAATCGATGAGCATATTGTAGTTGAATAATCAGAAAAGTCAAAGTTCAATCAGAAAAAGTCTTGAAATTTTCATTCCTGCTTTCGTTACTTCCATCCCTCTATCATTCGTGTAAATCCGGCATAAGAAGGAATGTGCAAAAATCTCCTCAATCGTTGACCGGGGAGATTTTTTTCATTCCCTTACTTCTTGCCCTTCTCGCCAACAAACTCCCTGTTTCCAGCAACTCAGTTTCCTTGTGTGAAAGCATTCTATCGTGTGTGGGAATCAGCAAGCCGAGCAGTTCTGTTTGTTTCCAATCGCTCCACCCGTCTAAATAAAACAAAATCCCACTTTCTCACTCTATTTCATTAAATTGTAGAACATAAAAAAATCATCTAAAGGTTAGACCGCACTAGGCGGAACTGCACTGCAGCGGAACTGCGATTCAAAATAGTTTGTATGAAATTTAATGAAGTTCAGTTGCCGCTTAGTGCGATATAGCTCATACAGTTTCATACAAATAATGTTTTGCCGCGTCGTGAAGTGTAGTTCCGCTGCAGTTGTGTGCGGTCTAACCTTAACTGTCTCATTCTCTTTTGTGTGAAGATTTGTCATGTTCAATACAAAACACAAAATTCAGATTTTTAGAATTTTCTTGGTCTCTGAATGGGCAACTGTTTGGCTCGGCCGTCTGTGGCACCCAAATTTGGACCGTGGCCAAATGGACCGGAGCCAAATGGTTCCGAGCTGTTCGGCTCGGTCGTGTACGGCCAGCTTAAGGTATAACTATAATAGAAAGAAGTCAGCTTACGCGGTCGTACGAAACTGAGCGAATACAAAGAATTGATATGATCCGCCCATAATTGCGATTTGGTATTTTCGTTAAGTTTTCGTTAACTTTCGCTATCGGTAGCGACAGCGCTCTTGCGAAAGTAAACTGACAGATAACAGAAATCAAAATAAAAAAAAAAATTGCACGGGTTTTGTGTTGTGAATTTTTTGTGAAGCAAAGTTTAAACTGCATCTAAAACAAAAATATCTTTGTTCTGCTGCAAAGTTTTTGTTCAATCGAATTAGAACAATAATTAATTTGAAAATAATTACATTTGTTATTCCAGTTAATTCTCGATTTTATACGAGCTGTGTGCAAAGTTTTTCTTTAAAATTTTATTAAATTTCTCAATAAAATGAGTGCTGCAATGGCAAGAAGATCATCATCTACTGGAGGGGAAATCATTGGTACAACTTCAAACCACTTAAGCGAATTATAGGTTACATGTCAATTTGACGTTTCGGAACGCTACTTTTCGTTCTGTTTTGACATTAGCTTCCGACAGCCACCGATTATTATAGTTCTACCTTTAAGCTTTCAAAAAGACGAAAGACGAAACAACCAAAAAACGAATCGTGTAGGTAATCGGGCACATTTTTGTATGGGAGTGGGCTTTTTAGAAAAAAAGCAATATATCTCTGTCTCATAGCTTCTAAACGTCAAATCGAAATTTTAGGTAAATGACGTTTAAGTGCTTGGCGTGTTTTGTTTCAGTGGTGCGTTATTTTTTGTTACTATGGTCAAAAACAAGAGTTGCATTGTCAAAGTTAAAAAAGTTACTTTTTATTTAAGAACGATCAAAGTTAAAAAATTGGGAAGGGGTTCAAAAAGAATCCAAAAGTTAAGAAATTACAAACAAAAGACAAAATTTTGATTGCGTTAAATTTATTGATAAATAGTTCACTACCAAAAATGCATGGTCCTTACAAATTATATCACTATCAACTTCATTTTTGCATCAAATCGAATCGTAATATAAAACATTTGTAATTTGTTTTTACTTTTTTTGTTAATTTCTTATGAGCCACACATTTCTTTATTAAAAAATTGACCCAATGGGAAGAATAAAATTTCGATGAAAACTGAATTAAGGCTCTCCCAAACCAATGCGGAACATTCGTTGCGGCGAAAAAACATTCGCATGTCAAAATTTATTTACATTCGTTGCGGCGAAGAAACATTCGTCAGTCAAAATTAATTCATATGTTTCTCCGCCGCGTTGGTGTGGGGACTCTCATATATCACCATGTAAATTAATTTTGACATGCGAATGTTTCTTCCCCGCAACGAATGTTCCACATTGGTTTGGGAGAGCCTTTATTCAGAAAATATTTCCAAATATCAAAATCAATAATAAAATAACTAAATTTATAATAAATTATTACAAAATTGAAAACAATTCCCAATCGGAAGGCGAAAACCAAACACAATCTAACCCCAAAATGAAAACTCAAAGTAACTCAAAGAACGATGAAGGTTCAATAGTTAGAATTAAAATAATCGCACAAAATGTCATTAACCCAAAATTTTGGCCGTCAGTTTGGAGTTTGACAATTTGGTTAAAATCCCCATTTTTCGTTTCGCCTCAGCTGCGTACTATGACCCCTTTCAAACAAGGAAACTGAGTTGCAGGCGATTTTTAGTTTGTAGCCGAGAAGGGCGTAAAAGGAAGACAAAAAAATCTCCCCTCTTACCCTTCTCGCCAACAAACTAGCTAGTTTCTACCAACTCAGTTTCCTTGTGTGAAAGCGGTCTATGTTTTAAAATTCTGAAATTAATCATAAACTTCATTCAATATAACACCCCTGTAATAAACAAACGAATTTCAACGCACGTCATCGCATTAACAAAATCAACAAATATCCATACAAAAAATTCCCCACAACACAGCTCGCACGTCGCTGACATTTAACGCTAAAAAAATGCATGGCTCACTGCAAGGAGAAGAAGAAAAAAACAGTTGTTTTCTCATCGTCTTGTCACAGCCGAGCAGCGGTTTCTTCCTTTTTTTTTACATAAAAAAAATATAATACACGTGAGTCCTTGCACGCCAGATAAGTTTTGCATCAAATTGAAAAATCAACAAAAAAATCTTTCGAAACAATACAAATCTTACAAGCAACCAATTCCAACACAGAAAACGAGAAACAATTCATTCGATTGTGCAAAAGAAGGGCGTAATAGAAAATAAAAAATTCTGGTAAGTAAATTGGGAAATGGAATAAGATTTATTACTCTCTCTCTGCCCCCCTTTGACATTCTTATTCGAAGTTATCGACATCTTGGAGTGATTTGGAAAGTTTTTTTCTTTGCAAACAAATCGCGATTAACAGAAACCTCTGCTTTCAGTTTAATCGAAGTCCACGAAGGAAGAAATGCAAATTCCAGCAGCGAACTTCTTCGCCAAGGAAAGAGCCTAAACACAGCTACTACAATTCTCACCCCGAGCAGCGACATCAGGTGGACATCAATAATGAACCGCAAAAATCTTTATGTCACCTTCGTGGACTCCCTCGGCCCATATCTGAAGATTTGCGGACAGTTGAATACGGATGCAGTGCGCATTGTACGCACCAAGATCCAGACGGTGTTGCCAACATGCTTCACCACCAATGCATGCAACATGCAGGCTGGGGCAATGTGTCTGGCCAAGCGCTTCGACGAAATCTGCAGAGCTCGGATTACGGCTGTGATGAATGTTGAAAACGTGCTCCAAATCGAATACATCGATTATGGTTACATGGTTCTTGTCAAAGCCAATGAGGTATGAAGAAGTTTTTCTTATTTTTGATTGTTTCAATTTTATTTATTGATACAGTAAGTATTTTTTGTGCATTAGCTTGTTTGTATTTTTCATTTTGTATTTTTTTTAATTAATCGCTGTGAAGAATTTCGCATGTGGGAGGCGGAGGTTAATTTGCTTTTGTTCTGACCGATTAAATGCGAAGTCAGTGTCATCCAGCTGGGTAGGTAGGTAGGTAAATCAAGGCACAATAAGTATTTGTCAATAATTCTGTCTTGTACGTCCATTTTTGTGCATTTTGTTGATTTGTAGGTTGGCAAATAAAGCCCTCACACATTTAATGGGCTGACTGACCGCAAGGTTGGTCTCAGTTCTCACTTTCTCAGATTTCATTTATAAATTATTAAAAAGCGAAAAGTTTCTTCTGCTGGTTGTGCAGTCAGCTTTTTGTTGTTGTTTTGGGCTCGATAAGGCATAAATGTTTCGTTCATACAAATACTAGCATTTGCGTTTTGCTAAGGGTAGCGCCAAGGTATATTTTTTAACTTTTTTTCTCGCAAATTTTGTAGGTTTGTAAATCATATGTTTTGTTATGTAACATTTATTTAAGCAATCAATAGGTATCCTTATAGTATTTCATAAGGAAATAGTTCTTGAAAACCATCATTAAAGCCGTTTTATTTCTAAGACGATAGGACTTTGTGATCAAAATGTCCGCTTTAACATCCTAGAAGACTGAGTTATTGATGTTACGTTTTCAGTTCTGTGTTGTTTACAATACATGTGTGCCATTGAAATATGCTTGCAATTTTGAACATTGGTTGTGATATGTTGGACTTTCATTAGTTGGATGCATGAAACAAGTATAACTGTTTGTGTTAAGAGTTCTTTTGCTGATGCATTGCATCTGCGCATCGTAGGAAAACAGTGATGCGTTGATTAGGTACTTGAGTCCTACCCTTTGCCTTCTCAAGCACGGACTACAGAGAGTGACGACAAATTTTCAGAATTGCAAGATGAATTTTTTTTTTAAATTTTAACACGGAAATATTAGCACTCAAATTCATTGGTTAAAAAAAATAAAGAGGGTAAAATGAAGGGATGAATTTTGTACACTGTGTTTTCGTAAGCATATTGTTGTCCTGTTGGAGACCACCGACAAATTTCGTTTCGGATCAGCACGGTTCTAGAGTTTGCGATAGCAAAAGTGAACGAAAATTGACAATGAGTAGTAATCCAAGTTTTTTAGGCGCAACATATGCTCACATTGTATTACCTTGATTTCGCACAACTTAACTTAATAATAACTTAATAATTTAAGTTCAACATAAGGGCTTATGCGACAGCTAAGGAAAAAGTAGAAAATTAGCATTCTTGTTGAAGATGAATAATAAGTTTTGTATCAAGAATCGGCTTTTAATGCAGCTCCGAATATTAGTTTTACCTTAAGTCTTATTTGTGTGCACACACACTTCATCTTCATAATAATTTTAATTAAATTATAAATAACTACGAGGAATGTGGAAAAATTTATAAATTTGAGGTACTTTTACTTTAAACGTTGTGCTTTAATTTGATTTTTAAGCACTTGATGATGTAAAAGAAGTTTTCTATGATTTTACCAAGAAAAAAAGGTGCAAGAAAGTTCTCTATTCAAAAACAAAAACAATTTTCTTAGGCCTAGTTTTTCGGTGTCGGGTTAAGCCCGAGTTAGTTAACTCTGCAAATAGATCTGTCGGCTACATGAAATTTGGCCCAATCAATGTCCCCAAACGAAAAATTAAAAATGGCCCCAAATTTGGGTCTTTTTTTTCATTATGAAAAATGGCCCCATTTTCAAAATAGAAAAATGGCCCCAAACAAAAAAATGAAAAATTGCCCGAAAATGAATATAAGAAGCAACGACAACAGGAAAATTACAAAAAGTGTTTTGCGTCGGTTTGGGAGAGATTTATCAGTACCTTGCCCGGCCCACTTCGCGGGTTCAAGGATTTTAACTCCCTTTTCGGGTCCTCTGCCCCGCTCACGCGACTCCGTCGCTCCGTTTAGGGTATGCCAAGTCGCCTGGCAGGTGCCTATGTTGTCAGTCGGTTTGCTATCAAAGTTTTTTTTTGCAAAAGTGTTTTGGTTTAAGAATACAAGTTTGGGCCATTTTTCATAATGAAAAAAATTAAAAACCAAAAAATGCCCCAAAACCATGAAAAATGACCCCAAATTACAAATTTTTAACTTTATTTATTATTATTTATTTATTTTTTTAGTTTTAAAATTTTTTTCAATACGCACAGTGATCGGCAGTGCAAAACCAAAAATGGACCAGAGTGTGTTCATGCGTGTCTCAGATATATTCTGCACATCTCCGCACCTATGGCTTTCCAACCATATACAATTTATCGAAATCGGTTAGAAACTTTTTGAGCAAATGGTACCACAAACTTTTTTAAAGGCTATTTATGTATAAAAATAAGCTATCCCGAAGTGAAGAATTCATTAAGATGTAGAGCATAAGATAATTATTGCCTTTTTTTTTAAATAGAAATCGTATTGACATTTGCGTCAGCAATTACAAAAATTGAGGATTGTGAAACTTGGTCAAAATTTCAACTTACCGACAGGAATATTGTTGGATAAATCAACAAAATTGTTAAATGTGCTTGTACATTACGTTGAACATTGTGGAGGTTTCATAATGTGTTTTTTTAAACATTGTTTTTCTTTGATTTTAAGTAAAATTTATGCATGTGGATAACTTTGTAGATGCACTAGTCTTTTGAGTGTAGGAATTTTTGGAAATAGTCGGAAAACCTACTCTCATTAAATGAATTATATCTTTTTTATGTAGATATATTTTAAACAAATATAAAAATAACTATTTATCTCAAAAAGTAACTACATTTTAAGTACATTACATTTCTTTTTACTTGCGGTATACGTGCAAGTTTAGGATTTGTGCAAAAAAAAAATATTCGAGATAATAATTTTCCCTAACATTACGATGATAGAGAACGCGAAAAAAGTGGGTCCCGCAATTCTGTCTGTCTGTCCGATAGGGGTCTGTACCTCGACCTGCAGCCTAAACGGTTGAAGCGATTTTCTTCAAACTTTGGACTAAAGGTTCTTATGTGCTCCCTAGAGGGGAAATTGATTGTTTTTTAGCTCAAAAAATAACGGTACCTGTCATACAACCAATATAAAAAAATTGATTTATTATAAAAACGGCTCTAACGATTTTCAAAAAAAATAACGAGGTACTAAAACTACTAAAATAAATATTTTGGTAGAAAAAAAAAATTTATAACGGTTATTGACGGTACCTATCATACAACCCATTTTTTGGTTTTCAAATTTATCGTTAACAGCTGGACCGATTTCAACTAAACTTGTTTATGTAAGAAGTCCTTTACAATTTTGCATATAACATTTTTCAAAGAAATAATTTTTGTTTTTTTAAAAAAATATTGAAATTTTTTTTTCAGAATTCAATATCTTGAAAAGGGGTAAATGATCTTTTTTTTTTAATTTTGTGAAAAATTGTATTTAATTTAATACTAAAAGTTTGCATACCAAATTTAATTTTTTTTTTAAATTTTCAAGAATTTTTATATATACAAAATTATTAAAAAAAAAATGCTCTAACGATTTTCGAAATTTTTTTTTCATAAATTCATATTTATCAAACTAATCAGATGGCATACTTTTTTTAGCTTTTACTAGGTTGTTTTTCAGGGGTGTATTTAAACAATGACACAAAAAATAAGGTCGATTTTCTGACTAAAATTGTTCAAAGAGCCATAAGACTAATAATTTTTTAGGAGGATTCAAAATTCTTTCTGGATCTTAATCCCCATATTACACTTAATAAATTCTATAATTAGATTTGTCATAATTATAAAAAGTTATAGAGAAATCGTTAAAAGTTTATTGAAAAAAAATCTGTATTTAAACGAGTGAATTGGAGTGTATATATCGTGCATTTTTTTCTCTACAGGTGAAAATCTTCAAAAGACACTTGGACTCTTTACCACACGAAAGCCCCTGAAAATTAGGACCAATCTATGAAAGTTCATTTCAATTTGAAGGTCACGATGCAGGTCTCCGTTTTTTATATACCAAGGGTACATTTATTATCCCACGAAGGACTTTGTTTTGGAATTTATTTATAGGTTCAGCGTTTTTTTCTTTGTACAACCCCATAGTTGCTTGTAGAGCATTACTTTGTTTTGAATAGATATGTTTCCTAGTGACCAGGGGTGGAATCGGCTAAGCTGATAGTTGATTTATCAAATTTTTAATTGTCGTTTTGACGACTGCTCTCTATATTTGTCTTCAGAAAGAATTGATATAGACAGCTATCTTATAAACGACAATTAACAAAAATTGATAGTCAAATCAGCTTAGCCGAAGTTTTCAGTATTTGAGGGTTAGTTCTTTTTTTTTTTTTTTTGATGTAGTCTATCCATTTTAACTTAGCATCCAAAGTCATTCCAACGTATTTGACAGTATTGGCGTAAGTTAGAGTTTAACTGTTTATAAAAATTGGAACATTGTTACTGTTTTAGTTCGTTCAGTTTATATGAGTCGATTTTGCTTCATTTATTTTGATACGCCATTGTAGCGTCCAATCTGGCTTCATTTCCAGTGGTTGCCTTTGGTACGGATTTATCTGACACCAATATCGCAGTATCATCGGCAAAGGTGGCAATTATAGCATTGCTGTCCACTCCCTAGTATATAAGAAATACAGGGTGGGTCCTAGGACACTTCGTTGTGGTACACTGGCTTCAATTTTGTTAAGTTCTGAGCAATTTTGGTCGTACCGTACACTAAAGAGTCGATCGGTAACATAAGACTTCGGTATTCCGTAGTACTGTCTGAGGAGATCCATATGCAGTCCCAAGATTCAAGTCCCAAATGTCAAACTTTATCAAAAGCTTGATCAACATCTAAGAATAAAGGCGAACATTATTGTTTTTCTTTAAGAGCCTTTTCCAACATCAGTAATTCGATGCACTTTTTCTATCGTGGAATATTTATTTATAAATCCAAACTAATGGAAGAGAATTTCGTTCCGGAAGTCTAGAACCGCAGCCCAAAGTGTTTCATTGCTGGTCGGTTTTACCCAGAGGTTCTCCATTGGGTTCAGATCAATACTACTTACAAAATTTTATTCACTGTAATTTGTTGTTTTAGTGCAAGAAAATTTTGCACTTTTGCAATACTATACCTAGTTGCATCGAATCGGGAATACCCCTATAGGTTTTTTTTTTTTGTAACAGAAACGTTAGAGCAGTACTATTATTATAAACGTACAGTATGCTAATTCATTTTCAAAATTTCCTTTGAAAAATTATCTTATTTTTAGACGATGAACCGATAGTGTATGTTTCGTTGATTAATAATAAAACTACTATTGGTTATTGGTAGTGCTGTAAACCAAATCGTATATTAGCAAATTAATTTTCCAAAAGATAATTTTTCCCGATGAGTTTTAACAATCGCTGGAATCGGCCCCTTAATAATTTTTTTATTTTTTTTCTTTTGAGTTCAAACTCCAAACTATGCACGAAATGCGGCACGAACTATGAATATGAATTTATTATTCATCGCTTGTTCGCTTTTTATGACTCACTTAATATTGTTAGTCATTAGAAAAAGCCATGAATTCAAGCCAAAATTAAGTATAATCTTTTCAACTTGACACATGAATGTTAAATGAATCAACCAAAACACTTAATTTACTAGCAATCTGTTTCCATCTCCAGTTTCGTACCTTAAGTTGTTTAAGGTCTTCTTTCACTTGTTTTCACCACCTGATTCGTGGTCCTCCTTAACTGGGTAATTTGCATTCCCAGTTAAGCCGCTAGTTAAAATTATAACAAAATAAATAAAGTGCACGACTGGATCCCACAAACTTGCTCTCGCAGATAACAACAACAACTTTAACGTAGCTAGAAATTGACAATGTATTTTATTGGTTCAAACATATAATGATGTCATACAAAATGAAGTGTTAAAAAATGTTTAATATTAATTATCAGCCGTGTTTTTGTCAGAGCGTGTATATAGAAACTCAGCAAACATTTTTTACCCAAAAAAATAACAACACAAACTATTATAAAGAACTTTGTTTGAGTTTTCCGTGTACAAAATTTGCTGAGTTACTATACACTCTCTCAAAAAACACGGCTTTTATTTTTTTTTTTTTATAAATTTATCAAAACATTTAAAATAGCTAGAGCTCTAGAAAAAGTATGCCACCTCGTTTTCAGATAAATATGAATTTGTAAAAAAAAATCATTTTCTTAAACATTGTATACATAAAATTTTTTGAACATTTTAAAAAATCAAAAAAAAAATCCATTAAGGGCGGGTCGGTTTTAAATTGAGTGAAACAAGTTGTATATATGAGATATCAATAAGGTTTTATCTTTATTTGAGAGCCCTATCAATGACATTATGTGTGAAATATATCATCGGTCAAATGGCCGGCGCGGATTCAAAAGGTCCAGTTTTCGATGACTTTGGCGCATAAATCAGGATGAAATTGACCGATGGCATCGATTATGTTGTCTTTGAGGGCTGCCGTGGTTTGCGGCTTATTCGCATACTTAATTTAGACCCACAAGAAAAAGTCCAAAGGGGTCAAATCACACGATCTTGGTGGCCAATTCACGTCGCATCGGCGCGAGATAACCATGCCATGAAACCGCTTGTGCAGAATATCGATTGTGTCTTGAGCTGTGTGGCACGTAGAGCCATCATGTTGAAACCATATATCTTCGGTGTCCATATCATCCAATTCAGGCTACAAGGAGTTGGTGATCATCGACCTATAGCGATCGCCGTTGACGGTGATGGCCTGGCCAGCATCATTTTCGAAGAAATACGGATCGATGACGCCTCCAGTCCAAAATCCACACCAAACAGTAACTTTATTTGGATGCATTGGCACCTCGTGAATCTCGAGTGGATTGGTGTCGTCCTAAATCCGGCAAATACTTGTTTGAAAATGTTTATATGCTAAATTGTTTGAACTAATATAGTGCTCCTGTATATTGGTTGAAATCCGTCAGGTCGTTAACGAGAAATTTGAAAAATCAAAAAATCGATTCTACGACAGGTACCGTTAATATCTAAATAAATAATTATTTTTTCTATTATAATATTTATTGTATTCCTAATGGTAGCTCGTAATTATTTTTTCAAAATTTTTAGAGCCATTTTTGAAATAAATCAATTTTTGTTGGTTGTATGGCAGGTACATACCTATATTTTTTGACCTGAAAAAAAATTAAAATTTCCCCTCAAGGGAATCCCTTAAGAACCTTAAGTCCAAATTTTGAAAAAATCGCTTCAGTGGCTTAGGATTGCAGGTCGAGGTACAGACAAACAGACAGAATTGCGGGACCCACTTTTTTCGCGTTCTCTATCATCGTAATGTTAGGGATTAACATTATTCCAGGTTTAATTTTATTTACGAATCCAAAACTTCCCTATAGTACCTGTATCGAAAGTAAAAATTCTTAACGGGGATAATTAACAGGTTGCCGCTTTACAAATTTATTCATCACCACTATTACAATTTATTTTCTTTTTACCAAAACGAAAATAAAGACTAGACTCAGAGGCGACAATTGGCTTATACAACTTAAAATTTGGTGTTCCCTCCACTCTTCGCCTTAATGAAGGTATTCGTTTTATTGAAACATAAATTGTTACATCCAGAAAGTTTTACTGTCGTTTAAGTAAAAGGAAAACCGTGATAAAAATAATTAGCAAGTGTAGTATTTCTTGAAGCTCTACAAAATTATTTATCAGATTATTAAGTTTGTCTTGATTTTTTGAGATAATGACATTAGTTGAGGTTGTAAATACAAATACATAATTTAAAAATGTAATGCAATTAAAATCTATTATAACTGAAGTTGTTTTTTCATACTATTAGTTATAGGTGGTTACTGGCGGCATGCGAGTTTATAGCAGTTCTGATAATGCAAGAACTTTTTATGTGTCTCGCAAGGCAGTGTCGAGCAAGCTCCGAAAACCCAAAGTTTGATTTGAACCACTGTTATGTGTAAATGTTAATTGGAATGTCTCGAGTCTCGTCCATTGTTTCATTATACATATTAACTAATAAATCCCAAATTTGAAATTCCTTGCATTCTAGGTGTTCCTTCCCCAAATTCCTGACACCCTGGAACAAATACCACCGTTATGTTCCACTTTTATTATGCTTGGTGTTCTCTCCGAATGGACTAAGGAAGATCTACAAGAAATCTCTCGTTTGATTGTACATCAAAATCTAGAGATTTCTATTGATATGGAAGTAAGTCGACTGAAAAATTCGTTTTTTTGTTTTTAAAAATTACCAACATCTTTTTTTTTTTTTTTAAAAAAAGCTCAATCAATTTAAATTCATTCAAATGAAATGGAGGGAATTTAATTTCGCCGAATATCTTATACTTCAAAAAAAGCTCGGCGCACCAGTTCAAAATGAGATTTTACGTGATAATTTTATTCGACTTATAAATAAGACATTATATGCAGTGCCAACAATGCCGGCCAATACACTCATGATATGCAACAACAACAACAATAATATATCGATGTACACTAATAGAGAAGTCGTTGTGAAAACTCCAATACGACCAACAAGTTACACATCTGTCATAAATCAAGTAATATTGTTTTGTTTTACATAGATATATAGTTAATCCTAATAATTATCATCTTTAGAGCAATTCTGCCAGGTATCCGAATGCATTTGGAAGCTTCCATGCTATGCCGCAGGGTAAATTTCGTTAATTTCAAAAGCCAAAAAGTCGTGTTTTATTTATTATTTCTTTTATAGCTGTTTACTCAAATCAAACCATTCGGAGTCCATACACCATGCCTACTACTATAAATGTGCAAAAAGACCTTTCTCCAAGATACAATCGACCCACACCGCCAGCACCAATGGAGGCACAACGCTCGCCTGTGAAACGCGGCCAGGCAACATTCAAATCGAACACCCTGGCCGTGGGAAAAATCTACGAGGTGTGTTGCAGTTTTGTCGAAAATGGTCCGTGCCTCTTCTCCGTCCAGTTAATGAACGAACAGGGTAAACTTACCGATATGATGACACGCATAGAATCAGTACCACTGAAACCGTTCTCTGATAAACCAACTCTCGGTACAGCGTGTATTGCTCGCTATTCCGAAGATGGTCAACTGTACAGAGCCCTGATAACAGGAGTGCAACCAACTGCATGCAAAGTTACTTACATTGATTATGGCAATGCTGAGATTGTCCAGTTCCGTGATCTCTATGAAATCCCTGAAGAATATTTAACAAATAAAGCTTTTGCTATACGATTCACACTCTCTGGCTACAAAGAGTTGGAA
The DNA here is from genome assembly GCA_949320155.1 of Melangyna quadrimaculata. NCBI lineage: Eukaryota > Metazoa > Arthropoda > Insecta > Diptera > Syrphidae > Melangyna > Melangyna quadrimaculata. The sequence goes on from OX439485.1 coordinate 68,980,118, forward strand.
CCAATCGATGAGAGTTTGAAGAAAGCCTTCAAGGAGATGGTACTCTTTAAAAATTGCACTTTGAAAGTGATGCCGCTGGAGGGTCCCCCACTTGTGCAATACTGTGAATTGAAAGTAAGTGATAAAAATGTTTTGGAATCACTGAGACAAATTCAGCGCTGCCGGTTGGTATTCCCAAAGGCTGACGGACTTGTAAACAATGATGTTGTTGAGATTCGATACATAGACTCGCCGAAACACTTTTATGTTCAAAAGATCTCCAACATTGAAGAATTCGAAAAAATGATGGATGATATGTTTGTGTATTACAACAAGAAGCAAGTTGTCCCGAATCATCTATCCATTGGAACACCGTGCATGGTAAAATACGATAACGAATGGTATCGAGCTGAAGTGATGCGTGCTGATGGCATGACGATTGTTGTGAGACACGTTGATTTTGGTTATGAGCAGAAGGTCACCAAGAATCTTTTGAGCACTGTGTCGGAAAAGCATTTGAAGCTGCCGCGGCAAGCGATTCATTGCTGCCTCAAGGGCTTTGAGAACAATGAAATGACTCGGGACCTTGCAACCGTTCAGTTTGAAATGTTGGCAGAAGAGTCGAATCGTACTCGGCGTTCGTTTACGGTAAAGGTATTCCGAATTCAACCAAATGGTTCTTTTCTAGTCAACCTTTGCACCAAAGATTTAAATGTCATGAAGAAGCTGTATAAGCTTAGTATGCCGTTTGATCAGTATATTTCTATGGAGAAAGACGAATTCAATACAATTACAAATGGCCACGACAAGAGACCTCAATACCAACAACAGCTGCAACAAACACCACATCCAATTCAGCAGCAGCAACAACACCAACAACAACAACCAATGCATCATCAACCATTGGAGGCAAGAAAATCAGGAAATTACTTCAATTCAACTGCATTGCTAAGTGGCGATGAGAGAAATGCTAATCGGAACTCACAAGCTAGTAATATGTCCATTGAATGGGATAAAAATAGTTCGAGTTCTGTTGAAAACAGAGACTCGCGGTCGAGTTCCAGTGAGCATAAGACTCGACGTTATCCACAGCATCAACCAGTGCAATTGAGAGGAAATAGAGATCAACGATCAGATCGCTTAAACAAGAGTACAAGTTCCAGTGACAAGAGATCTAATTACGATGAAAATAAAAGGGACAAGACAAATTATAATAAAAACAAGAATCTACCTCCAAGATTTTTAAATGCCAAACAGGACTCTTTTGTGGAAAATAGGTGAGTAAACATTTTTGTTAAATATTATTTCTTTTTTAGGTTTGAAGTGGCAAAGACGTGATCTATTTAAGCTACTCACGACTTGTGAGCCTCTCATGTACATTTCACAGGTAGGCTAAGGGCGCACATGCAACTCTTACAAAAATTAAATAGTTGAATCGCTAGTTGATCAATGACCGCGCACATCGGCAACTTTTTTACCAACTGATTTTCTGCAGCCTGACATTTTAACTTTAATTGAGTACTTAGGTTTTAAATATCCAACAAATATAACTCAAGTTATAAGCCTCATAACGAGGCCAAATCGGCTTTTTTTCAAGGAAAAATGTATGGAAAATCAAATTGATGAGGTCTTTTAACACCATTTTAGTATGAAATTTGTACCCACTTCCCAATATACAGAATGTAGCCTGACATTTCATCTTTATTTAAAGACCTTGATCATTATAATCGAAATTGTAATTTTTTGAATGAAGCCACCTCGGTTGAAAAATTATTTTTTAAAGTTCGGATAACTGTGCTTTCTCACTGAAGCTCGTCTGCGGGGATGGATATCTACCACACAAGCAGACCAACTCATTGGGGTGATCGTTTAGTATGTGTCAAAACACAAAGGGGCGTATTCATAGTGATTTTAGACCTGGGTCTAAGTTAAACATGGCTTTGGTTGAATTTTCGGACGTTGATTCTATTTTTTTTAAGTTTATCATTTCAAGATATTTGAAGCTATTTGTGTAGTATACCAAGTTAATTATCTTATAAAAATATAAAACAAACAATTTGTAATTAAAATCGGTCTGCATTCATTGAGCTAAAATTGTCTTAAACTGTAGATTAGTTAAACCTGGGTCTATCTGCGACTATGAATATGCCCCAAACTGTTTAGTTGCTCCAATCGGTGACTGAATAGTTTTTGCACAACCTCATATAAGAGCATGGGCTTCATTTTGGCAACCAAACTGTTTCGTGACTGAAGTTGCATATGCGCGCTTAGTCGTGTTCTGAATCAGCTGATTCAATAAATGGTTGAGTCCAAGCTAAAAGACTTGATTAATAAAATCAAGCATGTTATCTTAGGAACTTTAACGAGTCACTATGCTTCCTCGATAGTTCTTTGTGGAATAAGGAGTTTCATCGCGAATAGGGAAAATTCTATCAAATCCAAACTCATGATTTGATTGAGCTGTAAAGAAATTATGAGGTTTAGAAAAGAAGATTCCGATGTTATAAAGCCAAGTCCACTGAGGAAAACCAAAATAAGTTCAAATATGTTGGAACCTTCAAATACGACGAACCAAATTGTTGTATTATCAAAAATTAAGGCAACAAATACCACAATGTCCCAAGGTAGTACTTTTTTTTGTCATTTGTAAAGAACATTAGTAATACGTCTTCGATACCAACGCTCGTCTTCAATGACACCTGTGTTGTCAGCTTGTTATATAAATCCAAATAAAGACGCTGACAATAACTTAAGTCAAAAAAGACATAATTATAATAAAAAAGACATAATTATAATAATAAAGACGCTGTCTGAAAATGTTATGGCTTCTCCTGTACTTGAGAGCGGACCATATTTTATGGGGCGAATCTTCCTTCGCACTCTTAAAGTTGTAATAACCCCCAAAGATCTTGATATAAAGAAATTTTATGGACCGAATAGTATCCCTCTAATTGTCTGAAGAAATGTTCTTCAACGCTGGCGAAACCACTGCGTAAGCCTTTCCTTAAGTCCATCTATGGATGGGAAACAGCATTTGTCCAGCCTGTCCCAAAAAAAGGCGTGTATTCTTCACCCTCAAACTTATTGACCAATTCCACTTACTTCCTATCTCGAAGAATGACAGCTTCTTAATGACCGGCAGTATCGCTTTTGTAGCAATCTGATGGTGATCAGATAGTTCATCACCCTGAACAGTTGCATAAATCTTTATTGCCTCCGACTCTCTTCCTCATTCTTATCCATTAAACTGTTTTACTGGCGACAGTACACTCAGCTTTTCATATTCGTTTCAAGATTTATATCCATGTCCTTTTTATGTGGAACTTTAACCACAGCGTATTATGAGCTTATTAAATTCTTATCTCGACAGCATTTTCCAATGGGGAAACCGCGTAGAATTTAATGCTTTAAGAATTCAATACTATCTCCAGCCATGCCGGTATAAATAAAGAAACCAAAATAGCTTTTAGTCCTAATTATGTGCATCACATACCACATTCGGTGGAATAATTACATATTCGATGTCCTTTACAATGCTGCGAGTGTTTAGATTTTCTTCGTCGATGCAAGAAATTTGTCACCGGCTCTGATCAATAAAGCCTTAATTCGTCCAAAGCTTAAGTTTAATTCTCATATATGGACAGGTGCTCATATAACTCATTGGATATAATTCATAAAACTCTTCAAAATAGCCATAAATTGCAGATTCAACATCTTTATTTTTGATGAAACTTTTACCACCGAGCCATTTTTATTTTTAAAGATTGGGAACAGCAAATAATTCGAGGGGACTTAATCTGAAGATTACCATGCATGAGAATCCAATTGAAACTTTAATTTTTGGCATCGCGATAAACCAAAGTGAAAACTGGGGCCTCTTCTCGGTGAAAATATTTGTTTGTGCATCAAAATCGTTCAACAAATTACCATATTATTCTGTTTATTGTTCTTAATTTAAAATCAATGACAATTATCCCACGCGCCACCCAAAAGCCGCCTTTTTGGAGTCTTTTAGTTCACTGATTTTACTAGTGCTTCATATGTTGTAAAATTATGGTTACAAATCTACTGGTAGCGTCAAATTGAAATGGCGGCCACCGCATGACCTTGACCGCCTTTTTGGAGTCTTTTAGTTCACTCATTTTACTAGTGCTTCATATGTTGTAAAATTATGGTTACAAATCTACAGGTAGCGTCAAATTGAAATGGCGGCCAAAGGAATAATAAATAATTTACTGCCATCAAACTTTAACTTTCTAAAAGTGCTACTTTCTAATATGGTACTTAATTTTTAAGAACAACCTCCATTTATACGTGAGGTCGGATACTTCTGGAACCACCCTCGTATAACAAGAAATTTATGTAACGGTTATGGCCTTCGAGATTTTAACATTCGTGATTTCGACCCCAACCCTCGAGTTTTAGCTCTAAGATGATTCAACTTGAATTTTAACAAATAAGGATATTTATAATCATATTTTTGTTCTTGCTGTATCAAAGGAATGAGCTTCAGATCGACGGACGTTCATAGTTCTTCAAGTTTCCGGTTGATCCATTAATATGTATGTATGTTCCTTGGATTTAAAGCTATATCATTTTTACTTTTCCTAAACTTATTTATAAGATTTTTACAAGTTATTAAGAGTTGGCCATTTATTCGTCTGTCTAGTGGTACGTGGCCCTTGTTCCAATACAATAAATAGCAATACAATTGTGTAACCGATGTGGTTGCAGAAGAACATTTTCTAAATCTTAGACCCTGTTCAGATTTGGAAGATTGAGTACGGACTGGTGAGTACCATCGTGTTTACATTATAAACTGTGAGGCGCCTCAAAATGCATTGAAAAAACAACAACATCAACAACTTCCACATTGAAAGAACAACAAAGCAGACTCACGAGTCCGGTTTTTATATTTTCTACATGCCTCACGAGACCTCTTACCTCGTACTTCTCTTTCCTACAAACTGGTGTGAGTCCGTATACAATCTTCCCAATCTAAACAGGGTCTTAGTGTGTTTTTGGCTGCAGGATTCTAATCTAATGTTTTATTTCTTTTTATCACATACAAACATACATACGTGTATGTACCATTTTGAAAAAAAAATAATGATAAATTCTCTACATACAAAATTTCAGACGACCCAAAGGCAACCAACAAAAGGTACAAGACCGACCACTTTATTCCGCAGAAGGATATTCTCAATCGAAAAAACACAACTCAACTACATCTTCCCAACGTGATTCGGCAGACGACAATGAAATTCTGGAAATAACAGTGCTCGAGGAATACGCCCCAGTTGAAAAAGAATTTATCAAACAAAACATTGATTTACCAGCTCGTGAGGAAGTTATTATTTGCTGGTGGATTTCCCCCCATCAATTTTACACCCATTTAAAATCTAGAACTCAGGAATTTGAGAAGCTTATGAAAAATATTCAAGAACACTATCGCAACAGGCAGAGTAAGCAAATGACTTTGAAAGTTGGTGCCAATGTAATTGCTCGCTATCGCAAGGACAATATTTTATATCGGGCTCGTGTTATCGCTTGCAATCAAATGCTCCGCAAATACAAAGTGATTTTTGTTGATTTTGGCAATCATTCTACTGTTGGTGATCAGGACATTTTTCAAGTGGAGAAACGATTTTCTGATTTCCCTCAAATGGCATATCCTTGTTGTTTCGATAATATCGTTTGTAATTTTGAAAGCTCACATATAATTGAATGCATGGAGACGTACTTACCAATTGGAGCTGGACTTATATGCGAGTATCTAGAACGCGAAGAGGACATGTACTTTGTGAATATAAACGTAAATGGAGTTTCGTTGAAAAATTCCCTAGTTAAAGATGGCTTACTTTCAGAAATAAAATCAGGTAAGAAAGTTTTTTGTAGAGTACAAATAGTTTGTAAGAAATTATGTTTTTTTTTTTTTTAGATATTCGCTTGGAACTTCTGCCCGGACAACAAATTCGTGCCAAAATAACTTCCATCAATACAATGCTCAATTTTAAAATTCAAATCGAAGGCTGTGATGTTAACCTTTTATGTTCCTACGATGACGCCAGATTTGTTAAATCCAATCCGGACACGGCGCAAAAATTCAGAGAATTCTATGAAGGAAAATACTGTGTGCTCAATATATCACATTTGACTGATGACAAAATGTAAGTTGTCTTCAAATTAAGTTTTTTTTAGCACAAAAAATATTTTAAGACGAAACTAGGATGGTCTTCACTGAAAAACTAGGCTCTGATTTTACTTATAATGTTTTTAATTTACATCCCTTTCTAAATAGCCCCATATGAATAATTTTGAAGCTTTTAGGTCAGAAGAATTAGGTTTGCAAAGATGTGGATATTATTGTCAACACTTGGACTAGAAATACAACATGAATGTAGATGACTTACATAGGTTGAGAAATAAAAAAAAATGTTGGGCTTATACAGTTATTAAATGTCCATTTGGATTTGTTACCCGGAATCCAACACAAAATCTTGAATCGAAATAGATCATCTATCGCACCAGTATTATTCGGATGGTTTGTTTATTGCTTAATTCAATCAAGCAGTTCGGCAAACAAAAAGGGGGCTTGCTTTGAATGTCGGCAAACAAAAAGGAGGCTTGCTTTGAATGGAAAATGTTATAGCCAAGAGTGAATGGATAACCAAAATATGAGCATGAGGGTTTGTCGGTGCATATATCGTGGTATCGAAAACAAATGTCTGGCAAGTTTTGTTCAGCCCTTGGTGGGGGTTTGAAAATATTGATTTTCCAATAATCTTTGTCAGTGGTTTTACCACTTCAATAAATTAAAAACAAAAATATATGTCATTATGCTCTGTCATTTTCCTTAAATCCAAACATCATAATTTAGGCAATCCAAACTATAGGCGCGTTCAGGAAACAGATATATCGGAGATTTCGCTCCGTCAAAAGCTAAGCAAGCGAATCCAAACAAATTTTTCCTCAGTATTTTGACAGCCAAACTGAGATTTTTGCTGAGGAATCCCTTTTAGACAGCTGAGATTGCTGAGGCCTTCCGATATCTCTCTTTCCTGAACACGCCTGATAATAACTCAAGATATTAGAACATTTAGAATGTTTTATTTAAAGGGGTATAAAATCAAGTCGGCTGTAGCTCTAAATGTCAGTTCAGTTTTGTTTCTAAAAATACCTTCTTCTGGTGTTAAATTGCCAAAATATCAGTTTATTAGATTAGCAAAACAAAATCCTGCACCGGTTTTGGTTCAAACCGGACTTTTTTCCCATCTCTAGTCAGGGGAGTCATTATCGTTAGACGATATCGTTGAGTTTAAACCACAATTTTAAATTGTGTGACTGCCATATATATGTACGTATATGTATTAAGGTGGTCGTTATACAGGTCATTGTCTTATTTTGAAATGACATTGGATTTTCCAAATAAGGACCACCCTCTAATAAGTATATGTTGAGGTTTTTGCATTTATATTAATTTATAAAAATATTGCAATCAAACAACTTATATTTTGTTGCAATTATTTCACTTTTAGACAAAACAACACACAAAAAACATTTTTTTTTTTTTTGACATTAGGACAGTCAGTTTGACAAATATTGGCCTACAGTTTGAGAATACCTGAAATTCTAAACGATGGACGACACGATAGTGGAAGACTTTCGTGTAGCAAATTATGGATAATCTCGCCGACGATCATCGTTTTGACGGCTATAGTTTTGAAAATTATGGAATGACCCTCAGGAGAATAATTAAATGACTATATCGTAGGGGGACGAATGGAGTTGAGGTCGTTTGAGCTTTTAATTGAATTATTTATATTCACTCACTCCGTTTAGCAGAATTTTTTTGTATTTCTAAATTTCTTTATCATCGTTCGTATATCAAAAAGCACGCAACAAAAATTCTTATTATTTAAGTACACATTTTTAATAAAGAGGCTTATTAAATATTTGAATGTCTTTTGTCCCCCCCCCTCTTAATGGATCGTAAAAATGTAAACAAACCTGGGCATCCAAAATTCGATAAGTGTTAAGATGTATGGACAATTTTTAATTTTGACACACAGAAAATAAGTAAGCTCCTGGAAATACGGAAAATTAAGTTACTATGGACGCAGAATTTTGTCCTCAAAAACAAATCTAATGCAAATTTCATGAGTATCAAAATGTATTCTTGAAAAACACTCTTTTACCACATATTTTTGTTGAGTTTTGAGTAATCATTTCATTAAATGGGATTTTTCTTTCTTTAGGATATTTGTATCAATTAGTTTTGGTCTCTTTAGTTTCAGCGATGAAAAGTACCATAAAATCACGTGCCATAAAGCTTAGATTGTACCAAAACAAATATTTAAAATTTTCCCTCTCCCCCTCTTCAAAAGCGTTCGCCAGTGTGGGACTTAAGGGACTTTGGATATGTTGTTAATCATACTAATCTAAGTCAATACCAAAAGATCATGAATAAATTTTTGACCGCTTCATATCCTATCTTTCATAGACTACTTAGCGGCGGATTGGAACACTAACGTTCACGGATTTCAATTCAATTTGGACAGTTCTTTTTTTTTTATTTGCTCATGTTATAAACCATGTTTTCGGTTGTAAATTCGATAAAATTGGTGAGGTGAGCATAAACAACGCGTTAAAGTTGGAACATTATTTCAATTTCCATCTAAATGTAAATGATCATTTATTTCGGTGATTTGTACTTGAGTACGTTTATGGATTCCTTTGTTTTTTTAATTAGTAATTAATTAGAACATATAGTTGCTTTATTATTGTCACGATCGATTTTATAAATTAATCAGAAAGTTGGAAAAAATCAAACAAAATTGTCTGCTATGTTCATTGAAAACCATCATCCACCAGTTACATGTTTAGAAAGTGAACTCTAAATTGATTTGTTTTCTTTCAAAAAATAATCATAACAGTTGTAATGGTTTGATCTTCAAGGTTTACTTGTCTGAAAACTGGCGTACATTTGTGTTAAAAATAATTGGATAAGGGCAAAAAATTGGATACTAAAGACACAGGTGTATGAGTGACCCATTAATTTAATTTTTGATATTGTTTATTTAAATTTTGATGGACAATTTAAAACAAATATTTAAACACGATTATTGTCTGTGGTTTTTTAGCAGGAATTCTAACGGGAAAAGTGTTAAGGAAACTAAAATCGATATTTTACTAATAAAATATAAGAAATTTGGGGTTCTAAAATTAGTTGCGAACACAAAAAATGTAGAACAGTAAAAACAAAAATGACATAACATATTTCTTCGTATTCTGAACAGTTGTTTTTGATTTGTTTCTGATTTTTTTTTTTTGTAATCCTATTACAGTATAGTTCTTCGACCTATGCTTCCACTACTCCAAGACGACACATCGACAATCTACATTTGCCCAATTCCATTGATTTGGGAGAAATTTAATATACGAATTGTATACGTAAGCTCCGTACACCGGCTTTACGGACATCTTATCTCAACTGAAGGTGAAGTTGCTCAGCTTCTCGATGACTTATTTAGTTACTATGATAAAAAAGGTAAGACAGAAAATTCACCTCGAAATAATTTCAGCTACAGCATGTTACAATAATTTTTTTTTCTTTTAAATTAAAAAAAAACAGGTGACCCCCTTAATAAATACCAAATTGACAGCATGTGTGCAGTTAATTCCCAAGACGGCAATTGGTATCGTGCAAGGATTTTATCTAAAAAATCTGCCGATAAAATTAATGTCCTTTACGTGGACTACGGCAATACCGAACTTATCGACAATACTACGAAAACGAAAATCAAACGACTCGAACCGCAATTCTACACAGAGGGAGGACCCAGTGCTTATGGCATTGAATTGAATTTACCAATGCGTAGCTTACAGGATAACAAACAACAGGCTGTGATAGATGAGATTAAAACTCTTACGGCAGACCTCGAACTAACAGTGAAAGTGATCGAAATGCGTCAAAATCGACTAATTGGTGATTTATGCTCAGGTGATCAGAGCATAGTGACAATTTTGAAAGAGAAGGGCTTGACTCGGGGAAAAGATGTGGGATTCATTCGAAATGTGATCGACAGGGAGCCGCCTAAACTGTTTGAATATATCGAAACGGTTGATTTAACACTAGAAACTGATGAAGAAACAACTCTCGTCGCAAGCCCCGATACAACAATGACAGACAGAGCAAAAACCAATGAGACTCTGATTAAAATTGAGAAAATTCTGACTAAGGCAAAGGCTATAGCGGGCTCAACACGCAAGGAGAAACAATCGGAGAAAGTTGCGATCGTTCCTGCAGAGAGTACAACGCCAACAGTGGACGCGCCGGTGGTGGTAGCGGAAGCAGCTGAACCTTCTGAAGATCCCTTCAAAAATATGGAATCTGGTATGCTGAGCCATTGCGACAATCCCGGAAGGTTTTTCATTCATCACAGTAGCAAGTTGGATGAGTTACGTATATTGCAGGAAAATCTCCAGATTATTGCAATTTCCTTGCCACCATTAATGCGGGTCCTCAAAGGAGCTAACTGTATTTCACTGTATTCGGTAGATCACCAATGGTATCGAGCTAAGATCATGGACAGCGAACTTATGGTTGTGCAATTTATTGACTATGGAAACACAGATGCACTAACCGACACACATGATATTAAGGAGATGAGTGTCTTCCCAGATATTGAATCACTTTGCATCCCTTGTGCTCTTGCTATCAAACCCAAAGGAACAGCTGACTGGGTTGATGCTGCCAATGCTTTCTTCAATGTCTCGTACACCAAAACCATTCATTTTGAGTACATAACCAAGGGTCCCGTAAAGAACTTCATTCGTTTATTTATAGATGGGGTCGATGTAGCCAATAAATTGGTAGAAGATGGTTTTGCTAAACATCTGGAAATGGTGCGTTCAGGAGAAACTTGCTTCGTTAGTCATGTCAACAACTTGTCCGACTTCTATATCCAAATGGAGGAAGATGCAAAGGGATTGGATCTAATCGAATCCTATCTAGCTGACAATGAGGAGCTCCCAGTGATTGAAACCTTTACTCATGGACTTATATGTGCGGCGTTATTCCCCGACGATGATAACTGGTACCGTGCCAAGTTGATGTCAAAGAAAGATGATGGCTTTGAAGTGTTGTTCATCGACTATGGAAACACAGCCATAAGTCCAAAGCTGAGAGAAATCTCACAAGATATTGCTGATTTGCCATTTTTGTCCAAAAAATGTGCTTTGCAACTGCCAGAGGATTTGCTCTGCTGGTCAGATGCAGCGGAAGAAAAATTCTCTGATATTTCTGCTCTGGGAGAAACTGTGTTTGTTGTGGAGCTCAAAGAACCAAGTGATCATGCGATTGTGCATTTGTCAGTCGATGGAAGAAATATTATTGAAGACCTGGAGCCACTTTGTCAGAAGAAACCATGCTCGGACGATATTAATACAAGTTTCTATACCACAATGCAGACGTCCATGAGCGAGAGTTACAGAAATGGCGTCAGAGATGCCACAATCAGCCACGCCAATTCGCCGTGTGATTTCTATATTCAATACAATTCCGATGGCCATAAGTTAGATGATATGACCACAACCCTTAATGAGATCGGCATGAGCAAGTTGGATAAACCAGAAGTTGGAATGCTCTGTGCGGCAGTATTCCCTGATGATGGAGCCCTATATAGATCGAAGATTTTAGAGAATTGCGGAGATGATGGTTTCCGTGTTGTGTTCATTGATTTTGGCAATGAATCAATGACCCAAGATCTTCGAGTACTTCCCGACGATTTGCGATGCATAAAAGGCTTTTCGAAACATTGCTCCTTGGAGAATGCTGCCAAATTCTCGAATATCTCGGCTTCAGTTGAAGTATTCGATGTTTTGATTGATGAATGTGGTGGCATAGTCAAAATTGACGTTGTCAATGATGAATGTACGCCAGCTATTGTAAAATTATTTGCAAACGATGAAAATGTCTGTGAGAAACTCAACCGATTGCTCGGAATCGAAGGCAATGCTGAAGAATCACCAATTAAAGACGCCCTAGTCAGTCATGTGATCTCTCCAAGCGAGTTTTACGTACAGTTGAAGTATGAAAGAGTGGATCTGGAGAGAATTTCTAAAATCTTAGAGAAAGCCGGCGATATGAAGAAGCTTGAAAACCCCAAGAAAGATGACTTGTGTGCCGTTTTCTCGAAAGAAGATGAAATATACAATCGGGGCAGAGTCATTAGAAATATTTCAAGCGGGGACTATGAAGTATTTTTGATTGACTTTGGAAATATTGTCGTCGTTGATGATTTGAGGGTGATTCCTCAAGATTTGAAAGATCTTGCAGGCATTGCAAGGAAGTGTCGTCTTCACGCGATACCGGAGTGTGATGAAACGAGACTAAAAGAACAGTTTTCCTCCATTTTGGAGACTTACTTTGGAGACATTTTCCAGGTTGAAGTGATTTCTAATGATGATGAGATTTTATCTGTTAACTTGTCGATAAGGGACAAGAATATATCAGAGGCACTGAAAGCAGCCATTGAAAATGGCAAAGCAGAAGAATTGGGAGCCGCCCAATTGGATGAATGCCGTAAGTGTACGGTGATTCATGTAACTTCTCCAAATGATTTTTACATCCAGTTCACCGATGATGGACCACAAGTTGAAAAAATCACAGAAAGTCTTATAGAAGCGTTTAATTTTGAGCCATTGGAGGATATTCAGGTGGGAGCTATATGTATAGCCCAGTTCCCCGACGATGAAGCCTTTTACAGGGCGAAAATTCTTTCCGTTCAAGATAAAGACTGTGAGGTTATCTACCTCGATTTTGGCAATACAGCTGTTACGGATCAGCTTCGAAAAATACCTGATGAAATGCGCAATATTGAGCCAGCAGGAAAACACTGTGCTCTGGAAAAACCAGCCGGCGTAGATTTCTGGTCCGATGATGTGAGCTACCGCTTCAGTGAACTTATTGATTCACGTTTCAGTGAAACATTCCAAGTTGAGGTACTGCGAAAATCAACTGATCCTCAATTAGTCAGGCTCTTCTATCAGGAGACAAATATTTTAACAGAACTGCAAAATAAGCCCTCCAGCAAGGAGAACAGTGTAAATGAGGAAAATTCCAAGGATGGAGAAGAGACTATTCAGTGAATAGCATAAATACAGGCTGAGACTCGAAATCGAACGGCAAATACATATAAACTGTTTTCTCGAAAATGAATGCAGGTTAGCCGTGATTAAAAACAGTTGCCATCGTCGTCGTCGATCGCGCTACTCTCGATCACTTTTATTGTCTTCAAAAAATACACAAGGACGTACATTATGTAGAATGCCCTTCTCTTAATTTGTTTAAATTATTATTATTATTTTTTATATACGGAAAATAGTTGTTATTTTGTTATTTTTTTTTTTTTGAGTGAGATATTCGAGGCGCCATGAGAAAGTTAAACGGCGGCAACTATTTATTTTGAGTGAGGTGTTAGCGTTAAAGCGATAGTTGGTGCTAACAACATCCTCACTGTGTTATATTAATTATTTATTATGTTTTCGAGAGAAAAAAAAAATTAAATAATTTATGAACATAATTTTTTATACAAAACAAAAAAAAATATATTTGCTATCGAAATAGATTTGCTGATATATAACGAAAATGTAAAAAAAAGATCATTAACATTAATTTAAATAATTTAATTAATACATTGTGCAAAAAGCAACTACTAACTTCAGTTTTCCAGTTAAAGAATGAATTTTTAATATTTTATTTTTCTTTTAGTTTTCTTTTTTAATTAAATACCTTTTTTATTTTTATATGTGTAATTGCAAGGCAAAAAAATGCTAGATTGTATTCAAATAAATATAAACGTCGACTTTCAAGCAATAATAACATTAACAAAAGAACAAAATTCGACTTCTTCAAAACAAAAAAAAAAAAAAAATATATATATAAATTCATACATTTTTAAAATTAATCTATTATTTTGTAAATAAGCAAAAAAAATAATGGTTTTGTTATTTTTATTGAAATGCAATAAATTGAATTTAAATAATTTGATTTGGTAAAACCGAAAGAATTTGTTTACTTTTCATTTTTATGCATGTGATCGGTTATTCGTATGGTGCGGCTAATAAAGGGTGGGATATCTGATTGAACGTACCTAACACCAATGCTAATGAACTTTGTAATTTGCATACAATTCATTATCAATTTGTGTTCGAATGCGAATTGTAAATTTTATCAAGTGGCTGTTTATAGCGATCAGTTTTTTTTGAAACATTATTTATTTCCGGTTATTTATTTCAAATCGGGTATTGTTACCTTAAATTAGATAAGATAAAAATATTTTCTGATGCGTTTTAATGATCGTATCCCCTATTATAACTGGGCCCTAACTACCATGAGGTTAAATTCAAATTTTTTCTCTGTGGAATTATAAATAAAAATGCTCTGCAAAACGTTTAGTAAAAACCGTTATAATTATGTAAAAGGCCATAAATTTCGTTGTTTAAATTGATTAGGACAAAATTCTTACACACATGTGTTCGTGTTGGGCTCACTGTTCAAACAGTTATGAAACATGTCATGAAAAATCATTGAGTACTTTATTTCATTATATGGCAAATCAGTTCAATACAGCTCCAAAATGGGATTTTGGTGCGTTTTATTAAATAAGTCATAAAATGAAATAAAAAAATATTAAGAAATCAAAATAAAATGCACGACTGGATCGCATAAACTTGCTTTCGTAGATAACAACTTGAACTTAGCTAGTAATTGACGATGTTTGTTATTTCTACATGTTATGATATCGTTAAAAAAGAAATAAGTAAACATCATGACCCACTATATGACATAGTTTTATCACTGGTGACCAACTTTCAAAATTGGTCCATTTAAAGTACTCATGGTCCGTTGCCAAAAATTTTAAATTTACCATGTTTTTTTTTTTTTTTTTTTTTTAAATTAAGCGCGCACTAAAGGGGTTCTTACTACCCTTAAATTGTTTAAACACAGTGCGAGCGTTAGGAAAATAGGAAAGGATTTAAGAGGAGATGCCGGTGCACATTGGTTTTGAACCTTTGAATATCAAAATGGCAGGGAAAAATAGTGCCGGGTAAAGCATTCCACATTCTTGTAGTGCGACTAAAGAAAGAATCTCTATACTTAACAGTACGTCCGAAGTTGGGCTCAAGGGTAAACTGATGTGCATTCCTAGAAATACGAGTGTTACGGTTGAATTGTTTAAGGGGAGGAATGCAACTGGCTATTTCGCTAGAGCACTGGTTATGAAAATAACGATAAAATAACGAAAGACATGAAACATTGCGTCGGTGTTCGAGAGGTGCAAATGCTTCTGTTATATTTCTATCACCTATCATTTTCATAGCTCTTCTTTGAATTCTATCCAATAGACTCAGGTGAGTTATTGGAGCACCTGCCCAAACATGAGAATTGTACTCGAGTTTTGGACGAATAAAGGCTTTATAGATAACAGCCAGATCAGAAGGGGTGAAAAATTTTTTGCATCGCCGAAGAAAACCTAACTATTTAGCAGCATTTTTGGCAATATCAAATATGTGATCGTTCCACAGAAGGTGGTCTGTGATACACATACCGAGGACTGAAAGCTTTTCGGTTTCCTCAATGCACGAACCACTCATGGATAGTGGCATGAGGGGTGGGTTTCGTTTTGACGACACTAGACAGCATTGAGTTTTTAAGCATTAAATTCTACGCGATTTTTGATTCCCCATTGGACAATGCTGTCAAGATCAGAATTTAATGAGCTTATCATACGCTGCCGTTCAAGTTCCACATCCGAAGGACATGGATGAGAATCTGTAAACGAATATGAGAAGCTGAGGGTACTGTCGTCAGCGAAACAGTGTAATGGATTAGAAGTTTCAGACAAAAGATCATTTATAAGAATAAGGAAGAGAGTCGGAGAAAAAACGGAGCCCTGGGGCACACCAGCATTTATTTTGTGGATTTCAGACTTGAAACCGTCTAATACAACTTGTATTGATCGGTCCGAAAGGTAATTTCTAATCCAACGAAGAAGAGATTCATCGAAACCAAATGCGCGCATTTTCGATAAGAGAGCTTGATGCCAAACTCTATCAAACGCTTTTGAAATATCAAGTGCAATAATCTTACTTTCTCCAAAACGATGTAAAGATTTGTTCCACTGTTCGGTGAGATATACCATCAGATCACCAGTGGACCTATTGCTACGAAAGCCGTACTGCCGGTCATTAAGAAGCCTTCGTTCTTCGAGATATTTCTTGAGCTGAAAATTGATCAGCGTTTCCATGACCTTGGAAACAAGGGACGTAAGTGCAATCGGACGATAGTTTGAGGGTGAAGAAGATACGCCTTTTTTAGGGACAGGCTGGACAAATGCTGTTTTCCATCCACTCGGAAAGAGACCAGTAGAGTAGGACAGATAGAAAAGCTTACGCAGTGGTTTGACAGCGTTGAAGAACACCTCTTCAGAACAATGTGAGGGATACTATCCGGGCCAGCGGATTTGTGAATGTCGAGATCTTTTAGAACTCTAGCAACTGCACGAGTGCGAAAGAAGATTTGCCCCATAGTATCGTTTACTCTCTCAATTACAGGCGGAGTTCTATCACTTACTGGCAGCGTCGAATTAACAGCAAACTGTGCTGCGAGCAAATTGGCTTTATCTTGCGAGCTGACAGCAGGTGTGTCGTTGAAGACGAGCGTTGGAACCGCAGACAAAGTAGTGTTTCGAATGTTTTTTGCAAATGACCAACAATTTTTACTACTATTGGGACATTGTAATATTTTTTGCCTTAATTTTTGGTCATGCAAAAATTTGGTTCTTCTAATATGACCGTTACAGGTCTTTCTGGCTTGTTGAAACATTTTCCGGTTTTCCTCAGTAGGGTTGGCTTTGTAACTACGGAAACTTACTTCTCTAACCCTAATAATAAATAATGTTAAGGTAACCAAGAACTAAAAGAGTCCATTTAAATATATTTTACCAGAGAGTGGTTTTAAGGGGTAATGTAAAACCAGTTATACGTTAGGAAAATATTGGGTTTAACGACAAAATTTATTTTCGTGTAATCGAGGTAGTACATACGGTGGTGGCCAAAACAATGAGAACGAAAATTTATATTTTCGAAACTTGATTAATCCGATACCAATCGTTTCTATTGAAAAAAAGTATGCACAACTTATCGGCCTTTACTATAAAATATTTCTAGTGCAACCAATCAGTATCTAAGACCACTTTCTGAGGTACCGTTAATTTCATTCAGGAAAACAGATTTACTGTGGACAAAATAAATAAGAGGCCGTTTAATCCTTGAACTAAGAAATCAATTCAATTCATACCATTTATTTGTAAGATGCTCGTAAAAGTTCACCATAATTTGTTGCCAAGATACTGAAGAAAATCTACCAAAAAACACAGACTGAAACAAGAGGGTTCCAAAAACCACCAATTTAAAACTTAATCTTCTATGTCAGTATTTTAAACTTAATCTTCTATGTCAGTATTTTATCATTGGATATAAGCTTTTGAACGATTGGAAGACGTTTGTAGGAAAGCAGTCACATGAGAATTATGAGTGCTAAGGCCATAAAACAGAGTTTTCCAGTTGGAACCAACTATCAAAAACAAGAAATATTTTATACCTACTTATCTTTAATGGGCTATGATAACTGGTATAACATTTTGGCGATTTTTGTGATATTTGAATTATTTTTGTGTTATTAACGTTTATCGATGTATTAGGACGACTCATTTTGCACATACATAGATATTGGATTTTCCTACGTTCGTACTTTATAAGTGCTGTTATAATCTCAAAGCTAAAAAAATAGGAATAGCAAATGCCTTTGGTGCCCGGACTCGTTGCTCACCAGAAAAAGGAAATACAGGTAGATTCAATTTCATTTCTACAAAAAATTAAGGTTCATTTTCTTAAAAGACAAATGATTTGACATGAATAATTTTACTAACCTGTATACATATTTTTCGTGTAGGTTAAAGTGCTTCTAAATTTGTAATTTATTTAAAAATAGTTTTGTTTTTATAAATCAGAAAAATCGCGTAAATGTAAAATTAACGGATTCCATCTTCAAAAGGTGGAAATATTTTAAATATATGAGACAGACAGCATTTGAAAATCAATTAGTTTAGGTTACAAATAGAAGCTATGGAATGTAGAATAAACATTTAACGCTGAAAATTTTGTATGAAAGATTCATATTCAGTGGAAAATAAATCATGAGCTTTACTTTGAAATCAAAAAAATCATTTGAAACTCATCCACCAAAATTTAAGTATAAGTATTTACAAGTCATTTCCTCTTGCAACTTTTAAAAAACTCAAGTTTTCATAGAAGAATTTTAAATGAATATTGTTGACTGTATTGTCGTTTTCGGTTGGAGGTTCGGAGTTACTCCTTTTTGACTCCGCTTACTCCAAAATAATTCTATTGGCTGTTCCGAGTTATGTTTTCGGAGTATTTTTCTGTTCCGGAATTAATAAAGGAGTAGACCCGGAACACACATATACATATAAATCCTTTCCTCTGATTATTTGTCAAATTAATTTTACTCGACTAAACGTGCAAAACATACATAAATATTAGACAATTTACGCACACACACATACATATTTCACAAATTAGTCTCGGAACAATAGAAAGAAAATAGTTCGATTGGAATCAAAAGGGAGTAGTACTGTTCCGAAATCCAATCGAAAACGACATATGTTTCAAGTTTAAATCATATTACCTAGGCCGCAGTGTTACCTCTGAACATTTTGAGAAAGTGTCAAAAAGGTCTCCGAGAGGAAAGAAGGTGTCCCTCAAAAATTTCAGTTAGAATGCAACATTAAATTGAGTTTTTTATTAATAGGTACATAATTAAAGTACCTACATATTTAGGTAGCATAGTTAAGTAAACATTAGAAATATTCAAAAAAAAAATGCTAAATAAGTAGTTATGTATGACATTAAGTTTTAAGTACATATTTGTTCTCAATACTTTTCTATGTGAACATTATCAGCAACCCATTCTTCTAAGCCCAATTCAGTACTCGCCGCACAGCCGTACTTGAGCTGTGAAAAAAACTCAATATTTTCTTACAAATAAGTATAAATTTAAATAAAGAAAAAAACTCAATATTTTTTTACAAATAAGTATAAATTTAAATAAAGAAATTCATTTTAATGATTTTTAAATACTTTGAACCAGAACAGTTCTATATTTTGAATTAAAAAAATATCTTCAAGACATGCTTCATTAGGTTATAACTAAGGATTTGTACCTACTCGTCAATTATCTTCTCGGGATAAGAGATCAAATTTTCAAATTCAGAAACCAAATAAAAATAGTGCAATTAATGATTTCTGGGTCTAAGAAACGTATCACAGACAACTGACCACATAATTATTTGATGTTTTAAAATATTTGTTTATTTGTCCATTTTTAATAATCCTTTCAGCCTCGTGTCTAAATGTATGCCTTGTGTATAAATATCAAAGAGAATTTTGATATTTGTCTCATTCATAGTCTACTTTATGTAATTCAACATTTAAAAGATGTTGTTTAAAAAAAAATTGATATACCAACCAGTGACAAAACATTCTTTACTGAAAAGATAAGATAAATACATTTGTTGCTTGATTTCAAAAAGGTGTCCAAAATCGATTATTTTTGAAAAGAGGTGTCCTGGTGTCCGGAGGTATGAAAAGGTTTGACCTTTGTCCCAAAGCTAACCCTGCCTAGGCGTGATATATTTTCAGAATGCAGAAAATGCTCTTCCACATACATATGTTATGTGAAGATTTGAGAAAGAATAGTCGAAAGCTGTCTTCTGTGGGCCCTATCAATAATCATATTTAGTAACGACTTAAATATTTAAGTGAAATGGACCATAATTGTATCGGCTCTAAATAATAAACCAAAAATGGTATGACTTAAATATTAAGGTGGACCCTAAATAATGAATATTACATGGCATGGACTCTAAAATATGAAACATAACATGTATGGTTCATTTTTTATAGTCCATACAATTATGGTCTATTTTCCTTAAATATTTAAGTCGTTACTAAATTTGATTATTGGTAGGGCCCTGTGAAACTTATTGAATAAAAGTACCGTCTCAATTGTGGATGGAGATCTTTCACGATTAGGTAATTTTTTAAAATATAATAACGGTACCTTTATTCAATTAGTTTCACAGAAGACAGTTTCAACTATTCTTTCTCAAAGTGAATTGTTCTTCGAGATTTTTGTCGTTCTAGATTTTGTCTTTCTAGATTTTTGTTGTTCTAGATTATATGCATTCTATATTTTGGTTTTCTAGATTTTTGTAAATCGAGATTTTGACCATCTAGATTATGGGTTTCGAGATTTTGTCTTTGGTGATTTTGGTTTTCTAGATTTCGTGGTAGACCCGAATGGAATACAAATTATGGTGCAAAAGTCAATGAATGGAAGAATTTAAAAAGTTACAAGAAAAAGTTAATGGTTTAGCTTTTTTGGAATTATCTGTTTACAACGCCCAAGCGTCATTTTATTTTTGACGCCCGGGCGTCATTTTGTTTTTGACGCCCAGGCGTCATTTTATTTTTGACGCCTGGGCGTCAATTTGTTTTTGACGCCCGGGCGTCATTTTACTTTTGACGCCCGGGCGTCAATTTATTTCTGACGCCCGGGCGTCATTTTATTTTTGACGCCCAGGCGTCATTTTTTTTTGACGCCCGGGCTTCATCTTGTTTTTGACGCCCAGGCGTCATTTTACTTTTTCTCCCGGGCGTCAATTTATTTCTGCCGCCCGGGCGTCATTTTATTTTTGACGCCCAGGCGTCATTTTTTTTTGACGCCCGGCGTCATTTTGTTTTTGACGCCCGGGCGTCATTTTATTTTTGACGCCTGGGCGTCAATTTGTTTTTGACGCCCGGGCGTCATTTTACTTTTGACGCCCGGGCGTCAATTTATTTCTGACGCCCGGGCGTCATTTTATTTTTGACGCCCGGGCGTCATTTTATTTTTGACGCCCGGGCGTCATTTTGATTTTGAAGCCCGGGCGTCATTTTATTTTTGACGCCCAGGCGTCATTGTTTTTTGACGCCCGGGCGTCATTTTGTTTTTGAAGCCCGGGCGTCAATTTATTTTTGACGCCTGGGCGTCAATTTGTTTTTGACGCCCGGGCGTCATTTTACTTTTGACGCCCGGGCGTCAATTTATTTCTGACGCCCGGGCGTCATTTTATTTTTGACGCCCAGGCGTCATTTTTTTTTGACGCCCGGGCGTCATTTTACTTTTTCTCCCGGGCGTCAATTTATTTCTGAAGCCCGGGCGTCATTTTATTTTTGACGCCCAGGCGTCATTTTTTTTTGACGCCCGGGCGTCATTTTGTTTTTGACGCCCGGGCGTCATTTTACTTTTTCTCCCGGGCGTCAATTTATTTCTGACGCCCGGGCGTCATTTTACTTTTGACGCCCAGGCGTCAATTTATTTCTGACGTCCGGGCGTCATTTTATTTTTGACGCCCAGGCGTCATTTTTTTTTGACGCCCGGGCGTCATTTTGTTTTTGACGCCCAGGCGTCATTTTTTTTGACGCCTGGGCGTCAATTTGTTTTTGACGCCCGGGCGTCATTTTATTTTTGACGCCTGGGCGTCAATTTGACTTGACGCCCGGGCGTCATTTTACTTTTGACGCCCGGGCGTCAATTTATTTCTGACGCCCAGGCGTCATTTTTTTTGACGCCCGGGCGTCATTTTGTTTTTGACGCCCGGGCGTCATTTTATTTTTGACGCCCAGGCGTCATTTTTTTTGACGCCCGGGCGTCATTTTGTTTTTGACGCCCGGGCGTCATTTTACTTTTGACGCCCGGGCGTCAATTTATTTCTGACGCCCGAGCGTCATTTTATTTTTGACGCCCGGGCGTCATTTTATTTTTGACGCCCAGGCGTCATTTTTTTTTGACGCCCGGGCGTCATTTTACTTTTTCTCCCGGGCGTCAATTTATTTCTGACGCCCGGGCGTCATTTTATTTTTGACGCCCAGGCGTCATTTTTTTTTGACGCCCGGGCGTCATTTTTTTTTTGACGCCCGGGCGTCATTTTGTTTTTGACACCCGGGCGTCAATTTATTTTTGACGCCTGGGCGTCAATTTGTTTTTGACGCCCGGGCGTCATTTTATTTTTGACGCCTGGGCGTCAATTTGTTTTTGACGCCCGGGCGACATTTTACTTTTGACGCCGCGCGTCAATTTATTTCTGACGCCCAGGCGTCATTTTTTTTGAAGCCCGGGCGTCATTTTGTTTTTGACGCCCAGGCGTCATTTTGTTTTTGACGCCCGGGCGTCATTTTATTTTTGACGCCTGGGCGTCAATTTGTTTTTGACGCCCGGGCGTCATTTTACTTTTGACGCCCGGGCGTCAATTTATTTCTGACGCCCGGGCGTCATTTTATTTTGACGCCAGGGCGTCATTTTATTTTTGACGCCTGGGCGTCAATTTATTTCTGACGCCCGGGCGTCATTTTATTTTTGACGCCCAGGCGTCATTTTTTTTTGACGCCCGGGCGTCATTTTGTTTTTGACACCCAGGCGTCATTTTACTTTTGACGCCCGGGCGTCAATTTATTTCTGACGTCCGGGCGTCAATTTATTTTTGACTTCTGGGCGTCAATTTTATTTTGACGCCCGGGCGTCATTTTATTTTTGACGCCCGGGCGTCATTTTTTTTGACGCCTGGGCGTCATTTTGTTTTTGACGCCCGGGCGTCAATTTTTTTGACGCCCGGGCGTCATTTTATTTTTGACGCCCAGGCGTCATTTTACTTTTGACGCCCGGGCGTCAATTTTTTTGACGCCCGGACGTCATTTTATTTTTGACGCCCAGGCGTCATTTTACTTTTGACGCCCGGGCGTCAATTTATTTCTGACGCCCGAGCGTCATTTTGTTTTTGACGCGTCATTTTATTTTTACGCCCAGGCGTCATTTTTTTTGACGCCTGGGCGTCAATTTGTTTTTGACGCCCGGGCGTCAATTTATTTCTGACGCCCGGGCGTCATTTTATTTTTAACGCCCAGGCGTCATTTTTTTTTGACGCCCGGGCGTCATTTTGTTTTTGATGCCCGGGCGTCAATTTATTTCTGACGCCCGGGCGTCATTTTATTTTTGACGCCCGGGCGTCAATTTGTTTTTCACGCCCGGGCGTCATTTTGTTTTTGACGCCCGGGCGTCATTTTACTTTTGACGCCCGGGCGTCATTTTGTTTTTCACGCCCGGGCGTCATTTTACTTTTTCGCCCGGGCGTCATTTTATTTTTGACGCCCAGGCGTCATTTTTTTTTGACGCCCGGGCGTCATTCTGTTTTTGACGCCCGGGCGTCATTTTATTTTTGACGCCTGGGCGTCAATTTATTTCTGACGCCCGGGCGTCATTTTGTTTTTCACGCCCGGGCGTCATTTTACTTTTCTGCCCGGGCGTCAATTTATTTCTGACGCCCGGGCGTCATTTTGTTTTTGACGCCCGGGTGTCATTTTGTCAAAGACTTTTTGAACTGTTCATTAAAATCAGTCAAAAATTATAATTTACTGTCTTAAACTATATTTCAAGTTGTTTTATCGGTTGTTTTTGTGGTGGGATGTAGTTTAGATTAAGCGCATTTTTGTTCACGATACTAAATGAAATAATATGATTTAAGAGTATTTTACAAAAATACCCAGTATCATACTAAAATTGCTTTAATATCGTATTAAATTCATAAAAATCTGCGCTATTATTTTTATTATTCAGGTTTTTATTTTCACACCGATACTAAAATACCCTTTTTTAATGTTTCTAGCAAAAATATGAACAAATCTAGTTTTTGCTGGTCCGGGGCCTAGAGTGGTTTTTCTGACGAGGCAAAAGGGTTCATAATCGACAAGGCCCTAGTTTTGGCCATTACTCAGCCATGCTAGGGCCTTGCCGGAATTTATTTAAAACTCTCGAGTGCCATGACGAAAACTAGAATGTTTTTATGCGCGGGAAACAACAACTGAAATCACTGATAAGCGAAAGCATAGTTCAGAAAAATCATAAATTAGATAAAAAAAAATGTTACGATCTTTCAAGTTTCCAGGAGAATTTTGATTTCTTAACTGTTATTTCAGTAAAAGGTATTTTTAACAGGTATTGGGAAGTAGCAATAACAGTTAGTAACAGTTAGCGATAACTAGCAGTTTGGCCCATCCCTAGTATCGGTACATACAAATTTAATAAAACATAACACTAAAAAAAAATAAGTTTTATTTAAGTTAAATCTACTATTAATGTTTTTGAATGAACAATAACCACTTAAGTGGGCTACCACCATTGCATTTGGCTGGAAGTATTGCTACATCAACCATCAGATTTCTTTAGTGGTGCTAGTTTTTATGTTCAATGTTTTAATTTTATAGTTTAGTGCCGTCAACTGGAATTGAACCCAGCCATCTCTTAGGCATATGCGCTACGCATTTCGCCACCGAAATCACCTGATCGTGCCCATCCAATTTGAAGTTTATCTTTATAAAACAAATTTAGAGACAACTGGCGTTTTTACTAGCAAGTTAGTTGTTGTTCATTCGATGTCTTTCTCTTTCCGTACACCTAAGGTACATAAGTACTTTGGCTTTTAAACGTTTAATCTCTATGTAGATGTCCTTAAGGTATCTTCTTTAATTGTTCAAACTTGGCTCATCTATAACTGCCCCCA
This sequence comes from Melangyna quadrimaculata, assembly GCA_949320155.1. NCBI lineage: Eukaryota > Metazoa > Arthropoda > Insecta > Diptera > Syrphidae > Melangyna > Melangyna quadrimaculata. The sequence goes on from OX439485.1 coordinate 69,004,840, forward strand.
TGTCATGAAACCCCCGGCACAGTCTCCCGATTTAAACGTAATTGAAAACCTGTGGTCCATTTTGGATACGAATATTCGAAAACGCCACATCTCAAACAAAAATGATCTGAAGACTGCTTTAATTGAAGAATGGGAAAGAATACCTCCAGAAACAACAAAAAAATTGGTGGATTCATATCAAAATCGGCTTAAAACAATAATAGAGCAAAAGGGGGGGCATACTAAATATTAACATTTATATTAATTTGTGTTATCTTTTTTTAATAACTGTTTATTTTGAATGGGTCAAATAAGCTGTGACATTGAATTGTTGATTTAATTTTGTTTTTGTTATTTTGTTGTGTAATTTTAATCTAAACTAAAAAAATGAAGTTATTTTGTTTAATTTAAACACCTAATGAACCTTTCTGCGTTTTTATTTTTTTGATAACTTTCTTCGCTAAGGAGCTATTCTCTTTTTAAACTTTTTAATATATGATGGGTCAAATAAGCTGTGACCCACTGTATATGTATGTATGTAATTATTTTCTTTATTTGACAAAAATAAATGAATGACTTTATATTTGTAATAGTTTTTAAAGTGAGTGTTTTAAAGGCTTTTGTAAATGAAAGCAAAGAATTCATATAAAAAAGATGAATAACATAATTAAAGAGAACCACTGAAAAATTTATAACCATAGCATCTTCTTTGGATGTGTTTTTATATTTCACCATGACACACAATATATAGGTAGTTAATCAAACCATCAGCCAGCCTAACAAGCCAGTAGTATTTATTATATATATTCTACCGATATTGAGATCATATATGAATTGAACATGATACTCAAGGGGGGGTCATGACCATAAAAGATCTAGCTTTTATTTCTAATTTAATCCAACTCATATAGAAAAACAAAATTTTAATCTCCCAGGGGGGGGTCATGACCCCCGTGACCCCCCCCGTGGATCCACGCTTGGTCGGGAACAATACTGACCAACTGAAAATAGTCACCACATTGTATTCTAAACTCCTCACTTCGATCACAAAAACATACTTAATACTCTCCAACGAATACAAAACACGGTAATAGAAAAAACATTCTAAAAAAAAACTTAGGTTCTTTTGGATGGAAAAAAACAAAAAGGCCCCCCGTAGACAACTGAAGCGTGCTACGACCGAAGCAAGATTGAAGTTCGTCTTTTAAGCTGTTGCCGCTTCGTGCATCTCTGATACCAATCGTCCCAACACCCACGGTTTGCAAGATATTTGCGTTGTTTCAACCGTCCTGTTTTTCAACCGTACCCAGTCTCCCCTAATTGCGTTTTCGAACGTCGATTAATTTTTTTAAATTTCAATCTTTTTGAAGCTTTTCGTGTAGTGTCTATACAAAATTAATAAAACCCCAAATATGTACAAACATTTCGTAATGTAAACGGGCTGTATTCATTGATCGAAATGTGTGTTAACCTGTAGTTGAGCAAAAATGGAGTTTAAAAATGGACTATGGAATAAATAAAAATGAAATTAAAAAATATAAAAAAAAAAAAATAAACATCGATAGAATAAGAATTGCCTTTTCCACTAGGGGTAACTTTTTCTATAAAGCAAAAGTAAATAATAAATAAATAAATAAATTGGTACAAGTAAAAATGTAATTGAACATTTTAAATAAGAGATTTATTTCTGTGTAGAGATAAGGTACATGCTGTATATTTTGTATTGTCAATTTGGACCCGAGGCCGAGCCCACCCTGGTACTTGCATATCCATTGCTAAGTTTAATTTTCATCATTTATTTTGAACAGTGTATAGCTAGTGTAGAAATCATAAGATTAATTAAAGTGAAATCATTCTTATCAGACATTATTAATTTAAGAAATATCAATTGATACTACACATATACTCGCTACTCGTAATTGTCCAAACTGACCCAGAGTGTATCAAAAAAGTTTAAAATAACACCAATGTATGTATGTACATATGTATGTACTGCAATATGACGACTATTATATTATAATAATTTTAAACAAGAAAAGGTTTCAAATTCAAATTGCGCAACCACATGAAGGGTTCTATCAACTGATAGCCGGCAAATTGTTATCAAAAACAATAACCACCGTCCGGCTATGAAGTCGGAATTGAACCTCCTAAATGTACGAGTATGGCATATAGTTTAATTGCTTATTAAACACAACTTCTATTTTCTTATTTTATCAAAACACATAACAGAATAAAACAATACACCACTACATCATAGCTACAACCATCAAACAATCAGTTTGTGATTGTGATGGAGCTCCTCTAGCGTCTGGCCCAGCTACACCATCCCGATCAGTCTATTCATTTCTGTTCCAGAAGTCATACCGTTCGCGTGTTCGAGTCGTTTAAATACCGTTCATAACGTGGAACGTGCATTTTAATGTGTCAAGTGGAAGAATTCTATTATCAGTTGGACGAGTAGCTTTTTAACCAAACAAAAATCGTGGGCACGATCTCTTCTCGCTTTTACTTTTCTTTTGAGAGGCAGGGCTGGCTGGCTGATGGTGCGGGGGATGACCATTATGATTCCAATTCTGACGTTGTTGATCAACCAACAAAAATAACCGTACAAAATTGCGTTTCTATACACTATCATACACAAGAATAGAGGAGACTTGTGCTTGTGATGAAAGACGGTTAATTGATTTAAATTGGTCGGTTTATTGGTCAGGCTGATGGGAATGCCCAGCAATTGGAACGGGTCGGTGTTGGATTGAGATCGGTTCGGTGGTGATAATTCACATAGAAGGGGAAACCTCATCAGAAATCACTCGCTCAGCACTCGATAAAGTTACCGTGCAGCGGGTACTCGTGCGGGCTTCTTTAATTTTCCGTTCGGCTCCCTGCTCTGTTTTTTTTTCTTCATATTATAATAGATTTTTTGCAAACTGCAGACGAAAGTGCATCAAATTAAAAGATTTACAGTTTTATGTTGCTTCCTGTAAAAACACAAAAAAAAAAAAATAATACACGATCAAAAGTTTTAAAAGCCAATCAATATTTGAGTTATGTGATTATTTATGAGTTTTTATAAGTGATTCGAAATTTCAAGAGTTTTTTAAATCAATTCTGGAAAAAAACATTTCGATATTGTATAATTATGGCTTTTAAATGAGCTGTTTATTATTATTTGAATAAGCAAACATAAAGTGAGTTGTTTAATCAAGGATTATTCTTCCTATCTTGGCTAGACAAATAATTAAAATGATTTAAGAGGATACCTACTTACATTAATTTTGCGAGACCGCAGTGGATTTTACGAAAAAAAGGAGTTTATATATAGGTGAGTTAACGACGATTGATTAAATGTTTGTGGCTGTAACCGTTACAAGTGTTTTATAATTTTTGAAACAAAAAAAAAAAAATAATGCGAGTCATAAATCCAATTACCTATTTATTGTTCTTTTGTTTTATTATTTTCAAATAAAATATTATTTGCGCTTTTTCCATGACTAAGTTCGTTATTGTTATTTATCTTTAAATAATGTACGTTTTTTTACGTTAAACCTTACAATACATACAACAATGGATAGGATAGGATATATAAAGAGAAATTAAACCATTCATAAAAATCATCAAATTGAATGGTTTTTTTTTTTTTTTGTTTCTCACAAGTCTGAAAAATAACAATAACAATTTTGTTTGCTTATTCTCCTTCTCATTTCTTCCGTTATTCCCTTAAAATGAAATGGACCACTTGTATCGCATGAACTTGATCTTCTGTTTCAACAAGACTTGGTTAACATTTCAAAGATGTTTTACTTTATTTATTAAAAAAATATGGGAAAGTCAAAAAAATTATTAAGACTTTTTTTGTAAACTTTGCACATCACTATTGTTTGTTCTCTTTTGAAATACAGTCAACTCCGCTTAATTAAGTAGAATTATTTACTGACTTCAATTGAGTTGGTTTACTTCAAGTTTTCATTTTAAAATTGAGTAATTAAGTAATAAAAGAAAACTTGCCAAGGTTTTTGTATATACAAAGAAGAACTTGGCTTTTTTTAAACATTTATGTTTTTAGTGTGATTTCACTTGTTTTTGCAAGGATTCTTTTTATCAGGAAAAGTGGGTGGAATAAACGCCCAATGAGAGCCTCAAGGAAAAGTAAAGTCTGAACCATACCTGTGTCATGTGTTGTGTTGTGGAGTCATGAGTCGCTATCACTACAATGTATTTTATATGCGTAGAACCATTTTTGTCTCGTGTGTTGTGTTGCAGTGTGGCGCATAAAATATATGGAATGACAGCGACACACGACTCCACAACACAACACAACACAACACAACACAACACAACACAACACAACACAACACAACACAACACAACACAACACAACACAACACACGACACAGATGTGGATGAGGCTTAAGTTCTTAATGCATACCTTTTGTATGTACTACAAGTCCTACGTCCTACCCGTTTCCCAATTTTCATAAGTTGGAAGTGCTTAAGTTCTTAATGTATACCTTTTGTATGTACTACAAGTCCTACGTCCTACCCGTTTCCCAATTTTCATAAGTTGGAAGTGCTTAAGTTCTTAATGTATACATTTTGTTTCCCAATTTTCATAAGTTGGAAGTGCTCCATTGAAATGATAATAATTGATGAGAAGTGGGTGGATGCCACGCCCCTGCATGCAAATTTCATGATTTCAACTTTTTCTTTGTACCCAAAAACTAACCGCTTTACCAAATTTCATAATCCTGCACAAATCAAAAGTGCTTTCAATATAATTTAATATTAATTTTGTGAAAATGGGTGGTTGCCGCGCCCAATGCACAAAAAGTCACAAATTTTGAATTTTCCTTTTTCTTGCATGCAAGTTCTATCGCTCTACCAAATTTCATTATTCTACGACAATCAGAAGTTTTTTACATAGTTGAAATCAATTCTGAGAAAATGGGCGGGTGCCACGCCCCTGAACGGATAATTTAAAATTTTTAAATATCTCCTTTGTATTGACCACATGATCTTCCTGCAACAATCAAAAGTGATCCATATAAATAATAACAATTTTGAGAAAATGGGCGGACGCAACGCCCCCTGAATGGTGAACATCAAATTTTGAAATTAAGCTTTTGTTTGCAGTTCAAGAGTCCTACCGCTCTACCAAATTTCATCATTCTACGACAACCAGAAGTGCACCATAATTGATATCAATTCTGCGAAAATGGGCGGATGCCACGCCCTCTGAATGAAAAATACCAATTTTTAAAATGTTGCATTTGCTTGCAGTTCTAGCCCTGCCGTTCTACCAAATTTCATCATTCTACGACAGCCAGAAGTGCTCCTCATAATTGATATCAATTTTATTCAAATAAGCGGTAGCCACGCCCCTGAATGTAAAATCTCAAATTTTGACTTTGCCTGCACTTTAAGCCCTACCGATGTACCAAATTTCGTCATTCTGTGACAATCAGAAGTGCTCCAAATAATTTATATCAATTCTATGAAAATGGGCGGGTACCACGCCCCCTGAATGGAAAATCTTAAATTTTCGATTTTTTCCTTTGTATACACCAAAAGGCCTCCCTTTGTGTGAAATAACAAGATTCTACGATGTCGGGAAGTGCTCCATAACTTTGGTGATCTGTCACTCACTTACTAGTGAGTCAGTTACGGTTTTTGCGATTTTTGCAGTCTCATATCCCGGGAACCACTAATGCTAATGAATTGAAATTTGGTGAGCTGTCTTAGCCTGGTGAGCTTAGCAAATGCTGCGAGTTTATTGGTACTGAAGTAATAGGGGGTCGAAAATCGCCTGAGTTTGATCCTGTAAAAAGGGTGTAGTGCCAGAACTTGACTGGACACTACCCTACCGTGCCCTTTAATTGTTCAGCATAAGTTAAGCAACAAGTTAAATTTAATACATTTTTTCGGAATTAAGAATATTAATAAAGATTTAAGCTTTAAAAAAAATATTTTTATTTATAGTGATTTACTAGCTGACCTGGCAAACGTTGTTTTCTGCCATATAAATTATTTCTAGTGAATATTTGGAAATTTGGGTTAATAGGTATTTCTCAATGCCAAAAGCTTAAAAAAAAAACATAAAACTTGATCAGAAAAAAAAATCTGGATAGGGACACCCTAATCACTTAGCGGTATGAAATACACTTTACAACCTTTTCTCATAATACCAAATATACACAAAACACCGTCAGACGAGATTTTTACATATGTATATAAGTAGGTACATGGTACATTTCGTCATAATTAAAAAAAACGTTTTAAATTAAAAATTAAGTTTGTTAGAAATGTTTAAAATTTTTTTATTTAAAAAAAAAAAAAAAATTAACATAAGTGTGCTTTATCTTTTTTTCTGTAAAACAAATATTTACTGGGAGAACTGAATTAACCCTTAAAATTGCCCTTTCCCCTGTTAAGTACAGCTACAATATCAGTGGCGGATCAAGGACGGGGGGGGGGGGGTCAACGCCAAAAAACAATAAACATAAACATGTTAAATGTAAACGTAACTAATTCCATAAAAGCTTACTAGGTCAAGAGATTTTTGGGGTTTTAACTCTAAGGACTGTTAAAAATCGCAGTCAGAGCTTAACAACAAACATTTTAAATGCTCCAACAACAACAATCCAAAAAACTTAGCTAATCCAAGAGAATTTTCAAGGGCTCAACTCAAAAACTATCAATCTCGGAGGGAATTTCCATAAAAGATTGAGGTTGGAGCTAAATTTCAACAACGTATGTACATTTTAAATGTAACATAAATTGTTTCACTTCGGGCTTGGTCTCGCAATTCTGTTTTTCTGTTTGTATCTCAACCTGCAGCCTATAAGTCACTGAAGTGATTTTCTTAAAGCTTTGGAATTAAGGTTCTTAGTAAATTGAAATTTTAAGCTCAAAAGATAACTGTATTTGCCATACAACCAATATGCAAAAATTGATTTATTTCAAAAAGGGCTCTAATCAATTTCCAATTTCAAAACATAAGGGCTCGACCGCCTTCTAACAACACCAACGTAGCCTCAATCCCCTAAGAGGCGAGTACCAAAGCAATCTAAGATCTCGAACGAATCGTATCCGGTGAAACCCGGAATGTTTTTTTTTTTTCAATTACACTGGACTCATCAAGGAAGACAATTCTACAATTCAATTTCCGTTATCGACAGCTTGCATCAATTCATCGAACATCTTGACTCAATGCAACTCCATCGGAATCCATTCCACACTCCAATTCTCGATTAAATAATGCGTAGAAATGTACTAAAAACCGGATCTTCCCCGATTTCCAACTTTCCTGAAAATGTGCGGAATATTTCTTCATAGTGTCCTCCCTTGTGCCAATACAAATCCATCAAACCCAATATTGTGAAAATCGAACGATCTGTTCTCAAGTTATCCTACTATAAAGCGAAATTTACACCTTCGAGAATTTTACCTGTTGAGAATTTTAAGAATTTTTTTTCCTTAACCTTCGCGGAACAATAACGAACAAACCCCCAGAAGGATGTATCCAATTTGGTTCCGTCGTTTTCAAGTTTTAAGTATCCGTACAAACCACGATCCATTTTTATATACATACATAGATAATATTAAAAATAAACAAGTAAGAAATGAACAAGCAATTAATTACTCTCTATCTCTACAATATACGATTTATTTCTTGTTTTACACATTAAATAACCACAACCAATCGGCCTGCGAAATTCTTAAATATCATTAAAAACTAAAATCTATCAAACAAAAATTAGCATCGAGTTTCTGAGAAAATTATTTTCAAGCCCAACAACTTCTAACAAAACAAAAAAATTTTTGTAATGCAAAGAAATGTAGATATGCCTTTATTTATGGGCCGCACTGATCTGCCCTTTTTTCTGCCCTTTTTTCTGCATTTTTTTTTTTTAATATGAACACGGTGAACATACCATGGATTTTAATTTCAATTTCATAATTTTTGCTAGCATACATTAATTCAGTTGACAGCTTTTTCAAAATATTTGGAAAGCATATCTTAACCCCTCCGTTAACCTGTGCCCCAAAACCACTTTAGTAAATAAATCATCTGCCTATATTCAATTTTCGTCATTTCCCACCTTCCTCATTGTCGAAATATACATTCTATTCAAAACAATAATTTCCATCCAACTGGAAACGAAAAAGAAATGTATAACTAAATTTTAATTTAAAAATGGCTACCTTTTCTTCACGCTATTTAATGATAACACCAAAGGAAACCAATTTAAATAAATCATTTCCAATGTCAAACAAGAATCCCGCTACTTATAACCCTCGACACTGATGCTCATTTAGCCGCCAATAATTTTCAAATAAATAATCCAGCTGGCATCCCATTGAATTCAAAATAAATGTATCTGTCGATTTCACTCATCCGCTCCTGTCTGCGACGTGCATTTCACAGCTTTTCTTAGCAAATAGAAATAAACACAAACATTAAAAAAAAAATCATTCACACGTGCAATTTAGTGGTTGTGTGTTTTTTTCTTAAATTATTTTTGTTTAACGGAAAACTTAACATGACGTTAAAATAATAATTTTTTGTTGTGTAAATTTTTAATTTTCTGCATGATGTAGATTGCAGTGTTGTTCGTTTAAATATATCGGTCGTTCATAGTCCTTCATGATTATACCCTTTAACTTTTTCCCAATAAATAATCAGATGCAGTGGCGGATTTTCAGCTCAGCGCAAATAAATTTTGTTTGAGGCCTTTTACTTTCCATTGAAAATTAGTCTAAGGGCCGAACTGTGGGGATTTGAATGGTGGTTATGACAGTCAATTGAGAATTTGTTACCAAAACTCTGAAACACAATTTTATAACGAAATTTTTGAATTCTACACAGTTGTATTAAAATCTGAAAAGTAATTTTAAAAATTTGTTGTCAGATTCTCTGTGCTTAGCGCTTAAAACGATAGAGGGTGGCAATGTCTTCAAGATTACATTTCTACAAGTTATCAACTGGTGGTTTTTGCTAACTTTATTGCCTTCTATCTTTTTAGGTATAATTATGTAGAGAGTTTGAAATTAAGACAACAAATGTTCAAAATAACAAGCCAAACATTTTTGTTGTTGACAAACCGACAAATTTTTAGTGTATGCTGTAGACTTTGATGAACCTTAAGCCTAGTACGCTGCTGATGTGAAACGAAAAATCCCATACAAAAATGACATGACGAAATCATAAGCGCAAAATTTCGTTGTGCTTTTCGTTCTGTGGTACGCTGTTCGACCAACTAAATTTATGATTATACCAGATTGCTTTAACAAGTCTCCACTCTATTTTCGCACAGAATTAAATGCCCGGACCTTTAATTGTGTGCGAAAAAATTACATTTGGGTTTGTCCGTTTTTTTATTTGCTCTTACTTATTCCATTACAGCATGGCTGTTGTTTTGATTTTTTCGTTAAATTTTGATTAATTTATTTGCAATTTGTGAAACTCTCCATGAATACTTTTCCGCTGTGTTTTCGTAATCATTTCGTTGTCTTTTTGGAGATCACAGGAAAATTTCGTTTCGCATCAGCAGCGTACTAGGCTTTAAAGCGAGAAGTTCAAGTTGTTATACAAAGTGTTGTGGTGCTTGTACACCAAATAAGTTTGTCCAAATTGAATGTACTGGACTACGCACATATGCAGACAAAAAAGTGTGAGTTGGTTAGTGCAAAAATATTTTTTGAAAGTTTTTTTTTTGTAGTTTTCTAGTGTTTTATTGTGCATTTCTATCTCTTGTATTTTAATTTGATTTTTAAAGCAGGGATAAGACATTTTTTATACAAAACAGTCTTCATTCATCCTCTACTTAAACAAATGTTTGCTTTATCTGAAGAATAAATACTATGTGAGGTTTAACACTGACTAATGACAAAAAAACTGTCATGTAAAAGTAAAGTAATTTAGTGACTAACTGCCCCGTGCTCGCGTTGCTTCGCACAGTTTTATGAATGATAATTTGCTTACTATTAATATTAAGATACAAACGGGTGCAAGTCTAACCCCATTTTCTAAGATATTTTTAACAAACATTTTTCGTTTTAAGTATATTTGTATGTATTATAAAAATAATAAATTTAATTTTTTGTTTAGTATTAACGATTTGCAATTTGCTTACCGCTAGTTATCTTAAAGTATACATGGATTAATTTAATATGTTGGCACAAAAGGTGTGTGTTTTTTTTGATTAATTTACATTTAATTGTCATTATATTTGGTTTTTAATCTTAAACTATTGTCGGCTTCACGTCTCGGATTGTTCAGGCCCGGTTGTCATTGGGGTGGTAAGGTTATGGACGAACCAATTAGGGAGCCAATAGTTAATATATAAACGGCATTCTCTTGAAATATTTTTTCTGCGTGAAGACCACTTCGTTTTTCGCACATGTACCCCGCAATAAGATTTAGCAAATCGCTTCAATGGCATGTTCACGCACATAGTCAGCCATCGCAGGTTGACCTTGAATAATAATCTCTGTAAGAAGTTGATGTTGATACCTTCGATTATGAAGCCCATGTTGGTAAATTATAATGCCCTCCAATTTAAATCACAAACAAAAAGAAAATAACCGTATTAAATCACTTTAGAGCTTTCCAGATTAATTAGGCGCGAATAATTAAAATAAATTCTGCACAGGGGTCTTACTGTTAACCTACTTCAATCACTTCTCTTCGCGCATATTTTTTTACGTTCCGCTGCGTTGTATAAAGTAAAGTAAAGTATGTCGTACCTTTCCTTACTCTGTTCTACTTTTATGTCCATAACTTTTTTGACACAGCAAATTGATTCTTGTCGCCATATAAACAATTGATCTACGAAAAAGTACCTTTTCAATGGTCTGAGGGCCAGCTCCCATACAAAAATTGCCATTGTCCTATGATTGAAAAAGTAAGGCTTTAGAGGTGTAGAGCCTTTTTTTGTGACCTATATTTTCGATCTGAATTCCATTTTGAAAAAATGAACTTAGGAAAGAACCGACAGCCTAAGTACATATACTTTTTAATGGTTTAAATAAAATGTGTCGTTAAAACTAAGGAAAACCTTGTTTTTACCAACCGCAAAGAAGTTTTTTAAAGTATAAGATTTTTTATTAGATTATTTTATTAATCACTTTATTAATCACTGCAGGGAACGAAAAAGGGTCATAATCCGAGGTAATTAATCCGAACAAAATTAATTAATTAATTAATTAATTAAAAAAAATTAATTCAATAAAATAATAACAGTGCGTATAGGCCCCCGCAGTGCATCTACATACATCTGTTTGCCATTGTTTTTGTGGATTGCTGGTGGCTCTGTATTGAGAAGGTACATGGGTACTTTGAGGGCGATCAGCTACAATTATTCTCAATTTTTTTTAAAGCAGCAATAGTTAGGGCGTTAAGGCTTATTTTAGGTCAAACCTTGCACTTCGTTCTGACGGGATGAGCTTTGGTACACTTATAGTCCACATCTTAAGTTTACTTTAAAGAAGTGTTTCCACGGTGGCAACACTGGTAGACCGGAGATATAAGGGTTGCCTTCTGACCATGTTTTAACACGAAAATTTCACATAAATTAGCCTATAAATCGGAAACCAGACTTCGATTGATGTCGTGGAATGTCTCGTTGTATTTAGAATACTTGAAGCCATAGGAATATGTTAGTTTTTTGACACCTCCCCCACTCTTGTACGCTGGGAGAGCAAAATACCCTCGGTGGAAACGGGTTTTTTTATTTGTCAGAAAATAATGGTAATAATATTAATAATCAAAAAATCATAAGATGAGTGTCGACGTAGAATTTCATACTCTACAGCATATCCGAAGTCCATTTTTATCCAAATATTAGTTTTTTATATAATCACTTTCAAAATGGGGGAGGGAAGGTGAAAGTATATCAAACCACTTTTTATTTATCTTGGTATAATATAAACATATGATACATGATCTAAGGGTAATTTTTAATGCCCAATCTTATGCAATCAAAATAACTTCCATATAACTTCCCTTTATAAGTTATAACATTTTTATAAAATGATGACTAAATTTTTAGTGAAACAAGCGTAACATTAACAAATTTCAATGGTATGGTGATGAAACTTGGCATACATGTCCCATTTGTCGTAAGAAATAAAAATCAGAAGATTCCATAAAAATAAAGGGTGTTTTTTTGAGCGTGTTTTCTTGAGCGAAACAGAAAAGTGTAAAACTATTCCCCGTAAACCCCTCCAGAACTATAGTACGTTGTTGAAAGTTGGTAGGAATGTTTTGTTTTTTATTGTTACCAAGAATAAAAAAAGATAAATCAAATATCTATTGTCAAAGGTGGATTTTGAGGGAAAATGTTTTATCTGCTCTACTCAAAAAATACATTCATTTTTCCATTAAACGATGATTTCTTTATTAATGGTGATTGTATTGTCTTAATTTTACTTATATTGGATTCAGCGTTAAAGAATATTTTAAAATCATGTACCATATTGAATATTTGTACCCCGATTACATAAAAATAAAATGTTGGGTTTATAACCCTTATTTTCTTTCCGCCTAAAAAAAAACACCTCTGGAACCAATATATTTGCATGGATCCTTTTGAGTCTTGGTTCCAACAACAAATAATATATTTCTACCAACTTTCATCAAAATACCAGTTTTGGGAGGGGTTTACTGGTAATAGTAATTCACTTTTCCCTTTCACTCAAAAAAAAAAACACCCTTTGACCCAGATATTTGTATGGACTCTTTTGATTCTTATTTCTTACGACAAATGAGACAGGTGTGCCAAGTTTTATCACCATACCATTGAAATTTGGTATTATTATGCTCGTTTTACTAAAAATTTAGTCATCATTTTATAAAAAGGTTATAACATTTTCTACGGAAATTATATTGAAATTATTTTGATTGCATAAGATTGGGCATTAAAAATTACCCTAAGATCATGTACCATATGTTTAGATTATACCAAGATAAATATATAGTGGTTTGATATACTTCCACCTTCCCCTCCCCCATTTTGAAAGTGGTTATATAAAAAACTAATACATGGATAAAAATGAACTTCGGATATGCTGTAGAGTATGCAATTCTACGTCGACACTCATCTTAAAATTTTATTAATATTCATTTTATAACCATTATTTTCTGACAAATAAAAACCCTTATCCGCCGAGGGTATTTTGATCACCCAGCGTACAAGGGTGGGGTAGGAGCCAAAAAATTAACATATTCCTATGGCTTCAAGTATTCTCAATCCAACAAGACATTCCGCAACATCAACTACATATGTCTGGTTCTGGTTCCCAATTTAGGCTAATTTATGTGATATTTCGTGTTAAAACATGGTCAGAAGGCAACCCTTATATAGTTTCGGTCTGCCAGTGTTGCCACTGTGGCAACACTTTTTAAAAGTAAACTTAGGATTTGGACTATTAGTGTACCAAAGCTAATCCCGTCAGAATGAATTGCAAGGTTGGCTCCCCTAACGCCCTAACTACAAGTATCTAATTAAATATAAAAATAAATACTTATAATTGTGATTTTTGACGGGGTTTAAGAAAATTTTAAATATTTGTATTTTTTTGATAGCCTTGTTAAGGTCTTAAGGTACTTAATATATCACACCATTATAATAAAAAATTAACTTAAAAATTGAAATTTGTTGGAAATTAGCAAGAAAGTCTTCAAAAATGTAATAAAAAGATCAGCTTATAGCTAAATTAGAAGTTAAAGGATTTTTGAGTTAGTTCACTTTCATTTTACTTTTACTGAATTTATGAATAAAAGACTACTCGATGGCAAGTTCTCCGATTTCAATAAAATTTAGCAAACATTTTTGTTTATTATAATAAACAGTTTAAGAGGGATGGGGTCGAACAGAATTCGAAGATGTCAGAAATAGGTCCCAATCTAATGATTATAGACCAAAGCGGCACTTATCAAATCCATTTTATCTTACAAACCAAATTCAGTGTATTACTTAGATTTCAAAGAAAGAAATGAGCCAAATTGGTCCACCTGGTTCTCAAGTGCTGCCCCTATCAACTAACAACATTTCATTTTTATTTATTTAGATTTGATCAAACATTTTATCATTGTTCGAAAACAATAAAATTTTGTTTTAGAAGTTTTAATTCTTATAATCCGCCACTGCCCACCCACCATACTTCGCCACCAACACCAAATGGCTAATATTTAAGTGTTTGGTCTATAAATATGGCCTTTTGGATAAACCATTTCATGAATAATAATAAAAAGAAAATTTATTTATCCAACACGATGATGATGATTGGTTTCTTTTTATTTTAAAACTAGAAAAGCAAAAAAAAAAAATGATTGAAGGATCAGAGTATCAACAAAAATAAACCTTTGTGCGTATGGCGTGGCCATCTATAATAAATAATGTGTATAGATTGTATATGTAGGTATTCACGTATTCACTTTAAATTGAGGAAAGCGATCTTGGCCACAAACCATATGGTGCTCCAGATGCTATTGTTAAATATATAAAAATAAAAGAAAACATTGATTTATTTGAAAATGTATAACAATCCTCGAATGGATAGGAATATGTATAATTGATTTTGATGGCTGAATTAATGGAAAATCGAAATGTGGGTCAATTTAATATACGTTTACATCAAACTTGCTAGGTACACACTATTGTATTCAATATCCCATCCAGAGAAATGCGTTTACAGAAAATATCGAATGTAGAATTGATTTTTGAATAATGAGTTCGAGTAGGTAGGAATGTATTTAAAATTAAATCATTCTGGGTCATAACGACAGAATTGAAATTGTGTATTGTTGCCGATGTGTTCAAAGCTCGTAAATTTTACTAAAAGTCAAGAACATATTTTAAGAATTCAAAAACACAGCCTTATCTTTAATTGTCACAATATAAAAATAATTATTTTGCGGTTTCAACGAAAATTAACTATGTATACATAGCACAAATAATTTTAAATAGAATCAAATAATATCTAAATATAAGAACTGAGTGATGTTTATAGTTTTACAGCCACCAGAAACTGAATATGATAAGAAATAATATTGGCATAGGAAAATTTCCGCTGAGGCTTCCTCACTTTAAATTACAAAGTCGGGCGTATTAAGATTCTACTTAAGTGGTTTCCAGATTTGACTTAAAACCTTAGGAATTTAATATAACTCAGCGGTGGATGGCGTGTCTTACGGTTCGCGTACACTGAAACCGATTTATCGTCCCATTTCGTGTCGGAGATATTCGGACGAATGTGTCGGACGTTTGTCTACGTACATTCCTACCGTTCTCGGTTGATTCTCGTTCTTAACACTGTCCATTTTGTATGTATTGTCTTTGCGAAATTAGTCTTTAAAATTAATTCATTTTTTGTTTTATGACTGCAATACACAATTCCATCTCTGATGAAACTTCTTATATTTTTTTTTTTTACTTTAAACAGCAACACATTTAATTAATTTTTCAATATTTATTTTATTTTTTGTCTGTTCTGCCAAGAAATATCCGGCAAACTGACGTAAAATCCAAACCAGTTCGGATTTGTCGGTTGATCGGTTATTAACGGCCAACAACGGACGATATCGGTTGTAGTGGTGTACGTGCTCTCTTCCCTTTACATATGTTTGATTCAATCGGTCGAGTCCGTCTGACGACGGCCGATCATAACGGGTTATGTGTACGCGAGCCGTAACGGTTCGCGTACACTGAAACCGATTAACTGACCGATTTCAGATCAGATATATTCGGACGAATATCTCGGACGTTTGTCTGCATAAACTCCTGTCGTTCTCAGCCGATGCCTTTGTTTTAACGATGCCGACTTTAAACGATGCCAGTCGGAGTGTGATAAAAACACAATAAATTAGCTTTTCAATATTTATTTCATTTTATTTTAATTTTTAACTTAATTTCATTTTATTTCGGAAAGAAATAACTGACAAACTGACGTAAAATCCAAACAAGTTCGGATTTCTCGGTTGATTGGTTATTATCGGGCGACATCGGACGATTTCGGTTATAGTGGTGTACGCGCTCTCTTCCTTTTACATACGTTTGATTCAATCGGCCGACGACTTCCGAGCATAATTCGGACGATGACGGGCTATGGGTACGCGAGCCGTTAGACTTCTTGATTCGGATAGTCAAAGATTCTACCAAAAAATTCCTAATTAATTTCCTGTATCACAAGTTCTTTGGCTTAGTGTAAGTTTAATTATTGATAGGTACATGTAATGATTGTAGATTACAAATTTATAGTATAAAAAAACCCTAAATATGCCATCGCACCATGAAAAAAAAGTGCTTGATTTTAACGAATTTTTCGGACCATGCAAGCACGCTGCAAGCGAGTTTTAAATTCACTTGTTATTGCTCTGCCAGACGCAATTAAAGGCTACAAAATATCGAAATAAGTTCTTTGAATGCATCTGACAGACAGACGGCTTCATGAAAAACGGCTTGGGCCCTAATATTGGTGATGGCGATGGAATACTCTATCGTTGGGAAGAAGAATTATTTTCTTATCACAATTATCTTTAAGATCGATGTTTGTATTCTCTTAGTGCGTCTTGCAGGCATTTCGCTGCAAGAAATACATCTTGGGCCCGTATATGTATTTGTTATTGGTCGGTATTGATAGACTTCTATTAGTTACAAATTATTTCGTTTGCTATAACAATTTATTAAGGAATCAGTTTTATGGTTGTCTGTTTTGGTAACGTCTTGCATGCAAAAGGCCCAACGCAGGACGATAATTTGACCTACATATTCAATAATTTTTTTACATTTTTTTTTTGATTTTTTTCCGTTAAAATGCAATTTTTATATTTTATTTAAAAAAAATATAACGGTACATTTAAGAAAATTTCAAAATACCTTAAACGATGCAGAATTGAATTTAAAAGAAGATAGTAAACATTTTATTTTATTCTTTACTGTTAAGTCTGTCAATTTTGTATAAAAACTTGAAAAAATTAAAATTTAATAGAATATTTTACAGTATTTACTGTTAAAACGGAATTGAAAAGACAATAGCTGTGTTTCTTGAGAGAGTGACTAGCAACTCAGTAAAAGTTTTAAACGGAAATCACAAACAAAATTCTCTAACACAATTTGTTTTGTTATTGTTTTGTGTGTAAACATTTTGCTGAGTTGCTAGTCTCTCAAAAAAACACAACTAGTATAACAAAATCAAAAACATAGTTTTTTTCACTGTTAAATCCTATATTGTTTGAGATATTTTTAAAAAAATTTTTGAAGATATATCTTGAATAATTTCAATAAAATGCATAAGGCACCATGAACAATAATTTTAAAGTTTCAAATGATAAAAAAAAAATATAATGGCACATTTTAAAAAGCTGAACAAAAATTCAAATGATGCTAAATTTACTAAAGCATAAAACTGTGTACATTTTTCTATATAATACCACCTCAAATTTTAAAAATTTTTAGTAAGCGTTCAAAAATCAGAAGGTGTAAATGTAAACTGAATTTTTAGAGTTCTTACAAAATAAAATATAACGGCTTATCCAAAAACCTTGAGAAATACATCAAACTATACGCAAAATTATATTATTTTTTTTTTTTTTGTAAAAAGTGTCTTAAACTTGCAAACAAAAGTTATTAAACGTTGAAGAAGTAAAAATATTTTATTTTTTTATACAGTTCTTATCGTTCCAAATAAACAGTCAACGGATTTTTATAAAAAAAGTAATTTATTTCGTTTATTATTCAATTTTGAATTTGGGATAATTTTTGCATAATTGCAGCAATAAATTGTTCTTAAGATTGTATGTAAACTTGTTTTATAAAGTAGCATTAAATTTGTCAAAATTGTATGTATTGAAGAAAATATTTTTTTTTTAATTGTTTTAAAAGTGTGAAAAAGAACATTGACCCTATTGCGATTGTCAATCATGGATTGATAGTTGATAAATACTGAAATTCGATATTAAACAAGCTAACCGCTAAAAGTTTTGGTCATTGAGAATGATGTAGGCTGTCGTTAATTATAAGAAAATTATCAAAAATCGATGAATTGTTGATTAGAATTTAAAAAAATGGCCTTCTAAAATGTAAAATGTCAATATTTATCAACTATCAATCAGTAATTGACAATCGCAATAGGGGCGCATACTTCAGTTATACATAGATTTTTATCAATATTTTATTGGCTTATACACATGTTACTGTTTTTGTTTCTATAGGTGCATCATAGTTTATATATAAAGTTATTTTACTTACAAATTTATTAGTCTTATACAAAAAATTAAATTAAAACTCATTGGCATCTACTTCGTTCAGATGGTCGTCTTCGCCAATGGTATTGTTGCAGGATGTTTCCTGGCTGGTTCCACACATCACTGAACAAAACATTCCTGATCACCTACATTCGTATCTTGTTGTACATTGCCCAACAGTTACAAGATATTAATTAAAGTAGATGTTCTGGAGCTGGTGGCAGATTTGTTGTAACAGGAATTAATCCGCTTTTGACGGATTTCCACCCCCAATCGGTTAATTCCAAAGCATTTCCCATCTAAGCTTGTTCTTGATGATATACGCGACATGAATGCTGATCTGTAGCAGCTTAAGTTGGAGGAAGACAAGCTAAATCAAAAAAGAATGTAACTGCAGATTAGCAATCACCCTGTTGTAACCACGGTACCGTGCTTCATCAAGTGGTGTCTCTCGAGGAATGTTGTACAGTTCCTAAAAAAGATGCAGGTTATTGTTTTTTTTTTTTTTGTATTAGGCTACGATAAAACCAAATTAAACCAACATCCATTACGACTTTTTTTTTTTTTTTTTACAAAAAATCGAATTTTTGTGTATTTTAAAAAAAATTTTATCGTATATATATATTTCGTATAATATTTTATTATTTAGGAAAAAACAATTATAAATCATTTGACGTACCAATCTAAATTAACCAATTAGATCCATAGATAGATGCTAATTAGACGAGTGAGCAGTAAAATGGCAGAAAAATACAAATTATTCGCTTTTCTGCAAATATTCCTACACAATATCAATTTAATGGTGTTTCAGGGTGAATTAAAATAAATTAATCATAACCCAGAAAATTATTCTTGCTTGATTTTAAGGCACAATAATTCGATTCAACCAAAAAATATTTTTGGCCAAATTAAATTCCAAAGGCAAAAGTAAACAAAACATGAGCCCAACACAAGTAGCTGTGGCAATCGGCCAATTAAAAGTTAGGAATATTGACGTTTAGGAAAATGTACTAGAATTATCCTAGTATAATACGAACTCAATTCGATACGTGATACTTCGTATAACATCATACCAATGTGATTACTCGATAGTTCGATAACGTGTAAAAGTTCCTCACTCGTTCACTGAAGACGAAATTCGGCCCCTGGGCTAAATGTTTTAGTTGCCACAATAATGGAAAAGGCCACAATGGAATGGTTTGAGAAGAGTTCTTTTTGATTCTGGTCGCTTCCGGGCGTGTAATGGAAAACAGCATAAGCCTAATATTACTTTTAACTTTCTGCAACAGTAGGTTTGTTTTTTTGAGAGAATGTTAAGCAACTCAGAAACATTTTAACAACAAAAAAAAAAAAAAACCAAAATTGTTAACAATAATTTTTTTTAGTTCATTTTTTCTTGAAAAAAAATTTCCACTCTCTTCAAAAAAAAACACAGTTAATGTGACAGTACCAAAAATGGAAATACAATGAGTAAAGTTATTAATATTTTATCCTTAATGAAAATATCTAAAATAGCTGAAATTTCGTTTAAAACAAAAAGTTTTTTTTTGAAAAATTATCATCTCCTCAATATAATTTGTGCCAACTAAAAATCCAAATCTTACAAATCTTATGCTAATTGGATTTATGAAAAATCTACTTCTTCCCCTAATTTATTGAAGACAACAAAAAAGCACACCTCATTGCCTATCTTTTCACACAAAAACTTTCCAAAAATCTGGTTTAAAAAATAAAAAAGAGAAATACATTTTAAATTTCACGTTTTTTCCCTGCTCTGCGGTTGTGTTTTTTTTTTTATTTTTACGACTAATAAAATATATGACATAAACAAGGTTTCTTGACTTATGTATTATTAAAGAGGATGATGTCTCGGTTGTATATTTATAGGAATTTTTATTCGAAACATAAAATATAAATGTGTGTTTAAGTGCAACGTGACATTTATTATAGCACAAACCATATTGCAAAATTATCACTTTATAAATAATATTTATTTAATAATAATAAAATAGGTACAAATTTATATGAAAAATGAATACTTTTATTATAATCAACAATAATGGCTTGAATATTTAGATATAATTGTTCAATCATCAGTTAAGCTATAAGAGTAATAAATACTATAGCAACAGGAACAATATTTTTTGTTTTCATGGACAAAATAAGTACTATCTGAGGTTTAACTGGTACTGGCTATTGAAATAATTGGCCCTTAAAATAATTTTTGTAAATTTGTTTCATAAACAAGCTTACGAATAAATGGTGTTCGTTCTTGTTTACACAGCCCTTTTATCAGGAAATAGTTCCCACTCTAATCAAAAGGTGTTTTCTGTTTTTTTGCTTATTATTATTGTCAACTCAAAATCACAAACAAAAAACTTAAATGAAATTTCACATAGTTATTCCAGTTAACTTTTACTGGGTAATTAGAAATTTCAGATAATTTTTCAAACTGTCATTTATCATTGTTTCTAGCTATTCAAATAATATGTAATCAAAAACTCACGTATGTACCTATGGAATGATTAGAGAATTGCATGTTGGAGCTTCGACAAATATTTATTACCTTCATATTGGTACCAACCAACTCTTGATATATTCGTGATGAGTGATGACTGACTGCAGTTTAAGTAGATTTCGAGAACGAAATATAGAAATTACAAATATAATTTAATTACATACCGAAACATGCTTATACCTAGGCATCTTAAATAAGCTGTTGGAAGTGAAAAACGCTGTTTATTTTAATTTGTGTTTATTGAACAATAGTCAACAACGTTACACCATTTTAATCAGGGTTTGTTAAAATAAAAGTAACGTATGTTAAAATAAAAGTATCTACGTACTTGGGTAATTTTATCTTTGTTTTGAAAATACAATTTTGTAAGTAAGTAAAGAACATCAAAAACTGTTTGGATTTTTTTTTGTTAAAATATTTAAATAAAAAAATAGTGGTGTACAAAAAGTGTTGTAAAAGAGAGAGAGATATCTTTTTAATATTTGTGTTTATTTAACAATGTTACATACAGCATTCTGTTATAATAATGTGTGTATTGTTTGCTTGCCTACAATATAATTGTAGAATAAAGTAGTGTTAGATCCTTTTTAGTTCAGTGCATTTATAATCTGATCCGGCAGTTTGTACAACCCCCAATTTTTTTTTATTCGATAGAAAGTTGATCGAAGATGATAAATCTCAGTTTTCGCATTAGCAACATTTACTGTTTTGCCGCCATCTTGGATTTTACTTAATATCTCGGTTCATATTAGTCCTACAAAAAAAATCGCAAGTCATTAAATGCGCAGAATAAAATAGCCTATTTTTTATCCTAAGAACATTTTTCGTTATTGTTAATAGTTAAAAAGTTGCAGGCCAATAAAAAAAAATATTTTCCAAAATGTATGCCATTTTTAATCAAAAATTTGAAAAACTTTCTACGACAAGTTTGTTGGGATCAAAATTTCGAACAATTTTGCTACACAACTTTTTTCTGTATTTCAATAAATATAAAATTATGAATATTTTCCTATTAAAAAAATGTTTTATACCAGAACTCATTTTTTTTAAATCTGAGATCTTGGCTGAAAATTTTGATTTAGGCTCGCTGTAGTTAGATTTTCTCTTTGCTTAAACCATTTATAAGATTTTAATTAATTTAACGCTTTTCAAATTTTTCCCGAGTACCGAATATTGGAAATTTATTTAAAGCTCCATATGCAAATCAATTTCTCAGGTACATTTGTTTTGGTGTTTGTTATATTTTACTGCACAATTAAGAAAAAGTTCAAAACGTGATTCAGTGAAAGCTAAAATAACTGACAAAAATGAACACGTGTTTCATTTGCTGTGATCCGTTAGAATTTGGCAAGATTGCTTATGTTAAAAAAGGTACACAAACTCTTCAGCAGCAATCAGCATAAGGCAAGGGCTGAAACAGCATGAGGAAATGCTACGAAATGTTAGTACCTAGCATAGAGATCTTGGACAAAACATACTGATTTACATTTTGGCATTGTCAGGAAGTGCGACTGACAGACCCACGTTGTCACCAGAACTATCCCCATCGTTGTCGGCAAGATGGTAAATTTTGCGAATGCGAAAACTGAGATTTATCATCTTCGATTAACTCTCCATCAAATAAAAAAAAAATTTGGGGTGGTACAACTACAAACTGCTGGGTCCCCGATATAAAATATAATTGCACTGGACTAAAATATGTGATTAACATTAATCTCAATAAGTAATGAAAATGTCAAGATTGTAGTGCATTAGCCACCGTACAAAATTGTATGGCATTTAATAGAGTTTAGGGTGTAGATCTAAAATTTCACGGTCAGCCAGCTGGGTGATAATGCCTTTGCCCTCGATCCTTACACCCCTCAAACATAAAATAGTTAAAGAAATCGCTTTCGTGAAAGATGAAGTTTTGTACAAATGTTCCTATCCTATATAATTACCTATCCTACTGCTCCTTATAACACGTGCCGTGCGTTTCATTTAAAAGACCTAAGGTATTACATGCAAATGTTACAATCAAAAAAAAAACATTGGTCATCAGCCATTCGAAAAAGCATTTTTCTTAATATTTTTCAATTAAATCGATTTATCTGAATTTCTATCATTTAGAGAGAATAAATTTGTAGACAAAAATCTATAATGTTGACATCATTTATAGGAATTTTAAGAAAAGTTTTATTTTGGTTTAACCTGATCGAAAAAAAAGAAAATTGCTCTGTTTGTACTCAAGAAAAAACTTCGTTCATTATTTATTTTGACCTTTGTAATTCTGTTTAAATCGAGTTATTCACCCCGGCACGAGTACGATAACTTAGGACCCAAGAAACAATAACGGTTTTTTTAAAGAACAGTTCAATAAAAGAATTTTTACTATGGGACGGGGGGTCTATCTCCCCCCATTTGGACAGGAGGGGCACTTTTAGAAAAAAATTACCTAAAATGAAGAAACAATTAGTAAGAAACAACGGCAACATTAAAATTAAGTACTATACCGGTTTTAAAAGCCAGAAATCTGTTCCTAAATTTAAATTAAATTATTTAAGTCAATAATTTTTGACAAAAATTCGCATGCAAACTCAAAATTTTGATAAAAAAAAAATAAAAAAAAGTTAAGACCAATTTTTTTTTTTCAAAATTGTGCAATGGAGTGCTAAATAAAATGTTTGCGGTCAATGCTTATATCAATTTTGAGTTAAGCACACAAAACCGAATGCTTTTATGTCTTGTAGTTTTTAAGCAAATTAAAAATAACTAAACCTACTTTTTGATAATTTTTACTTGCGATATACGTAGTATAGGGCAAGTTTAGGATTCGTGCAAAAAAAAATGCGAGAAAATAATTTTCCCTAACACAGTAGTAGCCCGTAGCGTAATGGTTAGTGCGTTCGACTGTCACGCTGCAGGTCTGGGATCGCTTCCCAGCCTCGTCCACCTAAAAACTAAAAAGTTTTTTTTCAGGGCTACTGCCTCTTGCGAGGAATTGACAAATCCTCCAAGAGTATTACTTGTCACGAATAGGTGCTTTTCGTCTAGCCGTTCGGATTCGGCATAAAATTGTAGGTCCCTTCCATTCCTGTCGAAAGGCGCACACAGGAATGGTTGCGAGTTGTTAGTCACTAGGCCCTGGTTCTTCATGAGCCGTTGTGTCACCCGATTTATTTTATTTTATAACATGACGATGACAACGCGAAAAAAGTGTGTCTCGCAATTCTGACTGTCTGTCCGTCAGTCTGTATGTACCTCGATTTGCAGCCTCAACGCCTGAAGCGATTTTCTTCAAACTTAGGACTTAAGGTTCTTATGGGATTCCCTAGAAGGCAAATTGATTTTTTTTAGCTCAAAAAATACAAAAATTGATTTATTTCAAAAACTGCTATAACGATTTTGAAACAAAATTTTGGTGGACAAAATTTTTTTTTTATAACGGTTTTTAACGGTACCTGTCATAGAACCGATTTTTTGTTTTTCAAATTTCTCGCTAACGGATACACCGATTTGAACCGTTACACCGATTTTTTTGTGTAAGAGGTCCTTTACTATTTTTACAATTTTGCATATTAGATTTTTCAAAAAAATAATTTTTGGATTTTTAAAAAATTATTGAATTTTTTTTTTGAAAATTCAATATCTTGAAAATGGGTTGATGATCTTTTTTCAAATTTTGTGAAAAATTGTATTTTATTAAATACTAAAAGTTGGCATACCAAATTTTTTTTTTTTTAATTTTCAAGAATTTTAATATGTATATAAAAAATTATTAAAAAAAACCACTCTAACGATATTTGAATTTTTTTCATAAATTCATATTTATCAAACAAATCAGATAGCATACTTTTTTTTGAGCTATCCGTTTTAGCTATTAAAAAAAAAATTATATTAATTTATAGTAATAATATATATTTTAAATTGTTTTTAAAACTTTTTTTAATGATATCATAATGTTATAGAACCACTATATATGCACATTGTCCATTTTAAGCTACATTCAAGTTGTTAGCTACGAAAGCAAGTTTGTGCGATCCAGTCGTACACATTATTTTAGTTTGAGTAAAGGTATTTACTTGGTCTTACTTTGTTAGACAGCGTTGTATTTATTTTTCCATTTTTGTTTGTATTCTGGTTGCACTGCATAAACAGTATGGATAGGTAAGGGGGAGCATTCAAAAATAAAAATCAAATAAGAAGTAAATTTGGTAATTTTCAATTTTCTCAAAAACTAGAGGATAAAAAAATCATCAAGTTTTCATTCTTTAATGAAGAAACAATTGGAGCAACGAACTTCAGAAAAAAAAAATTATACAATTTTTAAATCTTTGTTTCCCAAATTTTGAGTTAAAAACCCGTTTTTTTCCGAAACTGTGCATAGATTTCACTTGATTTAAAAACTAGCTAATAGTTAAAAGTGTTGGCTTTGAAACAAGTTGTAATACTTAATTCTAAGTATTAAATTTATATTTTAATATTGTTTTTTCGTTTTTAGTGCCATTTTATAAAATTGCCCCTCGCTTCCAAACGGGGGGAGTTAGACCCCCTCCTATATTAAATAATGCTTATATTGAACTGTTCTACCCAAAACCGTTATCAATTATTCTTGGCGCCTAAGTAATTGTACTCTCCCCTTCGCCCCTATTGCGATTGTTGATTGATAGTTGATAAGTATTGATATTTTGGATTTTTAAACTCAATTTACTGAAAATCTGATCAATTATTCATTGATATTTTTCAATCTATATATATAAAACAAAGTCGTGTTAGTTACAACACTTATAACTGAAGAACTGCTGCACAGATTTTAATGATTTCTTTTTTGTTGGATTCGCCTTCGCCCGGAATAACTATTAAAATACCGAAAAAAGTAAACGGAAATACTGGTAAAATAGTATGATGAAATCTTATATATAGAAAATACTTTAATCGAAATTAAAAAAATTTGTACATATGTACTCGTACAACAAATAAAGTAAAATGTCAAATCAATTTTATTTAAAGTTCGTTTTGAAAAAATGAATATCTATGCTATATATATATACTAGCTGTCCTGGCGGACGTTGTTCTGGCCTTTTCCAGTAAGTAGTGCAAATATGGATAGAAACATTTCAACATTTAAAAACACAAAATTAGACGTGTGGACTCTGGGACTTACCTACTCTTACAAATAAATGTTGAGCCATTGTCATGCATTTCTTCGCTTTGTTGCCAAACTGTGGGCTAAAACAATGAAACGAATATTAAAATTAAAAAAAAAAATATTATTTATTGATGTTCAATTGAATTTGTTTCTTTTTTTCAAAGATGTTTTCTAAAACAGCAGTATGTTCTATTGTTTTGCGCGTTTGCCCGCATAGCTGTGGGAACCCTCTGAACCTTGCAAAAATATAATTGCAATTGCAACTTTTACCAACTTGTTGTTAAACTTATGTTAGTCATTCTAAAATAAAACTAAAACTATCATCCACTTTTCTTGAATCCAATGATTTTTCCCAGGTCATAAGGAATAATGGTACAAATGTTGAGGAAGTAGTAAGGAGGATATACAAATATTTTTAATTTTTATTTATTTTAAGAGAAAATGCAACTGCAATTGCGTAATTCTCCAAGCAATTTCTGAGTATCGGTAAGGGCCGTGTTCCTGTCGACGAATCGAGCGCATTTATTTCATTCCCTCCGAATTTTTGTAATTTCGTCTCATCAAAAAACGATATTATTAATAAAGTTTTCCCAAATATCATTGTTAACCACAAAATTAACAAATGGTTGAGTGAGCGTGCAACTTTGGCAGCTAAAAACATAGGATTGGATGACTTGAACTTCCTAATTCAGGATTGAATCGTTGGTACTCTGCAATCATATAAGTCTATCGACACTGTAACAAACGAAGAAGGAGTCACAATTTATCCAACTGGATTTTTGAACTCTTTGGATGTGCCTGTCTTATCACTGCATAATTTGCAATTGAAGGTTGGCTCGGTAGTCTTCATGCTATGAAATCTGAATTGTGCAATAGAACGCG
Source organism: Melangyna quadrimaculata (assembly GCA_949320155.1). Classification (NCBI taxonomy): domain Eukaryota; kingdom Metazoa; phylum Arthropoda; class Insecta; order Diptera; family Syrphidae; genus Melangyna; species Melangyna quadrimaculata. The sequence continues at coordinate 69,031,594 of OX439485.1, forward strand.
TTTGGTAATTAGGAAACTGCTGAAAAATGTAATTCACGCGACGATACTAAAAGGACAATTTAAAGGTGATATGCCCTTTGAGTTAAGGCAGTACGAAGTTCGCCGGGTCAGCTAGTCTTTTTTATAATTCACAACGTTCTGTATGAATTTTAATTTTCATCAACTATAAATCAACCATCGCAAATCGCAATAGGGGTGAATATCTTGTTTGAGTTTTCAGATGACTAATTTTAAGCCTGTTCCGTTTTTTCTTTCACATGCTTAAAAACCGAAAACAAAAATCTGTGCCAAATAACACACAGCAGGAATGAGAATTCTGAAACGAATATTGAAGCAAATTGCTAAATAAAAGGAAGTAGATTTGCCAGAAGTGTAGTAGATGAAATTAAATAAAAAAATAACTTATTTATTTTTGAACGACCCTTGTTGGTATTTATTCCTGATAAGCTATGTTTATCATCTGGTTATTTCAATCAGAAACATTAGTTAGGTTTATAACACAAATTCTAAATATAAAACAATTAAGTACATATACAATATGTCTACGTCTAAGAACTCTATAGTTGGACTACCAATTAATTAATTATTTGGACATTGTGGCGTATTCGTATCATTTCTTAAGAGTTTCTTGACGATCAATTTACAGTTTGATTTAAATTTGTCCAACAAATGTCTTAAAGATAAAATTAAGTTAATTTATTGGACACTGTGGCCTTAACGTAATTTTTAATTATATTATAACGATACGTTACATTGACTAATTTTTGCAACCAAGATTGATAGTTGTATGATAAGTTTCACACATTCATTGAAAACGGTCTTAATTTATGAAGTCTAGATTCAAATTTATTACAGAATTTAACAAAAAAATCTACTTTTGTATTTTGATGTTCCTTTAACTCTTCCCCGTACTGACCTTAATACAACTTTGAACGTCAAATAAACGAAGAAGTAAGTTGCTACGCAGCAGATAAACTATTATAAGAAAATAAAGTAGATGTAGTGCATATGAAGTAAATTATCATCCCTGAAACCATCGTCTTTAGATACATAGGTAAATCTAATACATATATAAAAATCTCGTATCATGCTGTTTGTGGGTGAACTCCTCCCAAACGACTCGAACGATTTTTATGAGTTTTAAAGTATATTTCATACCACTAGTTTATTAGGGTGTGACTATCCAGAAATGTTTTTTTTTTTTAATTTGTTGGCGATTTTTTTTTTAATTTTTAGATTTGACATCCAAAAATACCTATAACCCCAAAATTTCACCCTCCCACACCAACCACCAATTTTTTAATCGCGATTTTAGTATTTTTGTACGAATACCTAATATTTAAATAATTTAACAAACGGAAGGAACTTCTTTATGTTGTTAAATGATATATGTCATTACGTCCACCTCATCGAACTTATTCATTGACGTGAAGTGTCGCGTTACTTCACGATGTATCATAATGCAGTGTGTGCAAAATTTTGCACGATTTATTTTAATTTACAAGAAATATGTACAAGTGTTTTGTGACTGTAAAAGGTTGGTAAAATACTAAGGCTCATTTTTCAAAAGTCAGTTAAACCTCATATCCCAACTAAAAATTTAACTTCTGTAAGGGTCTATCGAAGTTATTTCCTAATCAGCAAATTTGACTCTATAAGGCCTTAGAGAAACATATTTGGCCCACATTGAGAAGCTCGAAAGGCTTTTAAGCAATCATTTACAGGTTTATTGGAAGTACTCAATTTATTTCGCTAAGGCCTTATAGAACAAAACTACACTCAAACATTGCAAATGTAGTCGTGTAGTTTTGTTCAAGTGTTTCGATAGGCACATTTAAAAACCTTTATAAAAGGCTTGTCGAGGCCTAGGAGAAGCCTTTTCGAAGCACAATGCCAAACAAAATAAAAACAAATTTTTATTTCTACATTTTCTCCTTTATTTTCATGCAAGTAATGATTTTCTTCTGGAACTTAATGCACAATAATTATTTATATCTGAAAAGAACACATTCCTTACTTGATGGAATTTTTCGAGATTTGAACCGAGGATGATTTTTAATGTTTCCATGATTACGCATCAGAGAAAACATGGAAGTGGTCGCACCAACATACATTTTGTGAGACAAAAACTAAAATATATGTAAGTTCCTTTTTCTTTGAAATCGATTGTTTTTTAAGAACGAAAGGCTTTGATTTGAGAAAAAATATAAAAACTCTTTTATGCTCCATAAAATATGTACTTATCATTTTGTTCACAAACCATTTACTGACAATTTTAATTTGTATCTTTTTTTAAAAACACTAATTTGCAACAATAAAAAACATAAACAATAACGAACATCATTAAGTTTTTTCAACTGAATGTAACTATGTATTATAGATATTAAAAACGTTTAAAATGTAATTAAAAAACAACTGAGAAGATAGTTTTTGAAAACATTCGAATTTCTTAACGTGACGATATTTTTTAACGATGAAACAGAAACTATACTATGGTCACCTCGTTTGTGAATAGTTCAGCCAGCAGTAGCTTATTTTCACATCAATACTACTTTCCATGCGAAGTACCAGCTTTTAGTGCTTTCATGTTGAGTGTGCAACACTTTGCTAGGACCAAATAATCCGAATTATTACTTCCCGTGCATACGCCTGAGAGGATGATTAAAATTATGTTTGCATAACCACCTCTACACAGGTCTTATAGAAACGAATTAGGCTGACATCACTTCGCTGAGGCAAATTCATCGAAATAAATGTTTCTCGCGCATGCGTCTGACAGAGTTTACACAATTATTATGCTTGTGTCGGGCTTGTGTTTGATGGGTTATAGAATTAAAATTGGATGTCATGCTTAATCAGAGTTACCACTGCAATCAAATTTAATTCTGAGGGAATCATATTGGTGGGATCCGGGATATTATTTTTTTTTTTATAGAAATTAATAAAAAAGACAAACAACGAATATGAATAAATTTTATCTATTTTTGTTAAACCATTTCTAATAAAAAATGAATAAATAATTTGTATTTGTACTGCAATTCTAAATATATTTTACATAATTATAGTTCCATGTAAAAAAAAAATAAATATTTTCTTTTTTTTTTTCAAGTGAATTTAAATTGTTTTCTTTTTCCATATTTATCTCAATACAGAAAATAAATGTTTGTTCCGTTTTTGTTATGCAAAATTTAAAAGCTTTACCTATACTCAATGAATCGGTTTAACTTAAATTGTTAAAATGATACAAATTTACCTATACTATTTATTTTCATAAACAATTTGACCTGTGGTAACCCTCCCTCGGCAGAAGAAACATACATGCGACGAAAAGTGCACAAGATAATGCTTGTATCTGGCTTTTCCTCAGGGGACTTACAGAAACAAAATAAATTGACATAATTCCACTAACAATTATGCTTCCATTAGACTTTTGTACACATAATAGCTTGTTTCAGGCCTTTGTAAGCAGGCCCTTCCAGAGCTCTTGGCAGTGCTTCCTGATGAAAGCTTTTTCTTTGCTTTTATTTCGCATGCTTCTCATAACTAATTTCTGGGAAGCCTTACGAAAACTATAACCAAATTGTAAATTTTCAGGCTTGCAGAAAATTAAAGATTCTCCTTGTAATAGGTTTCTAGGAAGCTGTTTTCAAAAATATAGCTTCGAAAATTTGCAACTTCGATGTGCAAGCTAAATACAAGCCTTGTAGAAATAATAATTTATAGAAATTCAAATAATGAACCTTATAGAGGAAAAATGGTTAGTTGGGATAGTAGATACTTTACTTATTCTTCGTCTGCAAGCACGACGGTCAATTCCTTGATCAAGATCAAACGGATATGTGGGAAGGGGATCTATGACAGGAAGAGGAATGGAGCGTTCTAGTTTATCGATAACCGATCGTTATATTTTATCGATCACATTCGATTAATTTTATAGATCGTTAAAACATACAAACACACTTACAATACATCAGTTATTTTTGAAGAAAAAACTTGTACCTATAACCAAAAACAACTGTATCTACCATAAGAAACTTTGCTAACCGTTAAGAAAAAAACTTACCTCTTTATAAACATGACTCCTACAATTTTGATTATTTAAAAAAGGATGATCATAGGCTAGGGCTATACTCATTAAAGTATAAGAATTTCCAAAAATAAATTGTTCTATCAGAGAGTAAAAATCAATAAGCTTATCTAGGTTCAATTCTATTTGTTTGTATGGGATGAACTCGACTTTAGGCTAAATTTGACGCTTTAAGTTCCCTTATTACTTAGGATACTTATAATACTCTTTCATCAAATGTTTTGAAATTCTACATTAACTCCAAGTGAATTTAAGAGGAATCATGTGCGAATATCCGTGCATTTTATTCCAAAAACAACAATTCTTAAGGAGCTACTAAGTTAGCTTTAATGTTCCAATGACCTTATTAATTTCCATTAAAGATTTAAAGATCAAATAGTCTTATCTCTTTTTTGTATTAATAAGACAACTGATTTTGATCAATTGGTGAACAGACCTCGTATAAATGGTTTGTATTGTTTCATTATAAAACCAAGGATAAGAAAAGCCTTAACCCCGTTTATTCAATTAATTCACCAATTACCTATACAAAACTACCCCATATCAAAGTATTGTCTTACAATTTCGACTTAATCGACCGTATCCCCGATTAGATTTAAATTTGCATTACAATTGCAATTTTTGTTTAGAACTCAGTCAAGTTCAACTGATTAATGGTAACGATCATGAAATTGCACACTGACATACCATATGAATTCTGAAGCTTGCACTTTCTAGTGTGGACAGTTCATAACAATGAAAGACAATAATATTTGTATCTGTATAAAAAGCTAAAATCGTATACAAGATCCAATGATCCATGACCAGGCCATGCCTTCAATGGAAGTTGCCATCAGCTTCTGTCTGATAAAAGAATCACCCACACAATTGATCAATAGTTCTGGGCAATTTACACGTAATTGGTTCAACAATAAGTAAGTCAAGTTCAAAACAATATATTATATACCGAGTTTGATCTAAACATTTTGAGGGTGTGACAGTTGTTTTTGTTGTGAAACAAAAATAAAATGGCTACAAACAATACGTGGGCTTATAAAGATATTTTTAACCAATTTATACTTTTATTTTATATGTACGACTGTTCCGATTCCAATTAATCATATCAAATCGATTGGAATCAAGACTTTCTTAAGTGGTTTAAAAAAGTTTCTTTTTTGTTCTGCTGAAGTCAATTTGTATTGTTGAAATTTTCTTTTAATCTGATAATATTTCTTATCTCTAGTTAAAGAATGTTTACTTTTTTGTTCATTTCATTTTTACCTGAGTTGCTATCTTTTTCCTTTAACCAAGTCTTATCACAAAAACATCTCTCCATAAAAAAAATATGTATAGGATTTGAAATCTTTGACTTGAGTGAAATATTGTCTATGTGTTTTATGTTCTAATCAAATAAGTATTATGAAATGTTCTGTTTGTGATGAAGGAATTTTACTACGTATGAAAATTGATAAGTGATAACCCATTAAACGTAACAACTTTGACTTGTTACATAAATTTGATTGGAATCGGATTTAGTGCTTGAAATTTTAATTTTGTATTACTTTTATTTAGTTCACTAAGAAAAAAGTCTTATAAAAAATTGCTATGAAGAGAAAATAACAAAACAAAACTTCTTGAATATTATATTTTAATTTATTTTAGTTATACAAATCCATACCAATAATAAATGAAGAATAGTGATTTTATTTTGATTTGACATAATGTTTCTGTAAAATAATAGTTTGAAAGCTAACCTGGTGATAAAAATGACAAACAATTTTTAGCGGCATAAAACAGTTTGAGTAAATCAGTACAGTCGTTTTTGGGATAAATTACTTTTTCAAAATAGTTGTATGACATTTACGTATAATTTTTGAGCTAAACAAAATTCAATTTCCCCTCTAAGAAATCACCAATAAGTCCATAAGTCCAAAGTTTGAAGAAAATCACTTCAGTGGCCTTAGGCTGCAGGTCGAGGTACAGACAGGTAGACAGAAATACAGACAGAATAGCGGGACCTACTTTTTTCGCGTTCTCATTCTCTATCATTTAGGGAAAATTATTATCACGAGTTCGATTTTTTTTCGAATCCAAAACCTGCCCTTAGTACCTATATCGCAAGTAAAAAGCGTGATACATGAAAAAGAAGGCAAAGTAAAGTGAGAAAAAAGTGCCGTATGATACTGAAATTGCCCGGTGCTTATAAAATGTTTGTTTTTGGTGTACAAGAGACATTCCTGATGAGTTACCGAAACATGTTAAACAAACTTTAACTAGGCCTCACGAGTGTAATTTTCGGTACTGAAATCCAGCAAGAGATTGCAAGTATCTGACAAATTTTCTTCGTCTAGATTTTCCCTACTGAAAACTCACTAGGGCCTTGCCCAAACTGGATAGAAACGGCATTTAAGATAATTAGGAGATGAAAAAATAGACGTTTCAATCTATTTTGCGATTTTTTCAAGATGGTGGAGGATGGCAGAGTATGTCTTATTTTTTAAATATTTATACGATACTTAGTTTTGTTCGAAGTCCTGCGTTTGATTTTGAATTGTTTGAGTTCTCAAAAGATCAGCATATCCTTTGGCAACTTTTGCTGGTAAAGCTTACATGTATTTATATTTTTAGGACGAATTCTATTTTGTGGAAGTGGATACAGCTCCAATTGAAGTTCGTTAAATCATTTTTGTAGCAGGTATAAAAATAAAAATCGGGTGGCACAACGGCTATGAAGAACCAGGGCCTAGTGCCTAACAACTCGCAACCATTCCATTCGACAGGAATGGAAGGGACCTACAATTTTATGCCGAATCCTAATGGCTAGACGAGAAGCATTTATTCGTTACAAGTGTACTCTTGGAGGATTTGTCAATTCCTCGCAACAGGCAGTAGCCCTGAAAAAAAACTTTTTAGTTTTTAGGTGGACGAGGCTGGGAAGCGACCTCCAGCGTGACAGTCGAACGCACTTACCATTACGCTACGGGCTACTACTTTGTAGCAGGTATCGCTGTTTAAAAATTCGCTATGAAAACCCGAACCAATGGATTCAAAAATAAAAACTTTATCTAATTTTTTCAACTTTGTATCAAGAGAATTGCATTTTTTTTAACGTAATTTTTTTATAATAAGATTTTTTTAATTACTATCATAACATTCTTGAAACGTGAAACGTGTCACTACCCTGAAAACATCATTGCATTTAATTATTTGATTTATAGTTCATATTAATCTATGGTATCAAATATGTATAATAAAAGAATTAAATTAAGAGTCTCATAGTATGTCTGAAAAACGATCTACCTACATCATTTACTCGTCTCGTACTCTTAATACATAAATACAACAAAAGGCGGGTTTCACATTTCTTCCAATGAAGAAGATTTTTAGTTCGTAATAATTATGCACAAGAGCTCAGGCCAGCAAAATATAAAAAAAAGAAAATAAAAATATTACAATTACGAGTAATAAAGAAGCTCTGAAATAATTTAATGAAATATGATACGAATATTAGCTGAGCTATCAAAGAATCACGCCAAATTAATGTCATTAGTTTTGTGACTTGTGGAACAGCAGAATATAAGTGACGACTACGTTTTGACAGTGTTCATTCATAGAAAATAATGTATACACGAGTTGAGTATAAGTTTGTCGTTTATGACAAAATGATGACTTGAGTCACACAAACAAACTCAATGCACCATACTGCACAGTTATTATTGTTATAATAGCTATTCCTTCCTACAATTATTATTGTTGTTATAAATGTTAGTTTAAATTTTTGTTGGTGTGGAGGCTTGTGTAATGTTTATGGATAGATTATTAAGTTAGTTATCGCGACGCGAATTAAGTTTCCGTTTTATTGTTCACAGTTTAGCACGAATTTCCCATAACTTGCCCTTGCTAAATGCTGATATTAACATTTTATACATAATATCTAGTATGTGGTTTGATTCGTCATTTTTGTTTTCCCTGTATGATTAGATTTATTAAATTTATCAAGAAGGGATACTTTTAATCACTACTTTTTTCTAATAATATTTTACTTACGTTTACGCCAGATAACAGTGTTCAATGTTCATAATGTATTTCAGTTACTAATTTGTTGCTTTTTTATTAATAAATTAATTATTGGTTTCTATATCTCTGGAAGATACATTTTATTGAAAATGGTTCAGTTGATTTTTTTTTTTATGGAGAAAATTGTAAAAATGTTAAATGGTGTTCTATACCAAATTTAAAATTCAAAATTTAAAGACTCGCCTCCATATTAATAAATGGAGCTACGGGCGAGTTATCATTAACTTGTTGGTTAGGAGTAAGATTTTTTCCACTTTAACTTTTCAAAATATTAAGAAATAAACGAAGCTGCAATGATCATTTAGCCGGATTCTTTTGGTAGGTTCATAATGTGTGCAATAAAGTACCGTGCAATAAATGAAATAAAGTTTAAACCCAAAGGAGAATGGTCAAATTTGTATGGAAATTGGGTGCGAGCGGCCAAGAATGGTTTTACTATTTTTGGATGTGGTTTGGTCCTACAAGTACTGTGTAGAAGTTTTTTCATTGTGGTATACTCCAAACTGGGATAAAATGCATTTTTATGTTTAACACTTTAATAGAGTTTTAGTTAGTTATTTGGCTAATGTGAATGGAAAAATAGAAAGTGAAAGTGAAATAACAATTAAAGATATCAGTCTCGAAGATATTTGTTATAGACAGAGCACATACACATACATCATTAAATATTAGTACAATTACCATACTTTGTATAATAATCTATGTAGGTATATTTACAAAATGTGTTTTTAAGTTAAGTGCCTACTCATGCTCTATAATCGGACTTAATTCCGCTGCTGGTAATCAAATATCATCGGATTGGTTTCTTGTCCAGCCTATATACCAAACAACGCACATAATATGCGCGCAGCATCCGACTGTGCGCCTTACACTCAGACAGGAATAGTAATAGTGTGCAATAGCTCCTCTCCCATTCCTTTTGTGGGTCAATCACAATGTACGAATAATAATTCCTAGAAAATAGAGCTTAACATGTCTAGGCTGCATGCGGATACGCAACAACCAAATGTCTTGCTCTTGGATATATTGCGTAAGACCTCTTACTTGTTGTGCTAACATGTGACTTAAAGCTCTATTCAAATACTAAATAGTCTTGCGGAACTTTCTTAATTTACGAAGCTATTGAGAACCGTTATGACCAGCGCCAGCGTCATCAACCAAAAAAAGCATGGTTGAGCTTTGCATTCGTGTAAAGAGGGCAATTTTATCAATTGGTACTCCATTCTTAGACCAAAATGCAATAGGAAAAGTGCATTTTCTCACCGAAACAGCCTTAATAAGCTTGTCCCATCTCCGCCACCGGTTTTCTTAACGATTTGACTGAAAGTATCGGTTGGTTTCCTCTTTTTAAAGAAATAAGAAATCTCATGCTGTTGCCTGCTGAACTCGTAAAAGCGGCCTGGTAAAATAACCGCCTGGTACGTATTGTGTCACTAGACATAGACTAGACTAGAAATATGGATAACGCATCAGATAGTTTTTTTTTCAAATCCCATCTGCCTCAAATATGCACTTGAAAAATGCATTTGCAAATGTCTTTATATCTCTTTTCCTAAATGCACTGCAACGAAATGCCAATACTGAAAATTACTCCCTTGTAGCAGACCTTTTATTTGACACTTATTTCATTCGTGGCCGCTCACACCCTAAAATGCACATTCTCCTTTTGGGCTTTATTTATTTCACACCTAGGAGTACAATAAAGTCCAAATATAAAATGAAATAATATCCAAATGAAAATTAAAAATTATTTTTTTTGAAACATAAAAAGAAAATTTTTTGAAAATTTAATAAGGTAGTTTCATAAATTTCGTAGGCCAATGTTGTCAGTCGGTCTGTTATTAAAATGTTTTGTACTAAACAGTACTTTTGGTGGCCCGCTTCGAGGGTTCAAGGATTTAAATTGCAGTTAATGGGGCGTATTCATAGTCATTTTAGACCTGGGTCTTAGTTAAACATAGCTTTGGTTGAAATTTCGGAAGTTGATTCTATTTTTTTAAGTTTATAATTTCAAAATATTTGAAGCTAATTGTGTAGTATACCAAGTTAATTATCTTGTAAAAATATAAAACCAACAATTTGCAATTAAAATCGGTTTTGTATTCATTGAGCCAAAATTGTCTTAAACTGTAGTTTAGTTAAACCTGGGTCTATCTGTGACTATGAATATGCCCCAATAAGTTTAAGCTAATAAACTGCAGTAGTTTTTAACTGGTTCCAGTCTTTTTATTCTGGAATTTTTAACTGCATAGTTAAAATATTAGTAATTAATTGGACTGCTGGATTCCAGTTAAAGTTTTGTTTGTGTATGTTAGAAGACTTAAGGAAATTAGTCTTTTTAGCCAATTAACTGCAATACTGAAATAACTGCATTTTTTTACAACTCTGCAAGTCGTGCATATTTTTTGATGTTGAGTTGTTGCGCTCGAGGTCAAAAATTTGGTTTATTTATTTAGCCAACATCCTTAAAATCATAAATACCCAGATTTGATGAAACGTACCAACCATTCAGGCGACAAGGTTGCCGTACTATAAAAAGCAGATTATTTCATTTCTTAAATAGTAAATAGAGTAAAGTAAATTTTGAAACTTGTTGTTTAGTGAATTTTCATCTTTTGAGTAAACTCGAAGTTAAACTACATAAATTGATGAGTTAATTTTAATTCTGATATGATTCTGAAAAGAGTGTTCTACAAAAATGCTATCTCAAAAGTTAAGAAAAAGAAATAATAAAGGAGTTGCTGTCATGTCTCACGTTTATGTTTGTACCTATGTACCTACCAACATATTAGCTATACACAAGATGCAACCGACAACTGAACTGAGAAATGACATATTTTGTTAGGCAGGTACCTTCGAGACTTTCGCAGGATTTATACAGGTTTATGTATCTATAACTTTGGCAATAAGTAACAATAATACCTACTTCTTGTTCGATACTTTTGTCCTTGTTCTTAGTTGGTAGGTATCTTATATGTATGTATACCGACTCATTATTATTGAAAATTTTGAAAATTTCTATATCACACTAATAGGAACGTTTACATTTACAGGTAGATCAATATTCTCTTCTTCCAAAATACAATTGCAAATATGTTGTAGGTTAGGTATGGCATAGAAGTTAAAGGTAGCTTCCTAAGAACCGTAATTAATCTAACAATAGATCATTGTAAAATTCTATTTGATACAAGGTCCGTTTAAGATAAGAACAAGATAGACAACATGTAGGGCCTAGGTAATTTTTTTTGAAAACGAAAATACAATAAACTCGGTTCCATGATGAAATGCAAAAATAGTATCCTTTTTGAGTGAGTATACACTGAAAGGAATTATTAATAAATAATAAGCAATGCCTGTACATTTGTTTAAATATTTATTATATATGGGTACTAAGTTTCACAGAAACGGTTTTAAAAATTTGGATAGAATTGTCAGAATTTGTTCATATGAAAAAGTATTTTTTTAGTGAAATCCATCTACCGGCACGCCCACTTAATTTTTTTCTTCTTGGAAACAGCTTACACGATTTGGATGAAATTTTCAGAGCTTGTTTTTATAAAGGAAAACAAAAATTATAAGTTGAATTTTAGTAAAAGCCGCCCTCTTCCCCGATCCCTTTTTCTATTGCTTGATTTCTGGAAAAAATCTACAGCGATTTGTTTGAAATTTTTGATATAAAGCGAGAACAAAATTTAGGAGTTGGAGTTAGTTAAAAGTTTTAGTTAAATGTCTTAACTTGCAAGAAAAAAAAACCAAAGTTTTCACCTCTTTAACTAGGTACACAAATCATATGTTTCTCTTTCTGGCAGAGCAGAAGGTATTCCGAAAAAAAGATGTTTTTGACAATCGTTTGTTTTGAAAAGTCCATTCCTGTCGAAAGGCGTACACAGGAATGGTTGCGTGTTGTTAGTCACTAGGCCCTGGTTCTTCATGAGCCGCTGTGCCACCCGATTTATTTATTTTTTTTGTTTTGTTTTGAAAAGTTGAACATGAGCCAGATGCTGTAGTAACCGGCGCGGCGGAAGTTTTGTAAAAATAATAACAAAATTATATAATTATTTTATTTTTTATTCTCTAGGATCTTATTGAAAAACTCTATAAATTTTGTTTAGGTTTTCTTCGGCGATGCAAGAAATTGTTCACCCTTCTGATCTGGCTGTTATCTATAAAGCCTTTATTCGTCCAAAACTCGAGTATAATTCTCATGTTTGGGCAGGTGCTCCAATAATTCACTTGAGTCTATTGGATAGAATTCAAAGAAGAGCTAGGAAAATGATAGGTGATAGAAGTATAACGGAAGCATTTACACCGCCGCAATGTTTCATGTCTTTCGTTATTTTAGCGTTATTTTCATAAACAGTGCTCTAGCAAAATAGCCAGTTGGATTCCTCCCCTAAAACAATTTAACCGTAATACCCGTTTTTCTAGGAATGCACATCAGTTTACCCTTGAGCCTAACTTCGGACGTAGTGTGAAGTATAGAGATTCTTTCTTTAGTCGCACTACAAGAATGTGGAATGCTTTACCCCGCACTATTTTTCCCTGCCATTTTGAAGGTTCAAAACCAATGTGCACCGGCATCTCCTCTTAAATCCTTACCTATTTTCCTAACGCTCGTACTGTGTTTAAACATTTTAAAGGTAGTAAGAACCCCTTTAGTGCGCGCTTAATTAAAAAAAAAACAACTCATGCAAATTAAAAAAAAAAAAAAAAACATTTTAGTTTTTGCAACCAAAATCTACGGATCATTAAATATTTTTAATTAATAAAATGAAAAAAAAAAATGCATAAATGATATACTGTTTGTATGTAATTATCACTTGTTCAGAATAATAACTTGACAACTGAAAAATAAGGAAGAAATCTAGAATCTTCACTTGAACTCCAAACATTTTCTCTCAGTGTAGCGATTCGAATTAAAAAAAATATGTATTCTTATTGCGGACAATTCGTTAAAGTAGGTATTTAGCTACTAAAGAGGAAGTATCTCTAACCTGCCAATACACATGAGACATGAAACATGATCCTTCACCGATGAATTTCTTATTTTCCAAATAAAACACCATTCTCTTGTCATCTTCAAAGGAAGAACAACCTCTAATAGTACTTCTTGGCTTCTTCTTTACTCTATTATCTTCAACAACCTTAGTACCGGATAGTCAATTAAATAATAAGAATTTCATCAGACAGTCTGCACTCTGCAGGGTCAGCTCATTTTAAGAAAAAAAAAAAAAAAAAAAAAATAATTCCCTTTAATTGAAGTTCAGATTAGTTAAGCATCATAAAGTGAGTTGGGTCTCTGTTAGGTCAAGATTTGCATATGTTAAATTCAATCAGTGGTTTAGTTTTGTTGTGGGAACGTTCTTAGTCATCAATTTATGTTATTGCATACCGGCCGTTGGAGTGTTTTTCTCTTTAAAAATTGAAGTGAAGTTATATCAATTGACCGTTTTAATTAAGAAGTTTAATTTAATAAAACTTAATGTGACTAATATTGCGTTTTCTTTTTGTTTCTTACACCAGAATATGGACTTACGCATCATAATACTGCAGATATCCTACATCATTATATTTGCAAAGATGCTAGCGTTTGGATTTGTCAGTCAAGATGAACGAAAATGTAAACATTTAAAAGTGGATAGATTGTATAAGATAAAATGTTACAACATGGATTTAAGAGAAGTGCCCAAGTATCTGAAAACATCAGTTGAGGTAAGGCTTTAAGAAGTTTGACTTAAATTTTGTATTCTATAGTATTTCTTAATAGCACAACAAGCATTAGTTTTAATGTATTGAAATTTTACAAATTGAAAAAAAAAAGAAAAATAAATAGTAAGAAACCAAAGAAGCCATGCTATAATGGTCGTATGAAATGCAGTAATAAAGTATAAGAAACAAACAAAATTAAAAGTCATTTTTCCACACCTAATTTTTCGTTTATGATTTCGTTGTGTCATTTACATTTTATGTATGTACATATTTTCATAAAGGTTTTTTAATTTCGCATCAGCAGCGTAATTGAATTTATTCAAATACCTAGAAAATTTTTAAAATTGATAATTTTGACTATATAATTATGAATTGAAAGGCCCGGCTTTTAGTTTCTTATTTTATTTTGTTAAGTACTAACGGTACATATTTTTAAAATTATAACAAAAAAGAAAAGCTTACATCTAATGTACATTACGGATTATTTTGAATAAAAAATATTTTTCTTAAGTTAAGGGATTTTACATTGTCATTGCTGGAATTAATTATATTCGAATTTTTATTATAAATATTAATTAAAAGATTTAAAGGACTTTTAGGACCGTAGTTTGATCTACTGTAAATTTTAGAAATTGGCAACTGCCTTCTCAAACTATACTGACTAGCAATGAAATTTAATCGACAGAGGATCACTGGAGCTGAAATCGATGCATTTATTATCCCGACAATAAAACAAGATTGTAGATACGCTCTGTGACTCGTTAGAGATGGAAGATTTATTAGTTGAATACGTTTAGCGTAAGGTGGCAAGGTAATTCGATTCGACCAAATCTTGTTTGAACGAACTCCAATCTATTTATATGAACCGCATAATATGGCGCCCATACAACACAACCATACTCTTAAATTGATCTTACGAATGAGTCATAAAGAGTTTTTAGAACATAAGGATACCGAAATTCTCGAGCAAATCTTTTAATAAAACCGAGAGTCCTGTGAGCTTTTTTAATAATGTAGTCAAAATGGTCAATAAAAGTTAATTTTGAGTCCAACCCTATCCCAAGGTCAGTAAAACTAGACAGGTTACTTAGTTGTGACAAATTAATCACATAAATATAGACAATCACATTTTTCTTGCGTGTAAAACAAATTGTTTTACACTTGTCAATATTTAAAACTAAACCATTAATATTGCACCATTCCCAGAAACTTTGAAGGGCTTTTTGTAAAAGATCACAGTCTTCTACAGAGTTGATTGTACGAAAAATGTTTACAATCATCGGCATATATGTATAAGAGACATAGAATTTACTAGGACGGACGGAAGATCGTTAATAAATAGTACAAATAATAATGGGCACAGATGGCTACCCTGAGGTACACCGGAGTTAACGGTAAAACATTTAGAACATTCACTCTTAAAAACAAGAATATATAACCTATATTTTGCAGTTTTGTTAAAAGTATGTGGTGGCTAAGTTTGTCAAATGCTTTGCTAAAGTCAGTAAAAATACAGTCAATTTGTTGTTTTTTTCAAACGCGCCAAAACAAAATGTGGTAAACTGTAACAAATTTGTTATAGTGGACTTCTTTTTAACAAAGCCGTGTTGAATGTCACATAAAACGGAGGAACAGTGAAAAGACAAAATGGGCGAATTCGTAATCGTCTGACTAACTTAGATCTGCAAAGTTCCAAATTTCACCCAAAAGCCCTAAAGCAAAATTTCTTTTTTGTTTAATAATCACGATTTTTTTCAAATAATTATCTGCGCTGCGATGTTTACGAATACAATTTTTTTTTCAAAAACTGCCACCTGCTTACTTTCTGTGGGCAGAAGAAAAATAAAATCGATACGCAGAAGCTGAGCAGACATGCGGCAGATCTGTCGCAGATTTCTGCGATTTCGAACTCGCCCATTATCACACATAATAGATTCAAACATTTTGGGTATAGCAGATAGTTTATCAATTGGTTCAAAGTTTACAACCAAATTTTCTTTAACCTTTCTCATGTGTAGGAATAAAGAATGCATTTTTCCAAAGGGTCGGAAATTTACAGCTATTTATAGACTGATTAAAAAGTAAAAATAACGGATACGACATATATATTGCACATTTTTTTAACATAAAAGCGAGAAAGCCATCAGGACCAGAACTTAAACAATCGTCTAATTTTGTTTATATACTCTAAGATAGTTGCCTCAGTAAAAGTAAAATCAATGGAACTAAGATGTTAAAACTCATTTACAGTAGGAGTATTATTTACAGTGCGGTTCAGTTGTTTAGACGCAGCAAAAAAAAATTGCCAAAAAAACAGTTAAAAATGGTAGATAGAGGCAAAATGGACGCCTACCATTCGGAAGGCGTTTCAATGCGGAATAATGCGAGGAAAATAGGAAGAAGTTAAAATGCAGTTCGAAATAATTTAAAAAAAAAAACTGCCTTTTATGGAAATAACCAAAAAGAAAGGACCAAAACCGCTTTGACACCCCAAGAAAAAAGAAAAATAATAAGAATGACATCGAATTCGGCTCACTCCACGAGCAAAATCAAGGAATCGGCGAGGGTAACAGCCTGTAAATCTACAGTTCGTCGGGCTGTTTTTAGTGCTCAGCACCTGCAATTAAAAAAGCTAAAAAAAAGCCACCACTTAATACAGCCAGGAAGATATAGCGATTGCAATTCGCGCGCGTTCATATTCGTTCAACTCAACATTGTTGCTCGACGCATTAACGGAATGATAACATTCATGTTCCGATCATTGAGTCCATTTAAGATTTGCCAAATTAAAGTCGCCAATGACAAAAAGTTCATCTGAAGGTTCAATTTAGTCATTTATAGATTTCAAGCAATCGATAAGTTTATTGTAGACATCACTGCTAGAAGAAGGCGGGATATAGCAAACAACCACATATTAATGACCAGACGTAGTTGATATTTTCACACAAATAATTTCGAGGTTGGAGTCCAAAAAATCGTCGACAAGATTACAAAACAAATTATTACGAACAGCTGTTAAGTGGTGATATTAAGTTATGCCAGATCTAGGTATTTATTATATTTGTCTTTATATTGCTTGCAATTAAAGTCTAGTACGCTGCTGATGCAAAACAAAATGATTTTGTTTATGTTGAAGCTTCAAAAAAATGTAATTGGGCCATCACACACTGGCTTGAGCTGAACTATAACCAAACTTACTTTTCCTTCAATCACACACGGGCTGAGCAAAGCTGGCTGAAAAATGGTGTGTACATGAACTGGCAATGAGTTCCATCATTTTTTTTTGCAGGAATATTTTACATTACTTGTGCCAACACATAAGTAGAAGAAAATTATTATAACTGTCGGACTTCTTAGAGAAAAAAATTATTTAACATTGAATTTCAATGCAAAATGTGAAAACAAATAATTTTTGAAAAAGTTAAATCATAGCTGGTATAAAAAAAATGCATGAATACCTGAGTGGCCAACTATTTTAAAAATATGCGCGTTTAATGCAGATTTCAAAATGGTATTACTTATTATTATATCTAGAGTCAATAGTAAGTTATTGGTAAAAATCTGCAATACTAGAGTAAATTTAGCAAAAACAAAAGTTTTCAAAATTAGCACAGTAAACGTGAAAATAATACCAAGCGTTGAACATAGCAGATTTTTGATTTATTGGCTGTTTCTACGATGTTGTCCTAATAATAAATCCAAGCTTTCAACTTCTAGGGCCGAATGCATTATTGATAAAAATGTCAAAAAAGTGCAAAAAACGGTTACATTTTCGAGCTTGTTTTGAATTTTTCCTGTTCTATTGGGCTTTAACAAACCCATCAAATATTTTGTTGGGTGCTATTTTTTATTTGTTATTTTCTCCAAACAAAAAGTCTTCTGATTCAATTTTAATTGTGTTTTTTGAATAGTAAATTGTAAGATCCTGAGAAAGTGAGAACGCATAAAATCGTAAGTTTTTTAAATTTTGAATTAAAGTTTTTGTAATTTAATCTTAATTCATAAGATTAAGACCACGACGAACACTTATTTATATCGTTTTTATTGTTCTGTTCCTGAACCAGTTTTTTGATAATTAAGACGTTTGATTGAATTTTTTTGATGCCACGTATTCTGTATTCTGCACAAGAATATGCAAACATGCATTTCATTTATGGAGAGTGCAGAGGCAACGCAAACGAAGCTGCGACTCTGTATAGGGAAAGGTACCCTAACGCACGTCACCCGGATTATCGAGTGTTTATTAGAGTCCATAGCTGTTTCTCGGAGGAAGGCTGCCTGGTAGTGGTGTTGGTGGTGCTGGCGTGGGACGACCCCATCGAGGAGATACCGAAGACCTAGTGCTTGCGGAACTTGACCGAGATCCTACAGTATCAATCCGAGCAATAGCACGACGCACTGGGATCGGAAAGACGACTGCGCATAATGTGCTAAGTAAATATAAATATCATCCCTTTCACCTAACACGGGTGCAAACTCTCTAGCCGCAAGATTTTGAAACGAGAATGAGTTTTTGTCGACAAATGATAATGAAAATTGAAGAAGATCCGCAGTTTTTTGACAAAATTCTTTGGAGCGATGAGTCGACATTTAAAAGAGATGGCTACACTAATCTCCATAATCTCCACTTCTGGGCACTACAAAACCCAAACATCATGAGGGAAGACAGGTCCCAGTACCAATTCAAAATAAACTATTGGACTGGGATTCTCAATGGGAAAATAATTGGACCCTTTGAGTGGCCGGGGATTTTAACTGGCCAAGGTTATTTGGAGTTTCTCCAAAATGATCTCCCAACCTTGCTGGAAGAAGTGCCTCAAGAACTAAAGGAATCCCATTGGCTTCAAAATGATGGTTGTCCAGCACACTATGCTGTGCCTGTGCGGGCATATTTAAATGCCAGATATCCAGGCAGATGGATAGGACGTCTGGGACCAATTTTATGGCCACCACGTTCACCAGACCTAAATCCACTTGATTTTTTTATTGGGGATGCATTAAGGAAATCGTATACAGCAAGCCGATCAGGTCTTTAGAGGAGCTAAGAAATCGTGTGGAGGCAGCTGCATTACAAATTTCTGAGCAAAACCTTGCACGTTCATTTATTCGGAGGTGCAGAACCTGTTTTAGCATTTGCTTTAAATAAAAAAAAAATTAAAAAATTATTTATTTTTGTTTTTGTTTTCTAACTAAGTGATCATGTGATTAAAAGCTGGCTCAAAAACTTTTTGTTTAGAGAAAATAACAAATAAACTAATAGCAACCAACAAAATATTTGATGGGTTTGTTAAAGCCCAATAGAACAGGTAAAATTCAAAACAAGCTCGAAAATGTAACCGTTTTTTGCACTTTTTTGACATTTTTATCAATAATGCATTCGGCCCTAGAAGTTGAAAGCTTGGATTTATCATTAGGACAACATCGTAGAAACAGCCAATAAATCAAAAATCTGCTATGTTCAACGCTTGGTATTATTTTCACGTTTACTGTGCTAATTTTGAAAACTTTTGTTTTTGCTATATTTACTCTAGTATTGCAGATTTTTACCAATAACTTGCTATTGACTCTAGATATAATAATAAGTAATACCATTTTGAAATCTGCATTTAACGCGCATATTTTTAAAATAGTTGGCCACTCAGGTATTCATGCATTTTTTTTATACCAGCTATGATTTAACTTTTTCAAAAATTATTTGTTTTCAGATTTTGCATTAAAATTCAATGTTAAATAATTTTTTTTTCTAAGAAGTCCAACAGTTATAATAATTTTCGTCTACTTATGTGTTGGCACAAGTAATGTAAAATATTCCTGCAAAAAAAAAATGATGGAACTCATTCACTTGTAGTCGTGGTATTCAAAAATGTAAAGTAAGAAAAAAAATAATGCACTGAACAAAAAAATGCATATAACTTTTCTTGTGGTTGGGATAGAACTTTTTTTTATCAGTTTTCAGGACGGTCATAAAGTCTACTATGCGGCATTTCAGGGTTATCCATTACTTACGGGACACCCTGTATATCATCATTGAAATATAGAAAATTAAACATTTTTTTTTTAACAAACATGCTTTTTTTAAGCTGTACCCAAGTGGGTACAGTGGTGAAATAAGGGAAATTTTTTGAAGCAGTTTTTTTTCGATACACAGAGCAACGGCACAGAGCTCACAATTCCATCTTACCCTCATGTGGCATTCCCTGCATCTTAGAGGTTTCTCAATTCTTTGAGGAAAATGGTGTCCTTCGGCATACGGAACACTTGCTGCAATAAGACGCCTCCATGTTGAACTATTTAGGGTATAATTTCTCAAGTAGTGGCGAGCAATGCTTCTTTGAAATCAAAGTAAATCTTCTTGAGAATCAGTTTGCAACTTTGAAAAGCTTCCAAGCTTTCACTAGTGTGGAACTAAGCATAGAAGTGAAAAGCGGCCACAACCATTTTGTCCCTCTTATTTTTATTTTATAAGCATTTACCGATTAATCATGTAGGTCAACGCCACCCATACCTTTGTTATAATCAGCAATTAGTTTTGGCTGAGGTATGTATAAGGATCTTTTTTTTTTCTGCATATGACCAACGCTTAACATAATGCAATGGTGTCACAGAATCAAAATTTGTGCCCATCGTGACAATAGTTGTCATTCCACTTTACGAAAAGAGTTCTGTTGTTCACGTCGTAAGAATGTTCATAGTAGCCTCGTTTCTCTTTCCTGAAATCTTTTTTTTGTTTTCAATAGACCTTTTTTGGTACGGTTTTCTCTTGCGGTTGCCGTGGCTCTGAATCCTTTTACTCTCAACAAACGCAACAACTCAACGGAAGTAAAATACTTACCGAAGTATATAATGTGATCAGTAGGAAATTCAACACTTTCTAAAAGTTCAAGAACGACTCGAGATCCTAATGGAATTTGCAGTCTTTCCGAATCTATATTCTTAGCACCACAATATGTATCAAATTTATATAAATAGCCGCAACTTCTTATCAGCATCCAGTTTTTTAATTCCAAATCGACAAGGTTTTCCTCTTATGAATTGTTTGGATGAGTGGTGACCGAAATATTTTATCATATTTCTAGGTAAAACGAAATTCAATTTTGCACAACTTTTCTCATAAAATGACTTTTAATTTTTCAATGATGAACTACCTTACCCATTATCATTGAAAAAATTAAAAGTTACGTTCTGGGGAAGATATGGGTCAAAATGAATTTTTTTTGGAGGACAAATAATTTTGAAGTCGTAAGCTATATTTCTGCATTAAAATATTGAATGATTAAACTTTCGAAGGGTCTCAAAATCAACAGCTAACTTTTTCAATGATGGTTTTCAATGATGTTATAACTGGCCCCTTAGTCTAGTTCAAAATTGAGCCTGTGTGTGATGTCCCAAAAGTATTTAAAACTTAAAATTTAAATATTTTTAAAACGGCTTGTCAAATTTTTTGAAACTTGATATAAATTATAATGATTAAATGTTGAAAACCAGTTAAGGAAAATCTTATTTTTCTCGAAAAGTGCTTTTAGGTAAAGTTATTGTTAAAAATGAACTACATTATATTAAACAACTCAAATTTCACTCTTGAAAATTTTCCCGGAATTAAAAACAAAATTAATCCTCTATTAAGTTCGTGTGAATTTTCAAAAATGGAACTTTATTTATTTCGTATGAATTTTTAAAAATGGAATTCAAATTTGAACTCTTTATGTGCATTTTTAAAAATTACTTAATTAAGGAAAAATTACGATTTTTAAATATTATAAATTTTAATTTTATAATGAAGGTAATTTTTAAAAATTACTCTATGAAATTTAATTAAGGCTGGTTTGTGGGTGAGTTTGTGGGTTGATTTGTCTAAATTTTACGAATTGCAATTTAAAACCTCTCACAAAAAATGGATAACCCTACAATGCCTCATAGCAGACTCTATGACCGTTCTTAAAACTGATAAGCCACCACAAGAAAAGATACGTGCATGTTTTGTTCAGTTCATTATTTTTTGACATACTTTACGTTTTTGAATACCACGACTACATGTGAATGAAGTCCACCGTGCTTTTTTCGTAATAATATTTTAAATTATTTGTGCCGAAACATAAGTCGAAGAAAATGATAAAAACTGAGGGACTTCTTAGAGAAACAAATTATTTTATTTTGATTTTCAATGCAAAATGTGAAAGAAAATAATTTTTGAAAAAGTTAATGAATCATCTCTGGTATACAAAAAATGCATGAATACCAAAGTGGCAAACTATTTTAAAAATATGCTCGTTAAATGCGGATTTCAAAATAATATAACTTATTATTGTACCTAGAGTCAATAGCAAGTTATTGGTACAAATATGCAATACTAGAGTCAATTTAACAAAATCAAAAGTGTTCAAAATTAGCACACTAAACGTGAAAATAAGACCATGCTTTGAACATGGTAGACTATTGAATGATTGCTTGTTTTAATGATGTTGCCCTATGATAAATCCAAGCTTTCAACTTCTAGGGCCGAATGCAAACATTACTAAAAAATGTCAACAAAGCGCAAAAAACGGCTACATTTTCGAGGTTGTTTTGAGTTATTTACCTCTGCAATTGGGCTTTAACAAAACCATCAAATATTTTGTTGGTTGCAATTAATTTGTTTTTTATTATTGCCTAACAAATAATTTCAGGCAATTTTAAACTGTAGCTGGATAGTTAGTTTAAAAAAAAAAGTACTGCACACTGAATACTAGGCACTGAATCAGGCAGATGGATAATTGTATGGCCTCCACGTTCACCAGACCTCAGTCCATATTAATTTTCTTATTAGAAGTGCATTAAATAAATCGAATACAGCAAGCTAAGCAGCTTATTAGAGGCGATGTGGAAAATCTTGTGCAGGCAGCTGCATTACAAATATGCTAGCAAAACTTCACATGAATATTAAGACAATCATTTATTCGGAGGAGCATCCGCCATTCTGCACTAGAGTGGTCGAAAACACTTATCAAGTGCTTTACATTAAATAAAAAAATCTTGATTTTTTTTTTTTTTTTTAACTTAGTGGCCAAGGACAATTGAAAATTGGCTGAAGTTATTTGTTAGGTAATAATAACAAATAAACTAATTGCGACCAACAAAATATTGTATGGTTTTATTAGAGCCCAATTATTGAAGAGGTATAACTCAAAGTAACCGTTTTTTGCACTTTGTTGACATATTTAGTAATGGTGCATTCGGCTATAGAAGTTGAAAGCTTGGATTTATCATTATAGGACAACAAAATAAAATCAGGCTATCAATCAAATTCTACCATGTTAAACGCATGGTATTATTTTAACGTTTACTGTGCAAATTTTGAAAACTTTTGTTTTTGATAAATTGACTCTAGTATTGCAGATTTTTACCAATAACTTGCCGTTGAATCTAGATACAATAATTATTAATATCATTTTGAAATTCGAATTTAACACGCATATTTTTTACTATGAGGCATTCCAGGGTTATCCATTCTTTGCAGGGCAAACTGCATAATAGGTTATAGTTTACATATGAAAATCCGCGGGAAAACAACTCGATAAAATTTTCAAAACTATGTAGATCATAACCCCCCGAAACTAAAATACTGGACCCGCACTTGCCACCTATCTTAGTCGCAGTCTATTTTTTTACGACAAAGCATTGATAATTAAGTTTAGGTAGAGCCCATTTTTTAATCATCAGTTAAGCTATCTGAGGTTAAACTGGCTCAAGTACTGGCTATTGAAGTATATTCTGCAATTGTTATTAATTAATGTCTAAAAATGGTTTTAAAAAATAGGTACATTTTTTTTAGATATTCTGAATAAATACAAATGGACAATGTATTATACAACCTAACATATTTCTAATTTTAAAACGGTTTGCAAATTTTCTGAATTAATTTTACTTATCCTGTAGCTGAACACGTCCAAAAAAGTTACATCTCGTTCAAACAATTCACAAACAAAACATAACTCTTTTTCACAAACAGAAAAGTCTCATATGGATTTGGTAGGTAAAAAGATAAAATAGTCATTTTGTGAATTTACACGGAAAGAATTGAAAAATCACCAATTGCAAAATTTTAGGTTGTAATTTACGAAACTCTTTTTTTTTGTAAATCAAGGCGCTTGTATTAAAAAATAACTGAAAACTTTGTAATTTACTACTCAAATCATCGTAAAAAGCTAAATTTTATAATTCGATATTTATTATCAATAGTTATAATTCGAGCTTGTTGACTTGAAAGTAAATTACAAGTTTTTGAATCGCAATCTACTACTTCAGGGGAATAATTTAAATTTACAACTTATTGATCTTGTTTTGCGAAATTTAAATGGTGATTTTTATTTTCTCAATGCTCAAACCAACAAAATGTAAGTAGCAACGATATAAATATTGACCCCAAACTATCGCAATTTACAAAAATAGGTATTTGCAAAACTATACAGTAAATTACAATTTTTTATGCGTAATCTAACACTTTGAGGGGAATAATTTAAATATTAATATGGTGATTTGAACCAACGAACAAGAAAATAAGTTTTTAAAGTGATTAAGCTTCAACATAGTCCCTTTATATCGTGCGATGGCCTAGGTGGTAGCGTATTGGATTGATATGCGGAAGGTACCAGGATCGAGTCCCAGAGAAATCAAGTAATTAAAATAAAAGTCTTTTTTAAATATATAAAATTGTATATACATTTCAGAATAAAAAGGAAGCGGCTGCAAACACCCCTGTTGTGGACAAAAATAACAAAATACAAATACACGCAAATCAACATTTCGACCACAATTCGTAGATTTGAAAATTTTCATTTTGACTACGATATAATAATTATAATAATTCAATTTGTATGCCTGTCATAAAAATAAATAAAAAAAAATGCTACCTAGAGCAGGGATCGAACACGCGACTCCAGCTTAGTCATCAATCACTATATCCAAATTGATACAAATTTATATCAAATTGCGATTCGCTAATGGCAATATTTTTTTTCCTCGGTCGAATTATTAATACTCAAAAGTGTTGAAATATAATTTTTGAGTGTCAATATCTTCATTTCGCTCATTTTTTAATATTGCAAACAAAAAGTCTTAATTTAGTAATTTCCAATCCAAGGTCCAAAACTGGATTCATTTTTCGTGATTTGTAGCTTATTTTTCTTGATCTGATCTAAGAATTCTTTCCGTGTAACATTAGTTAAATGTAAAGAGATAATACGAAGCTAAACTTGTTAAAAATTATCAGAATATATACTATTTTTTAAAAAAATATATAAAAAGGCTTTGACATCGTACTAAATCAACTCAAATGTTTGTGCCAATCCTTTTAAAAGCTTAAAACTTGACGAGCGACATGTTTTGTATGAGAATTAAGAAATTCGAATGCCCTGTTTTTCAGTGACGAAATTAAAGTTAAACTCGAATTAATCCACCAAATTTAGTCTTGTGAAATACATAATAGACACAAATTTAAATTAAATGGATTTCGGGAATAATTTCCAATTTAATTCGAACTGGGTAAATACATATAATGTTCTTTTATTTTTAATTTCTTCGAACAGATCGAGATAAGATCAGACTATTTGATTTGTTTATTCCAATGATCTGCTATTGGCCTTAATTATTAATTCCTCATTCGTTGGACGGGTCAATGTAAGTGGTCTTAATTTATTTATTTTGCAATGTACAAAAGATTTTACAACCAGAACAGAATATAACAAAACTTCTTTTTCTGAGACTTTATATACAACATACAAGGTATAGTAGTTCTTTACTCATCAACGCCCTCCAATTGAAATTAATTAAAATGAACAATAAGCTGTTTGCATTTCCATAGTAAGTCACATGATGGTGGGCAAGAATAAAATAATAAAAAAAGAACACTATGTACAAAAAGAGGGTTTTCTACAGTAGGATGGGTGCATTCATTAAGGGAAAAATAAAAACTTCCTGAATATGTATTTTGTGATTTTGAAATAAGTACAAATTAAAAAAAATTAATACGATAAAAATCATTATAAGAAAAGTACAAACGATTGCATATATGAAAAAATTTTAATAAAATTTGGTTAAAAAAAATATGTTTGTCAAAAAAATTTGGAACGGGTACAAACGAAAACAAAAAAATTCCAGAGGGTACAAACGATTTTCTATCGAACTGCATTTTTAGATTTTTCGAGCGTTATAGTTGGTGGGCCAACTACATGTCCCAAACAAAGTAATAATTCATTAAAAATAGAAATAAACAAAAATTAAAAAAATTAACACGATGAAAAATCATCATAAAAAAAGTACAAACGATTACATAAGTGTCAAAATTTTAATAAAATTTGGTTAAAAAAAAAATGTTTGTCAACAAAATTTGGAAAGGCGTACAAACGAAAATAAAAAAAATCCAGAGGATACAAACGATTTTCTATCAAACTGCATTTTTAGATTTTGCGAGCGTTATAGTTGGTGGGCCAAACTCCGTAAATTTATTTAAAGTGCATTTATAAGAAAAACGGTGATGGTACAAACAAATCCAAACTGGTGCAAACGTATACAAACGAAGTACAAACGATTGCAATTAACAGTTTTGCTCAACTCAATAGTTGGTGGGCCAACTACATGCAAGCATTGTTTCATAAATATAAATTTATGAACAAAACAAAATTCTTTATAAATCCAAAAAATTATGTTTTCGAAAAATTGTATATCCAAAATTGTAAGGGACCTCTTATATACAAAAATTTGGTTGAAATCGGTGTAGCCGTTAACGAGAATTTTGAAAACCCAAAAATCGGTTATGTGATAGGTACCGTTAGTAAGCGTTATAAATAATTTTTTTACTACCATCTATCATGATATTTTTTAAAGTAGTAATAGTACTTTGTATATTTTGTTTTAATCGTTAGAGCTTTGTTTGAACTAAATCAAATTTTGTATATTGGTTGTAATGGCAGTTACCTACCGTTATATTTTGAGCTAAAAAAATCAATTTCCCCTCTAGAGAATCCCAAAATAACCGTATGTTCTAAGTTTGAAGAAAATCGCTTTAGTGGTCGAGGAGGCAGTTGAAGGTACAGACAGAATTGCGAGACCCACTTTTTCGCGTTCTATATCAACGTAGGTAATGTAAGAAAAATAATTATCTCGAGTTTGATTTTTAACACGAATCCTAAACTTTCCCTACGTACATTTTACTTTACTACGTACGTATCGCAAGTAGAAATTCAAGAAAATTGTGAAAAAGTTGAAAATAAAAAAAATATGTCTTCTTTAATTTTATTTTTGTAAAAAAATATTATTCATACAAATTTTAAATGCAATATTTTTTGACTAACTTAAAAGTACCAGAATCCAAAATTGTGACAAAATCAACCAACCCATTGATCAGATATTCTGGAATTAGGCTAAAAAAATTAAAATTAGCTAAAAATACATTGAAACATTATTTCCATTATTCGCAAAAATCTGGTATGCAGTATTATTTATACTGGCCTAGATATTAAATGTACAAAGTTTTATCAGAATCGTATATGAAACATTTTTGATAAAACCAAAATCCTTAAGGCTTTCTAGATGAGCTTCACACCAAATTTAAAGCAAATCGATCAATCGCTTAGGCTCTAGTTCGTCATAGGCCGTACAGACGGACAAAAAACAAGTCGACGAAAGACATCTTGTCGAAAACCACTTTCTTTTGGACTTCTCCATCATCGAAATGTTAGTTTTGATTAAAACCTATGATACGAAACCAATACTTGCCCTTTAGTCCAAGTTAAAATGACTAAGGGACCTTTTGTGGAATTTTCAAAGCCAAAAACCGATTACCTTGTTCGATGTTGAATCACCCTATGTCTTAAATCTTTGTCGTTACTTTGTTTTAATTTATATTTCTCAGAAGATGAAATGAAATAGGAATCTAAAAGAAACAATTAAAAATGCATTCTTTTCTCATCTTCTCCTTATCCAAATTCAAACATATATTTACAGTTCCATGCAGCATCATACAGAGTACATCGTTGAATAATTGTTTTTTTTTTTTTATTTTTCGTTTTGCAGGTATTAGATCTAGCATTTAACCGAATAAAAAAACTCAAGAGACACTCATTCGAGCTATACGGAAATATAAAGTATCTTTTGCTCTATGAAAATATGATTCAGTCAGTAGAACCTGGCACATTCGCACACTTGTCATCTTTACAGGTAAGTTTTGCTTTGTCAGCGCGGCCAAGTCAATATTTTGATAGAAATACAACACAATTAAAAACACCGGCTGTGATTAAAACCAATTCTTTATTGTTGTTCTTATCATTACAATTGTGGACTTATTGTTCTTTTTTTATTTTTTTTTTTTTATTTTGCAGGAGATTGACTTATCGAATAATGCTCTCTTGACAATTCCAATGGAAATATTTCAGCTGCCATCGCTGAGAAATCTTTATGTCGATAGTAATGACTTAATCAATTTAAATAGTGACTTGATGGTGAGTCAATTTGGGTACCTAGAAAGTTAATAATTTTAGTATGAGCAGTTTAAAATCATGATCATATATTGTTTTTATTGATAAAGTAAAAATTATCGAAACAAAACGATATAATAATAGTAATATAAAGCAAATCTAATCTGAAACCATCATAAAAGTTATTACATACTCCTACAGTTATTGTGAGGTGAAGTAAAACAAGAGCGCGTTAAATAAAACCAAATATCGTAGATTTTCAATCTTGAATGGAAAACACCGCTTTGGTCATCAATTACTTGACACCAATAACTTAAACATGCCGTGCACTAAAGGGGTTTTTACTACCCTTAATATGACAAGCACAGTGCGAGCGTTAGGAAAAGAAGAAAGGATTTAAAAGGAGATACCGATGCACATTGGTTTTGAAGTTCTGAATATCAAAATGGGGGGGAAAAATAGGGCTTGGTAAAGCATTCCACATTCTTGTTGTGCGACTGAAGAAAGAATCCCTATACTTAAGTCTACATCCGAAGTTGGGCTCAAGGGTAAGCTGATGAGCATTCCTAAAAACGCGAGTATTACGGTTGAATTGTTCAAGGGGAGGAATGCAACTGACTATTTCACTTGAACATTGTTCTTAAAAATAGCGATAGAACAGTGAGAGACAGGTAACAATTCGGCGGTGTTCGAGGGATGCTATTGTTGCCGTAGTTGTTCTATCACCTATCACTTTAAGGGCCCTCTTTTGAATTCTATCCAACAAGCTTACCTGAGTAATAGGAGCACCTGCCCATGAGAATTATACTCAAGGTTTGGACGAATAAAGGCTTTGTAGATTACAGCCAGATCAGAGGGTGTAAAGAATTTCAGCACTTAGCAGCGTTTTTGGCGACGTGAAATATGTGGTCATTCCACATAAGGTGGTCTGTGACACACATACCGAGAACTGAGAGCATTTCGGTTTCCCCGATGCAAGTGCCGTCCATGGAAAGCGGCATTGGGGGTGGGGTACGCTTTAACGACAGGAGACAGCATTGAGTTTTTGAAGCATTAAATTCTACACGATTTTTGATTCCCCATTGGACAATGCTGTTGACATAAGAATTTAATGAGCTTATCATACGCTGCCGTTCAAGTTCCACAACCGAAGGACATAAGTGTGAATCTGTAAACGAATATGAGAAGCTGAGGGTACTGTCGTCAGCAAAACAGTTTAATGGATTAGAAGTTTCAGACAAAAGATCGTTAATGAATATAAGGAAGAGAGTCGGAGACAAAACGGAGCCCTGGGGCACACCAGCATTTATTTTGTGAATTTCAGACTTGAAACCGTCCAATACAACTTGTATTGAACGGTCCGAAAGGTAATTTCTAATCCAACGAAGAAGAGATTCATCAATACCAAATGCGCGGATTTTCGATAAGAAAGTTTGATGACAAACTCTATCAAACGCTTTTTAAATATCAAGCGCAATAATCTTACTTTCTCCAAAACGATGTAAAGATTTGTTCCACTGTTCGGTGAGATATACCATCAGATCACCAGTGGACCTATTGTCACGAAAGCCGTACTGCCGGTCATTAAGAAGCTTCCGTTCTTCGAGATATTTCTTGAGCTGGAAATTAATCAGCGTTTCCATGACCTTGGAAAGAAGGGACGTAAGTGCAATTGGTCGATAGTTAGAGGGTGAAGAAGAAACGCCTTTTTTAGGGACAGGCTGGACAAATGCTGTTTTCCATCCACTCGGAAAGAGACCAGTAGAATAGGACAGATGGAAAAGCTTACGCAGTGGTTTTGCCAGCGTTGACGAACACCTCTTCAGAACAATGGGAGGGATACTATCCGGGCCAGCAGATTTGTGTATATTAAGATCTTTTAGAACTCTGGCAACTGCACGAGTGCGAAAGAAGATTTGTCCCATAAAATCGTTTGAGCTCTCAAGTACAGGAGGAGTCATAACACTTTCTGGCAGCGTCGAATTAACAGAAACTGTGCTGCCAGCACTAACGAGCTGTCAAAAAAGGTGTCATTGAAGACGAGCGTTGGAACCGACGACGAAGTAGCACTTCGTATATTCTTTGCAAATGACCAAAATTTGTACTACCTGTGGGACATTGTAGTATTTTTTGCCTTAATTTTTGATCATGCAAAAATTTGATTCGTCGAATATGAACGTTACAGATCTTTCTAGCTTGTTTGAACTTATTCCGGTTTTCCTCAGTAGGGTTGGCTTCATAATATCGGACATTTACTTCTCTAACCCTAATAACCTCTTTACAGCTCGAATGATAGATTTTACGCTATTCGGGACAAAATTTCTCATTCCACAAAGAATTAGGTTTGTGATCATATCTGCGCTGGAGTCTACGTCACTATCGAGGAAGCATAGTGACCAGTTAAAGTTCTTGCAGAAGCCGTTGAGACCGCCCCAGTTGGCTTTCTCGTATTTCCAAACGGTTCTCGTTGGTGCTTTCTCTTTAACTGAGTTTTGTTGACACGAGAAATTAGCAGATATGACACAATAGTATGATGAGCCTAGAGGTGATAAAACACTAATTGTGTATTTATTAGGATCAAGTCTAGGGTGTTGGCGGATTGAGCTGCAACGTCCGGTATTCGAGTTGGCTCGTCAACAAGCTGAGATAGTTGGTTTAACTCAGCGAAGATCTCAACATACCTTCCTTCGGGTGTTGTCTGGCCTGAAAAGCGAAGCCAACTAGAATTGTGTACATTAAAATCGCCCTCAATGACGATTTCAGTGTGAGGGTAATGGGCAACAAAATTTAATAGCAGTTTCAAAAACAATAGAGAACCTTAGCAGATTCTTTTAAAATTTTATGATGACATGTTTTTAAACATTCGCCGTAATTTGGAAAAAAAGTACAATACAAATTTTTTTTAATCTGTTTGTAAATCATTTTTAAATTTGAAAATGTCGACCACAATCCTTAGAAAAATAAACCAAGAAAATTCGTGTAAATTTTGAAATTGATTCGTCGAACCGTTTTTTGTAAAGAATGGACAAAGTATTAAAAATCAATTAATTGAACATATTTTAAAAACTTTTTTCACAGTATTGCCAAGTCAGTTGAAAAATAAGTGAATTTAAAAAAAAAAAACAATTGAATTTTCAAAAAAAAAGGAGAATGGGCAAAAATATATGGGACCTGGTCTACCTAGTGCCCAGAAACGAGACCTATGAAAATGATTAGGTACTATGGAGTGTACCAACGTACGAGTACTTTTTTTTGTCCTAAACAATGGGAGTTGGCTAAAATAAGCGACCAAAAAAATAAGAATAACACTTTGCAAATTCGAATAATCATAGACGAATTGTTTTATATTTTGTACTAATTCTGCCTAAACCCCACGGTTTACAGTTCTGTCTCCATATTCAAATATTAAGCTCTTAAACTAAGCTTTCCAACGTTGTATATTTCAATTGTAGGCACTTGACGCACAATTATTCCCATTCATTAAATTCGCTAAATGGAATAAAAAAAAGTTGCATTTTCAAACTGTTAAGCGAATCATTGGCTAACCAAATAATAATTCGCTATTATTTGCCATTGGTATACAAGTTCTAGACCCCATTCCAGTTCATCAAAAGAGACCAATACTGTCATTTCA
The DNA here is from genome assembly GCA_949320155.1 of Melangyna quadrimaculata. Taxonomy (NCBI): domain Eukaryota; kingdom Metazoa; phylum Arthropoda; class Insecta; order Diptera; family Syrphidae; genus Melangyna; species Melangyna quadrimaculata. The sequence goes on from OX439485.1 coordinate 69,063,527, forward strand.
ATGGAACGCTATTGGAATTAATTATCGCTCTAGTTGCAATCTTTGTTGCCATATACTGCCTAAAATGCCCATTCTCCTTTATTAAAAAATTACTTAAAAAAAATTGTTTGAATTTTTTTTTTTGAAAATTCACTTTTTATAATTTTCAATTATTGTTTTTTTTTTTTAAATAACAGTTATGTTTCCAACAAATTTGGTTTTAAAATTTATTCAGCAAAAACCAATAGTTTTGGAGATAAAGACTTATTCGTGGTTTCTAAAATGGCGGATTTTCTCTGAAATAGAAAGCCGGTTCATTTATTTTTTAACATCTTAAAAATATCCGGTTTTAAATTTTTAACTAAAAATTAATAACAACATTGAATTTTGGAAACAAAAATGGTTCTTAATTACGTACAATTTTGAAAAAAATAGTTTTACATCTTTTATTTTCGTTTTCAAAATTTTGTGTTTGAAAATTAATTTTTCAAAAACTATTCATGAAAAGACTTTCATTCAAAAATAAAATAAAAAAGGTATTTGTGGATATACAAATAATATAACAAGGCTTTAAAAATATAACCGTTGTTTTTGAATAATTTGTTTTCTGTTTTAAGCCAAATATTTAGAAAATTGCCCTTCGACCTAAATGGGGGAGAATAAATCCACCCTTCCATACGATTTTTGTCTTGTCTCGACTTAATCTATTTCTATACGTTCTAGCTTTTTAACCATAATATAAGTAATTATGGATTTAATTTCAGTTTGATCCTTAAAAAACCTCTGTCATGATAAATTTAACGAAAAAATACCCATTCGGTCGAACCTGATAGTTTAAACTTAGCAAACATTTTTTAAATAACAATGGTTTCGTTTTTTTTTTCAACGAAGTGAAAAAGATCGTACAAATGAACGAAAGTAAACGATAAGCAACAATCCACAGTTACAATTAGAATCCACATAATTTCGTTGTATTCGCTTGTTGGTCCAACCACAACAGTGCCCTTCCGAAAATTATAAGCTTAACTTTTGCTTTTCGTATCTTAACTATATTAATATATAAAAGTATTTTTTTGTTTTCTTGTCAGTTTGGCTGTATGGGTGTCCAAACTAAGAACAATACCACCAAAATACTAACTTTTTTTTTATGGCATCAACAATGTCTATCCCCCTGCTATCCGATAGATGGCTTTGCAATGTACAAATGAACTATAGAATAGATATTTAGAAGTACGTGAATATATATTTAAGCTTTTATATTAATAATAATTAACACTTGCACAATAAATTGATAACACGAATGATGTTGAAAATTTATTGATGTCGGGAATAAGTTTTCCTGGGGAATTGGGCGGTCAATTCATCAAATTTATTTTAGAGATATTCACGACAGCAAAAATATTTTCCACGGGAATTTTTTTTTTTTCAACTATCCTTTAAAAAAAGGGACCTGGGCAACGCCGGGTGTTTCCGCTAGTAAAAATATAATTTTACTATGGGTACGGGACATACCTTCATGTACAGGGTGTCCCATCGTCACTGGCCCAGAGGAAAAACATGGGTTCTCAGGAATTTTAAGTCGAAAAACTTATGAGGTAATTACCTCGTTTTCGCTTCCTTTCGACTTGTAACGGTTTTTATGATTTTTGATATTGTTTATCTTATTTCATTCAACTTGTTCTAACTTTGCAAACTGCATCCGATTCTTGACTTTTATTTTGTTTTAATAAATTTTAATGTTTTATTTTGTTAAAAAATGTTAAGTGTTTTTAAGAAAATAAAATGGGATTTCATAATAAAATAGAAAAGATGCCCCTTAATAAGGATGTTTGTGGAAAAAATGATACCAAAGTCAAAAAACGACCTAAGAATGCCAAAAAATGGGTTTTATATTTAATTGTGGGAAAACCGTAATCCGCATAGAAAAAAATTGTACGGCAAGTATAAAGTGCTTCCCCTCCTTGTGTAAATAAAACAAAAAAAAATCAAGAATCGGATGCAGTTTAGAAAAGTTAGAGCTAGTTTAAAGAAAAAAGATCAACAATCATAAAAACCGTTAAAGTCGAAAAGGAAGCGAAAACTAGAAAATTACCTCGTTAAGTTTGCCGGCTTAAAAATTCCAAAATCGACTCCTTGGGCTTATCAATTTTTTTCTTCACAAATACAATTACCCCATTTTAATGTTTAACGTTATTCCCCTTTCTACCTTTAATAATTCTAAGAAACAAGTTAAAAATACACCAATATTAACAAATAATAATTTAAAAATCTATGATATTTTTTTTCTTCAGAAACTCGAAAAGCCAATTCAAGCTCCTTTAGAATACTTTAATGTAGCCGACTGTGGTCTTGAAGATCTTCCTAATATAGGAATAGTTCCATGTAAGTTTTTTGTTCATTTTAATATTCTATTTTTGTAGTAAACAAAATTAATCAGATATACTTTAATAATTATATACATTTTTGTGTTTTTTAGATCTTTGGCAAATAAATGCCTCATCAAATCCTCTTACAGACATAACCACCGAAACACTTGCCTCTATGTGCCATCTTAAAAGTATAGACTTATTAAAAACTAATATGCCAAATTGTGCCTGCCATCAAATAGTAGATTATTTTAATTTAAGGAAAATTAAGAATACCTTCTTGCCTATATGCCAAATGCCCGGTGAGTTCGAAATTCCGAATACAATAATTATCGTTTGTTTCCGTTGAGTAATTTATTGGAATACTGTGTTAACAAAGTTATAATCACGACTGTATTCACCTTTCAACTACTACTGCCCGAGCTTATTTCTGATTTGTTTCTTATTTTTATCAGATGCAGACCTAGATGACTGTCCACCACTGTATAATATAACAGTGGGGAAGCCCGAATTTGAACAGTGCAATCAAGCATCTTTAAGTGCAGCTGCAAGATCAACTTGGTTAACGATAGCTGGTTGCTTAAGTGGAGCTTTAATTGTTTTGTTAAGTAAATACGTTTTTTTTTATAAATAAAATAAAGATTTAGTTTCTAAAACTTTGTTTATTTATTTTTAGTTTTGTTATACTGCATAAGACGTCGAAAACGTCGAAAGGAAAAGAAGAGAGAACTAAAGAAAGAAAAGAAACGTTTCATAAATCCTACAAGCAGTCCAAAACCACAAGATGAATTGCTATGTGATACTGCGTAAACGAGTGCATTACAATAAATAAAATTAATGTTTTTTTTTAATTCAAAACAATGGCCCTAAGTAGGTAATAAACGAATTGAGAGTCGAATCTAGCTTAGATTCATTTTTTTTTGTATGGGTTAAACTCGCCTTTATGTTAAATTCTAAATTCTAAATTCGTTTATTACTTTGGGCCAATAACTTTATAATTTTCACGAACTTTGATTTTAAGTTGTTTATTTGTCAGCTATTGAATTATTTAAAAGAATAGAAATATGTTAAATAGTTGCATTAGTATATTTTTATGCATAGGTATTTGTTAAGTTTGTTTTATTTTTTTTGTTGCTGTACAAATATAATAGTTTTAAGTGATCTTTGTACACAAATAATGATAAACACAGTTTTATTAAAATGAAATAACTTATTTATTTTTTAATCTCTTTTGTATTACTTTATTGTTTTACATATTTTTTGCATTTCTTTGAAACCTACAAGATTTGTTTACTACTACAGCAAAAATTTCGCTAATTTGTTTGCACAGAAGGGATTTCATAAAATTTCCTTAAAACACAAAACAATGTCTTTTCTGATACATCTTAATTATACAATAAAAAAAAAAAACAGAACAGAAACTCAAGGCCCTTTAATATATAATAGATAAATATTTTGAGGATATTTTTTAGTATTAAGTTTTTAATCGTGGTTCATGAGCTCGGTATCAGCAAGTTAGTGACTTTTAACAACTTTCTATTTCAGTGTGAAAAGCTGTATTTTGGAAACTTTTGGGTCTACATAGATAATTCTGTGCTCAATTTAAGGCAAACTAAGTAACTTTAAAATCGTAGAATAATGATTTTATTTAAAATTAGTTCGTTATAGGATTAAAATCACAAATAACTGAAAAAAGCGTGAAAAATTCGCATTTTTGAATTTTTGGCCATAAAGTGGTCGAAGCTCGAGGTCGACAACTAAGGTTATTTTTTAGGCCAACATACTGAACATCTCACCAAAAAATCAGAACTGCCAGATTTGATGCAAACGGCCGGCCCCTTCTATACAAACGACAAGGCTATCAACCGATTTCGATAAATTGTGTTTTGTATATGAAGGTCTTTATGTGGAGGTGTACAAAATATACCTGAGACACATACTTACACACTGTGGGTCATATTTATTTTTACAATGCCGGTCACTGGGCATATTTAAAAAAAATAAAATTGAAAAACTTATTTTTCTTTGCTTCAATTTCCACACAAAATGTTTTCCGAATTCAAATAAGTTTAAAAAGACCTCCTCAAAAAAGAGTCACTTTAAGGTCACCATAGCGTATGTGGAACAGTTTTTCGTCAGATTTTATAATTTTGTAATTTTTTTTCCACACCTCAATGCATGAACTATAGGTTTTTCGATGTTTGGGGCCAAATAACGGGTGATTTTTTAGCTGGTTTGTTTTGGCAACACTGGTTTTGACAGCTGACGTGTGTTTAGTACCTTGTGTCACTGTCAAACAGCTTCAGTTTGGTTTGCAATTTAACCATGGATTGTCTTACAAATGAACAACGCTTGCAAATTATTGAATTTTACTATCAAAATTCGTGCTCGGTTCGAAATGTTCATCGCGCGCTGCTTCCATTTTATGGTCGGCATTCTCGACCTTCTGAGCAGTCTATTCGGAAGATTGTGACCAAATTTCGCACCAAATTTACTTTGTTGGACATTAAACCACCAACACGTTTACGTACTGTGCGTAGTGAAGAAAATATTGCGGCCGTATCAGCTAGTGTGACAGAAGACCGCGAAATGTCGATTCGGCGCCGTTCCCAGCAGTTAGGCCTTTGTTACTGCACTACGTGGAAAATTTTGCGGAAGGATTTGGGCGTAAAGCCTTTTAAGATACAGCTGGTGCAAGAACTAAAGCCAGCCGACCTACCACAACGCCGAATTTTTGGTGAATGGGCTCTTGGAAAGCTGGCCGAGGATCCGCTTTTTTATCGAAAAATTGTGTTCAGCGATGGGGCTCATTTTTGGTTGAATGGGTACGTAAATAAGCAAAATTGCCGCATTTGGAGTGAAGATCAGCCAGAAGCATTGCAACAGCTACCAATGCATCCCGAAAAAGCCACTGTTTGGTGCGGTTTATGGGCCGGTGGCATTATTGGGCCATATTTCTTCAAAGATGATGCGAATCGCAGCGTTACTGTCAATGGTGAACGCTACCGAGCGATGATAACAAACTTTTTTTTGCCCGAAATGGAAGTTCTTGACGTGCATGATATGTGGTTTCAACAAGACGGTGCCACATGCCACACAGCACGCGAAACAATGGCGCAATTGCGAGGCGAGTTTGGTGAACAGTTAATTTCACGTTTGGGCCGGTCAATTGGCCGCCTAGATCGTGCGATTTGACACCATTAGACTATTTTTTGTGGGGGTATTTCAAGGCTAATGTCTATAGGGATAAGCCCGCTTCGATTGACGCACTGGAAGCCAACATCCATGCATTCATTCGTGAGATACCGGCCGATATGTGTGAAAGAGTATGCCAAAATTGGACTCAGCGGATGGGCTACCTGAGACGCAGCCGCGGTCAACATTTGCATAAAATTATATTTAAACGTTAAATTGCAAGGTTCAAACTATCGATTCAAATAAATATTTCATTCATTTTTTTGAATTTTTTGTGGTTTTTTTTTTTTAAAGTTCTAAACCTCTTAAAAAATCACCCATTAGAACAAAATATAAGCCGTCGGATGGCTATGATGGGATGAGTAAGGGCTTATATGTGCATACTTTGTGATATCGAAATCAAAAATCTGGTATGTTTTTGTTCAGCCTTTGTCGGGGCGGGGTTGGTTGAAAATAGAGATTTTCTTAATTATTTTTCAGGGCTATTATCTTTTTCATTAATTTTTTTTAAAAATACAGCATGATGCTCTTTGATTTTTCCTAATTGCAAATACCTTCATCTTGGTGATCCAACTAGGAGAACTCAACATATATAATCTTTATAATCGAACATTATCGGTTTTTTCTTGGAGATTTATTAAACACAAAAAAATCAACAAAGCAAAGTCTACAAAACAAGTCGATTAAATTTTGTTTCAAAAGCTTATCAACCCTATTGCGATTGTTTATTGATAGTTGATAAATATAGAAATTCGATTATATGCCACCCAATCAAAAAAAATTGGTCATTGGGAATAATGCAGGCCGTTGTGAATTATAAAAAAATTGACAAATATCAATGAATAGTTGATCACATTTTCAGTAAATTGAGTTTAAAAATTCAAAATATCATCATTTATAAACTATCAATCAACAATCGCAAATCGCAATAGGTATGTTTATCGAGAGTCTTGTCGGTTCACCAGGATTAAGATGTTTTGACTTAGGGAAAATGACATAGCATCATGTTGTATTTTCAAAAAATTAATGGAAGTGATAATATCCCTGATAAGAAATTTAGGAAAATCTCTAAATTTAACGCCCTTAGTGGATAAGTGCTTCTATTGATTCTTCATAAAGCACTGAAATCCAGAGGACTTTTTGTCTTATAATTATCTAAGAAAACCGAAAATCACGAAAACATCTAATAACAATTTGTCCCTCCAGTCTATCCTGAAGGATATATACCCCTCTTCCCATAGTAAAAAAAAATACCTGTATTCGGTCCCTCAACAAGAATCCATTATTTTTCTGTGACCATTCCCGCCCGAATTCAGAATATATCAATTTTTGGTGAAAAACTACCGATTTTCAATGGCTTCTCAATTTTGTTTTTCTCAAGGGCAACCTAAAATATGTGATGATTCCGAAAATCTATTAGCATAAACTATGAGTTCCACATAGTGGTTCGGCAAAAAATACTGAAAACTATCCACCCTATTAAACATCCACTCCCAAAATTTTCGTTTTGATTTGCTTATATTGTGGTACAATTTTACTGTAATATGCAATTTCTTACGTTATTAATATTTTATTATAATATTTTCGAATTTTGTATTCTCTATACCAATTTAAAAAGTTTTTATTTATTTTTTCTTTGTATTTTAATTGTTTTTCGTAAATTCGAAATTTCAACAGCGGGTTAGTGATATGTTTTTGAATTTAATTTTTTGATTCCACAATAATAAATAATTAAAATTTACCAAATTATTTTAGCATTTTATAAAAATCAGATGATGGTCATTTCGTTTTAGGTGTCATAGCAAATGCAGAAGTCGTTTGATCAATTTATGTTTTTTTTAAATTATTTTGGTGTACCAACAGCTAGTTAAAATAATATAAGGTTATTTTTTATATAAAAATATGACCATTTCCAAAGAAATTATATAATAATAAAAAGGAAAAACATGCATTTTGTCGTAGGTATATGTCCAATTTGTAAGTCTGAGAGGCATTAATCATATATACTTGCCTGGATTTTATGAAGGAAATTAGTTAGCTATGATACTTGTTAAAAAGGATTCAAAATTTAGAAAATGTTGGTAATTTTTGTTTAAATTAGGAAAATGGTATATTTGGCTGTTTAAAATTTTGCGGCAAAGGATCTTAGAAGAAATAAAAATCACCGAATAATCCGTTAAGACAGGTAAGGCTTATCTTAATCTTAATATTATCTTAATCTTAATCTTAACTATTATATAAAGACGAAAGAATTATTTTGTTCCTTCGCGCATAACTCATAAAATAATTATCTGATTTACGTAAAACAAATTTTATAACATTCTTTTTGTCTATGAGACGGTTTAAGGCTATTTTTTATTTCTTAGTTTGTTTAAATGTTCAGAATATTATTGTTTTTCAATTTTTTTGTCAACTTTTTTCTAAAAGTTTGTCCCAAATATTCACTCATACACTCAAAACGGTTTGATATTTTAAAATAATAAGAAAATGTTGATAAACTCAACATTCTTACGAAAATTATAAGACCCATATCTTTTCTTAATTATACATACAAGCTGAGCAATAAGTATATAAACTTTTTAAAGTTATCAATTTTTTTAAATTATTTCTCTCCAGGAATGCTATTCAATAGCAATCAACGGGTAGCTGCTTTGTTTTTTTGTATTTTTGTTTTGTGCTTTTCTTCCGCAAACTGAATTCATGCCTGCTGGCTGAGCACAACGGTGTAGTTGAAGAAAGGCAAACAAATAGTTATGTAGCGCCACAATGGGTGGTATGCATAAAACAAAGTAAATGCTTTTACTGGAGAAATTCTAAGTATAAACTATTTTTGGTATGCATAAAAAGTCAGTATATGCTGAAAATAAAGTATTTACTTTCGACCAAAGTTTTTACTTTTTTCGGATGAACTTTTTAAGTAAATACTTCATTCCGTATGCATAAAAACTATTATGTACTATTTTTCTGAAGGAAATACTTAGTTTTTTCAAAGTTACAAAATAGCTAATTGAAAATTTCATAGTACATACCTTTAAGCTTTAAACCAGAAATTTATTAAAATATAACCAGAAATTTATTAGGCGTGAGGCCAAAAAATATCAGTTTTGAGTCATATTTCGAAGTAATCAGGTTGCAACACACTTTGAAGTTGTCTTGCAGTTAATATTTACCGAAATAGCGGAATTTTATGGTGTGAATATTATGATTGAAGATCGGATTCTGGATCTAATTTTAAACAATTACATCATTTTTAAAAGGAAAGCGTAGATTGGTTAAGGGTCCAGTTATAGCTATGATTGGAAACCATCATTGAAAATGTTAGCTGTTGATTTTAAGACCGTTCGAAAGTTTAATCATTGAATATTTTAATGCAGAAATATAGTTTACGATTTCAAAATTAAATCTCCTAAAAAAAAAATAATGTTGACCCATATCTTCCATATAACGTAACTTTTAATATTTTCAATGATCATTGGTAAGGTAGTTCATCATTGAAAAATTAAAAATCATTTTATGAGAAAAGTTGTGCCAATTTTACAAACCTAGAAATATTTACTAGGTCAATTAGATTTACTTTGGCATCAAAATAATCATTTATCTTTTCTTCAAAACCTCTCAAATTGACAATTAATATTTTCAATTATGGTTTTCAATGATAGCTATAACTGGCCCCTATTGGTAAGCGATCATAATTTGACCGTTGAAAATATTAATAAAAAACGATTATTACAGGTTCAAAACCTAAAAGGTACAATTAGTGCCTAGGCCCTTTGGTGCTTTTTATAAAATTTCTAATAGATATAATGATTGTCAACACACCATTAGCACCTAAAATTTCTTTAAAAATAACCTTCATTTAAGACTAATGGGTATTTCACCAGTTTTTAAAGACCCGTCTTCTTTTTTACACCAGTCTTGCAACTGTTAAGCCTCTTCCTCCATTATTCTTTGATAAGTTCAATGCCATTTTAAAGTTTATATTCGGCAAGCAATATTTTCATACATAACTTTTGATTTATATTTTTGAATTGAAGGTTGTTGTGACTTATTCATAAGTACACTATGTATCTTTTAAATAGGAACAAAAGTTAGGTAGATCTGGGTAATTGCAAAACCTGCGTTAATCACAATTTCTGCTCAATTAACTTAACAAGAATAAAAGAAACCCTAAATTACAATATGATGATCAAGAAGTAAAACTACCAAATCAATAATTTCTTTGAGCAGAAAAATGATAAAACAAGTAATTACTATCAATTTCGGATGAATTCTAGTAATTACTTGGATGAATTAAGTAAATACTAAAAGTATATCAAGTAGAAGCTTTTCTTTATGCATACGAAAGGAAGTAAATACTGTAAATTTAACCTTTTACTAGAAGTAAAAGTATTTACTTTAAACCTTTACTTCTAGTAAATACTGCCGTTTTATGCATATCACCCAATGTAAAGCTACCATTGCAAGTAAGAGTGTGTGAACTAGGTAGGTATTTTAAGTAGGAAGAAAAGAGTCACATGTGAAAATATTATTTTTTTTTTAATTTGCGAAGCAACTCGAGCACGGGTCGGCTAGTCTTTTTTAAATATTTTTCTTTTTAAGGGGTGGGTTTCAAAGCTTAAAATTTTAGAAGATTATCATATTAATGACTTGAATTTTTGGTTAACAAAATTAAATTTATAATTTACCGTTAGGTCATCAATGAATTAATTTGTTCTCATAGGTACTTAAGTTGATTCTTTAATTATCTTGCTTTTTATACTCAAGACTGTGTCACAGTTTTTGGTGGTGGAATTTTGTCCACTGGGCGATACTTGTATAGATTAATTTTATTATAAAATATTAGCACACAAAAAAACACACACAGACGACATATTTGGGTTGTAATCACTAATAATTAAAAATAAATAAAATGTATTAAAAAAAAGAAAAACTTCAGAAAACAAGAAACCGAACCGTATATGTATGAACGCTATATGTTTACCTTGTGTGCCTTAGACCTGAATACGTGCCGTTTTGAAACCGGCACGTCGAGGGATGGTTCGGTGCTATGCGGTCTCTATTAGGATTTTAATCTTGCCGTTTTATCGTTTCACATTCAAACATATCAGGCATAGCCGATTACAAACCGAATACAGACCAAATCGAATGAAACCGAATATGTGTGAAACGAGACTAATAAGGTGTTTTTGTGGAAAATATAACACCAAAGTAAAAAAAACGACCCAAAAATGACAAAAAAATGAGTTTGATATTTTATTGTGGGAAAACCGTTATCCGCATAGAAAAAATTTGTATGGCAAGTATAAACTGCTTACTCTCCTTGTGTAAATAAATCTACAAAAATCAAGAATCAGATGCGGTTTGACAGTTAAACAAAAATAAGATAAATTATAAAAACCGTTATAAGTGGAAAAGAAGGAAGTTTTTTAACTTAAAATTAACTCAGAAACCCATAGCTTGATTTCGGGTCGTTGACGTTGGGTCACCCTGTGTAGTGGTTTGATGTACTTCCACCTCCCCCTTTCCACCACTTTAAAAGCGATTATACAAAAGCAAATTCATGGATTAAGGTGGGCTTCCGATATTCTGTAGAGTGTGAAATTCTGCGTCGACACAAATCTTACCATTTTATGAATATGTAAATAATAACCATTATTTTCTGACGAACAAAAACTCTTATCCTTTTGAGGGTATTTAGTGCCCCCCCCCCCTCCTGCGCGCAGGGGTGGCAGTAGCGGATCTATGACTTGGCTCTGGAGGGCTTAGAGATCCAGTTTGAGACAAAAATGAAAATCGTAACTATAAGAGGTCTCACTGGCAACAGCTCATAACATACGTGTTTTGACATTATTATGAGCTCTCTGGGAGATCTCATTTTTGTGAATTAGCCAAATCAACTAGTAGAGTATAGGTACCTGTTTTGTTCAAACTGTCACTGGAAAGCACAGAAAACAATGTTTTGGCGATTAGAAAATAAAATGTCAAAACTTCAAGACTTTTAAACGGACATAAGACAAAGGTGCTATAAAAAATAGCATGCGGCCTAATTGAATGAATTTTCGTGTATAAGCTGCATACACTTTATATTCTTGCTCAAAAAATATGTCGATAAATTTGCACGTCGCTTTAGATCTAGAGTCTAGTGGGATTGCAAATATTCATTTGCTTCTGCAATTTTAATTTGGCTCCTTGACTAGATATCTTGTATGTTATTGCTTAGTCCGAAAATGTTTTGTGTGGATAATAATTGACTTCGACCTTGGATATAAAGCCCCAAGGTTTTCTAGACCCTGATGGCTGGCCGTAAGAATCCATTCATGTTGTATTAAATAATTAGGCCTATTCGGCGCAATCTTTTATTATATTCTTTAATTAATTGGTATTCTACAGTTCAAATTCTGTTATGAAATCTGTTATAAACCATAACAGAATAAAAGACAGATTTGTTTGACTTTTATCATAAAAGATTTCAATACATGAATTAAAAACTTTTATTTCTTTAATGAATTGTTCTTAAAAAGAGACAGATATAACAAAATAATATAAAAATGCATAATTAGAAACACAAATAAGTAATTTTAAACTAAATTATTTTTATACACGAAAGCACAGAACACAGTTGATGGATGAAACGTAAAAAGTAGTCGCTTTTTCTTGCCGGTCGGCACGGAGTGCCGCAGCTGAAGAAGAACGAAGAAAACATCGCTATCGAGGAGGACCTTTCTTGGGTCTTGTCGGTGGCGTAGCTGCACTCATTGGATTCTCCCGAACTTAAGGTCGAGCCAAGAGGGACGAAGCTGCTTTCATTGCCGAGGGTGGAAGAGAAACGATGATTCTGATGGACGCTGGCTCAGCCCCATCTCTGCACGCCTTCGGTTGGGGATCTTTCTACGCGTTTCTAGGAACAGGAGCATTCTGTTATGGCGTTTGGAAGCTCTATCTCTTCAAGCTTAAGCACCAAATTCGCACTTTGACAGCCTCTAGAGTTAAGCCCTAAAAACTTTCTGGAATAAGTTATTTTTTTAGGGAATTGGTTGTTTAACCCCGATTACATATTTTGACCAACTTTTGTCAGGCTCTTGTTACGAGCTGTTTATTCGTCCCAATTTTCTGGGCTTTGTTTTAAGAGAATAATTGTCTTTGCACTTTTTCTTCAATTTTCTTAAGGCTTTAGCCCCAACCAAATTATTTTGGGGCTTCAAAAAAAAATTACACAACATTTTAATTGTTCAAAAAAACATGTGGCCATATTATTCTCAAAAAACACGAAGTTTAGGTTCCAAGTTTGAAGATATTTTTATTCAGGCGAGTGTTAGGGCTGCAGATGCACAGACATAGAGACCGAATTGCGAGACCCACTTTTTCGCGTTCTCTATCATCGAAACGCTATATCACGAATAACATAAAAAGACCGAACATATTTTGTTCGTACTCTACGTATATTGTAATTAATATTCTTTATTAGCTGAAGTAGACAAAATAAGCAAACATGCAACCAGTTTGCCCGCAAAGCAAAGGACAATAAACCGGAACTTAATGCCGGTGCAAAGGTCTGACGTTGCATTCGGTTCAATGTCCCCACATAAAGTTCTTAGACTATGGCTCTTAGACATGCAATGCATTATTAAATCGATATCATACCATATTTGTAGCTTTTACTTGCAAATAATCCTGACCATTCAATTAGTCGTTATAAAACCCTTCTAGTTGACACATTCAGTTCACACTAACCGCACTCGGGCAATGATTTTCCATAGGTTTTCGGTTGTTTTTCTTGCGGTTGCAGTTGTAGTTGTAGCCTCGAAAGGCATTTTTGATTCGATTAATCCCGGTGAAGTTTCATTTAATATAAGGAATGATAATGGAAGAGGAATAATAGCCAAGACAAAGTTCGAAGAACGCCGGAGTTTTTTTCATCTTTTCAACGTTCCATGTTTGTTTGAAAATAATTAAGAATTAAATCTATTGGCAAACTAATTATTGTATTTTTCGTTTGTAGATATCGTTTGTTTTTTTGCTGCTAAAGGTAAATGGCCATTTTTTCCTAATTTTATGCAAGTTCAAGTAGATCAAGTTGGACGGTCTATATTTCCGCAGAGTGACAGCTTTATACGAAACTATTGTCAGAAGTGGATACAAATTAAGGAGTGCTTTCGTCCTCATAATATAAGTTTGTACTAAATTTAGTTTTATATGCGACAAAAAGAATATTTTATTGTTTATACGAAATTTGTGTTTGGTTTATAGTTCCCCAGGACCCACCTGAAATAATCACAGAACCACCAGCACCCATCAATACCGAAGTAGAGACATTTCCAACAGACCCTCCAACAACACCTTGTTCATGTGCCCAAAGAAATTTGGAGCCACTCAGCAGACCTGCCCCGGTGGTGTTCTTTGATAAAAACTACATTGGAAATGTGAGTGCTGACACAATTAAGAATACAATTGAATTTTTGGAAAGTTTCTTACCATCAACTAAAAAGCCTAAAAGAAGGATCAAGCTTCGTGAGCGTATTTAATTTTATTCAAGTGTAAATAAAATTAACTATTTATTATTGAAACCATAATAAACTTAATTAAAACTTATCAATGACTATCACCATACATAAAATAAAATAGGAAAACTATTTACATATTTATACGAAACTTGTTTTTTATACCAAGATATGCACAATTTTAAAATGAATAAATTAAACAAATTTTGAAAGCACATAAGTATTTACTGTTTTATTTGCAATTGAGCCAACCTCAAACACTAATATTTTGTACACTAACACTTGTGTTACATTATTTTTACAATTTTATAAAGTTTACATAAACTGATCTAACAGATAAAAGTAAGAAATTGCAATTAAATTTTGAACAAATGGCATTGACATTAAAATGATTTGAGTTTTTATGTACTATTTTAGTTATTTAATTAAAAAGCTGATGTGACCTAAGCTCCAAGATGCGTTTCGAATAGGTTTGACAGCAGCCTCATTAGTGCAAATTTTAGTCGATGTTTACCAACTCTTATAAAAATCACTTGAACTTTTAAATTAAACAATGTTCAATAAATCCACTTTGCAGTTGTAGTAGTTGTAGGGTAGGTGCATATTGAGACGCGTGTGTAGTGACCTGACGAGTGTCGCACGACACGATTATAGAAACGTCGTTCTCCGCACATTGATTCGCGGGTCTCGTGTCAAAATACATATTTATTGAAGCAAAAATCGTCTGACATATTGATAATTGAAATTTACTTAAAAAAAAAAAAAACAATTAATTTCTAAAAAGTAAACGATTTTGTAGTTTCAAAACTAACGACAGCTTATTTTTTTTCAGCGGTGTTGAGGTAATTGATTTATTGTTTATATTAAAATATATATACTATACAAAATATGTAATGATAAAACCAAAAAAAAATTTAAAATTGTATGTTTAATATTCATATTAAATTGTGATCGGGTACTGGAATAAAAGTTAAAGTTTATGTGCCATATTAATCATGCTTCGTTTCAGTATCTAGCCACTATTTTGCATCATAACCAAAAACAGTTATGAATTCCCTGTCCAGTTTTCGCTGCTAGCTGTTTATGTATCCGACCATAGGAGTTACAATGATACTACCAATACTACTACTACCAAGTTATTATGTATGCAAGTGCAAGAGGGGAAGTAGCCCGTAGCGTAATGGTTAGTGCTTTCGACTGTCACCCTGGAGGTCTGGGTTCGCTTCCCAGCCTCGTCCACCTAAAAACTAAAAAGGTTTTTTTCAGGGCTACTGCCTCTTGCGAGGAATTGACAAACCCTCCAAAAGTATCACTTGTCACGAATAAGTTCTTCTCGTCTAGCCGTTCGGATTCGGCATAAAATTGTAGGTCACTTCCATTGCTGCCGACAGGCGCACACAGGAATATTTTCGAGTTGTTAGTCACTAGGCCCTGGTTCTTCATGAGCCATTGTGCCACCCAATTTATTTATTTTTTAAGTGCAAGAGGGAAGGAACACAAGAATGCACACCTGTTGATACCTGAGCATTAATGATTGGTAAATATTACGTATAGATTAAAGAGGTCATATTAACAAATGTTTGGATTCTTATATTTACGAAATAAACTAGCTGAAAACTGGCCAGCCACTGAACCTCAGTGGCCAGGTGCTGGTGAAAAAGCACTTTAATTAAAAAATTAACTTTAGTTTTAATTACAACTCTACAATGTTAGATTTTAAACTATTATATTCGCGATTGTTATACGTTTTATTTAATATTTATTTAACGGACTTACCGCGTACGAATTTAATTATTCTAATTAATTGAATTATTTCACCCGACGTTTCGACAAAGTTCCATTTGTCGTCGTCACGGGTCAACTCTACAATGACATACCTTCATACATATATTTTTTATTTCATAAGAAAATTATAAAAAAAAAATTAAGAAATTAATTGTTCTTAAATTAAAGAGGGAATATCAACGTCCGTCACCGGCTCAGACTGAGTTCATGGGTGCCTGAAGTGATTTTAAGTCGAAAACATTAAAAGGTAATTTTCTAGTTTTCGCTTCCTTTTCGACTTATAACGGTTGATTTATTTCGAAAACGGCTCCAACGATTTTCAAAAAAAAAAAAAAAATTACAAAAGCAAATATTTTGGTAGAAAAGAAAATTTATTAACGGTACCTGTCATACAACCGATTTTTTGGTTTTCAAATTTCTCGTCAACTGCTACACCTCTATCCAATCTCTTAACCAACTCGATTGAGACGCTCATCAGACATTTCGAGAACATTACATATGTAGTCAACTTGCAACTTAAGGGTTTTAATAAATAGAGGCGATATACCGGTTTCCAGCATAAGCATATAGCTCGGAGCATTAGGTGGTAGTCGAAATATCCTTCTAATATAAAATCGTAGAAGTTTTTCTGCAGTTCCATATTTCTTACTACCCCACACTTGAGATGTATACATGAATGTTGACTCAGCTATGTTTATTGTTAAAGATGTTTCTCCAAGCAATATTAATTGTATTTTTGGCTTTTTGTAATTTTTCGGTGAGATGTCTTTCCATACTGTTATTTTTTGGGATACAGATCCCTAAATATTTGTATTCATTAACTACTTCAATTCTCTCATTGTTGAATGTCCACCGCTCTTGCCCACTTACTCTTCCTCCACCTTTTCGAAAAACCATTACCTTCGACTTCTCTAGACTGACAACTAATTTCCACGTTCTGCTATACTCACTAAGTTTATTAATCATTAGTTGCAGCGATTGGGGTGAGTACGCAAACAAAACTATGTCATCCGCAAAAAGAAGGGCCTTGATGAGAGTTCCAGCATATTCCACTCCTCCCGGCAAACTCGGTGATATCGTCGATAAATAGTGCAAATAAGCTTGGACTTAACATACAACCTTGCCTTACACCTGTCCTCGTTTCAAACCATTGCGGAATATTTTCTCCATCCCATACAGCTGCTTTGGTATCCATATAGATGTTTTGCAGTACACGTCCAAACTTATATGACATTCCCATTCTATACAACTTGTACATCAATGCATTTCGGTCTATTGTATCGAAGGCTGCCTTAAAATCAACGAAAAAAACATAGTTTCTTGTTTCGGTCCAAAAAGAAATCATCTATACTTCGTGAACCCTGCTTGAAATTCCTTCAATAGCTTGGATGAGTCAATCCACGTTCTATGTCGACTTTGCAAAACCGAAGTAAATATTTTGTAGGATGCATTCAAGAAGGAAATTCCTCTATAGTTTGCAGGGTCCATTGTACTACCTTTTTTGTGGATGGGAAAAATTAGCGCTTCCTTAAATTCCTGTTGTTCTATTCCGTGATCCATTATGTTGTTAAATATGGCCGTTATCTTGTTGATCAACTCGTCTGACCCATACTTTTATAATTCCGAAGGTATTCTATCAGACCCAGCAGCTTTACCATCCTTGAGCCCTTTTATGGATTGTTCTGTCTAAAAGTTCCTCGCTAAAAGCTGGTTGTGCAGATTGTACCATATCACCGCTCGGAGACAAGTGATTGAGAAGTTCGAAATAATGCATTTTTAAAGTCTCATAATTGAGATTTCTATTAATAACATAAACCCTGCCATACATTTTTTGGGCTCACTCGTGGTCCTACAACAAGGGTTTTCGCTTCATTTTCGTAGTGAGCTAATTTTTTCTCCTTACACAATGTTTTGAATTTCCGGTTCTGTTGGAGGTAGTTACGTTTCGTAGACTCATCGTTGGCTCGTCTGTAACGCTTAAGCACGCGTAAGATTGCTTCCTTGCCATCATGCACTCTGAATCAAACCATGGCTCTTTAAACTCACCACTTCGGCTATGCTTGCTCAGCACCGGAGCCGCTTTCCTTATACAATCCGTGATGGTTCCCAGATCACTGCTTTCTTGCGTCCTCAGACATATATCCAATTGATTCCTGTAGGCATTTGCCTTTGAATCTTTCCAATGTAGTTTTGGCATCAATTTTAGGTTCACCTTTCCTCATTTTCAGTTGCTCCAGTGTTAAAACAGATGACAATTGGCATGTGATCTGAAAAGGGTACTTGCTCCAACTCAAAATCAGTGATCACGGAATTCCACATTCCTCCTGCCAGTCCATAATCAATGACAGGACTTCCTTGTTTACCAACAAACGTATATTCGCCGAGTTTATCTCCATCACTGGTACCATTAAGGATTCTGAGTCCAACGGAGTTGCATAACTCAAGTATTTGGCTTCCTTTTCCATTCTTTAATGTATCCTTGGACTGTCTCACTAGACCTCTTCTCTCATTTTCAACTCCTTACGTTGCACCCACTCTTGCATTCAGATCACCCACCACCAACAGATTTGAAATTGATCCACAAATAACAAATTCCTTCATTTTGTTGAAGTCCGTTTCCCAATGGTTACAGTTGACATAGCATGGAAGAATCCGAAATAAATCACCATCTTATCTTAGATCTACACAAATAGCATCATCAAAAAACCTAAGCTCCTAACTGCAACTCTTCAATTTCTTCTTCCAACCGAATATGCATCCCCCACTTGCTCTCCCTCTTGCATGCAATATGTATCTTGAAAACGGGCTAATTATTTTTTTTTTTATTTTTTTAGAAAATTGTATCTTATTAAATACTAAAAGCTGGCATGCCAAATTTGATTTTAAAAAATGTTCAAGAACTTTTATATAAACAAAATTAATTTACAAAAAAAAAACGCTCTAACGATTTTTTAATTTTTTTTTATAAATTCATATTTATTAAACAAATTCGATGGCATACTTTTTTGAGCTCTATCTTTTGTAGCTATTAAAATAACTAATTTATAATAATTCATAGTAATCATTTATATTTAAAATTGTTTTTAAAACTTTCTTTTAAATGATATCATAATGTTATCGAACCAATAAATATGTACATTGTCAATTTCAAGTTACGTTAAAGTTGTTAGCTACGGCGACCCAGTCGTGCCCATTTTTATATTGAAACCCCAGTTCGTTCGTTTTCTTAAATATATATGAATACTTATTTGAATAAAAACGTATACAAAATTATTCTAACGGTTTCACAAATTTTTTCTTTTCAACTTAATTTTTTATTAAATTGAATATTTATACAAAATTTCATTAATGTATTTTTTTTATATATATTTTTCCAGTTTTCCTGAAAATCTCTGGATAAAATGGACAATAACTTTTTTTAGGACTATTGTGTCGCCTTAACTTTGATGTTATTAGATTCAGAATTGAAAAACACCCTTGAGTCATGTATTTGTATCAATATAAATTTTTAATTTTTATAAGTCCATACCTCACCCGCTACAAAAAAAACACCCGTGGAACACAGATATTTGTATGGGCTCTCTTGATTCTTTATTCTTATGGTAAATCCAACGTTCCCAACAGTTTCATAAATGCGAGTTGTATGAAATGTAAGGTCCACGAATTTTTCAAATAATATCCAAATTACTTTTAAGAACTCTCCAACTCTTATGTCACCCTGTGAACTAGCCAATACATAAACCCTTATCCATGTCAAAAATATCCCAAAAACCATGTCATTTAAATTTCCCAAAGATAATTATGGTACAAAGCTTTATAGGAAATCGAATACATAAACCTTTTTATAGGGTAGAACAATAAGTAACATAAAATTACATTTTATATGTATTTAATTTTAAAGAACATATTATTTAGTATAAGTATCTATGTCATTGTTCTAGAAAATTTTATCATATAGGAAGGCCGCATGAGCTTATTCTAGTTTTGAAACCAAAATTATTTTGTTTAAGGTTTACAATATTTTCTTTAACATTTTTAAGAAATAATTTTGGCACCATTTTTATTAATATACAATTAAAAACTACTTTTTGTAAAGAAACTAGGTGACTCGGCAAACGTTTTTCTGTCAAATAAATTATTTCTAGTCAGTATTTTGGTTGTTAAATAGGAAGGCGGAATTAAGGGTTATATAGGTATTTTTTGACGTCAAACTTATACAAAAATCACAACCAAAATAAAAAAAAAAATCTGGATAGGGACATCATCCTAATCACCTTACGGTATGATATATACTTTGCTACCTATTCTCATGCTTACCAAATATACACACAAAATTGTATAAAAAACCAAAAACACCGTGAAACGAGATTTCTATAAGTATAAGATTATAAACCAATAAACATACATTTTGTAAAATTTTAAAATTCAATGCTCTTATTGATTTTAAATCAAACATTGAAAACAGGAGGGGCTTTTAATTTTCAAACTATTAAAAAATAAAGGAGCCAAACTTTTTAATAAAATCAAGGAGAAACTAAACTGATGATAATCCATCGGTTACTGAAACTATCATTTAGTCGGACTTCCTATTTTTATGAGAAAGTTGGTTTTATCACGTTTTTATTATTTTTGAAAGTAAAAGAACTATAACTGTTAATGTTTGATTTGAAATTTGATAAAAGCATTGAATATAAAACCAAACACAAAATAATCCATCGGATTAAAAATATTAAAATTTTCAAAAAAAATATGCTCAGTTTGAATTTTTTTTTTAAATTTTGAGTATAAAAACTAATTATTCAAAAACTACCATTTCTTAAACAATTCCTTTAAAAATAAAAGAGTGGCTGCGTTTGAATCACACTGGTATAGTAAGAAATACAAGGTGTCCCTTAATTCGTCAAGAGCCTGTTTCATTTTTCTTGCCCATGCTAATTTTTTGACTTTGGGGTCAATTTTCTCCAAAAAATGTGTAATCAACATGTTTTAATAATTTTTTTGAATGTATGTAACAAGACTAAAAATAAGCGTTTATCAAGTCTGGCGAAAAACCCATAGATTTTATGATAATTTGGAAAACCAGCAGCAGGTAAAATTTAATAAAAAGGTTTTTTTTTGCTTAACGCGAGCGTTAAATAAAAAATGATATGTGTGCTTATCGATAATTTTTATTTTATGCGTGAACTAAAACAGTTATAACAGGTGTAAAAATGAATCCTCTTTGATTTTGTATGCATGCTATAGCCAGTTTTTGTATTTCACTGATATTGATATTAATGATCCTAGCTACTGCATCACTTCGGAGAACCCTTTTAGCATGCGCTCTTCTAATTCACTTTAAGTTGCTATTTTGGTTTAATAAAAGATTTATTTCATTCTTGCCCATTCAAAAACATCCAATATTGTAGGATCAGGAGATCTTGCAGGCCATTGAACTGCTCCAACTTTTTCCTATCCAACGATAACCGCTCACTCTTAGTCTTTTCAATTTTAAACCTCTCAAGCAAAGTGGGCGGAAGCACCATCAAGTTATGAATAAGATGAAGCTAGGTGAACCTATGGAATGTCCTTCAATAGTTCGGATAAATCATTTTGCAACAACTGCAGATAGTTTGTAGAATTCAACTTAAGTGGCTACTAAAATTATCATTTTTTTAAACCAAGGAATGTCAAAGTGCACCCGTTATAACTGTTTTAGTAAAAAACATACTTACAAAATTATCTAAAATCACACAAATAATTTTTATTTACAGCTTTTCGAGCTTAAAGCTAAAAAACATTATTTTTTAAATTTTACCTGCCGCTGTTTTGCCAAATTATCATAAAATCTATGGGTTTTTCGGCAAACTTGTTGCTGAATTTTATTTTGAGTATTGTTACATACATTCAAAAAAATTAGTAAAACATCATGTTGATTACGCATTGTTTGGAGAAAATTGACCCTATAGTCAAAAAATTAGCATGGGCAAGAAAAATAAACAGGCTAATCTTTAGACTGAGACAAGGTATCAAATTTATTTAAACGCAATTACAAAGGCTGGTATTTCTTCTAAAAATAAAGGTCTAAACGAAGTTTCTATCATAAGTACTCACGGCGCAATTACTGGTAACATGGATCAGGGTACCCCAAAGTAAGACTTTTCTTAAATTCCCGATAAATGATATCAAAATTGGAGAAAGGCCCTTACTGTAGAACAGTTTTTTCTTAGAATATACCCCAGAATCATACCCTTAAATACTCTTGACGAATTAAGGGACACCCTGTGTATTTTTGTCTTTGTAATATAAGAAAATTGAGAATTCAAGATTTTCGAAAATATAATTATTAGATGTTCAATATGCAATCAAGTGAAAATGAAGATTGGGCCATATGACTTAAATACCCCGTTTACATGAGGTATTCGAGCGAGCTTCAAGCTTGCTTGGCCCCTTTGTATACCTGCGTTCACTTGAAATGAGCTTCAACCGACTCGATTCCACTTCAGCAGCGGAGTTGGTTTGAAATTGTTGATAAAAAAAAACCTGAGGATGTGTTGACCACAGTGTTTTTGCACATGTGCGAGTAAAATTATTTATTTGTTTTGATAGCTATGTGAAGTATGTACTAAAATTCATTAAATTTTAACTGTTTTTGTGTGAAATAAATATATTGTGGCCATTCCATCAAATGTAATCTCAACACCATATCAACTCAACTTCAAATGGGGCTCTCAACTCACGTGACGAACTACCTGGGTCTAAAATTCGACCCTAATCCAACTCAAGCTTTCGATACTGCTTGTAAACGGGGTAGAAGGGGGGCAAAATTTCAACAATTTTTTTTTGTAATTTTTCTGTTATTTTTTTTACAATTGTAAGCAGTTTTTTTTCGTTTTGTTGGCTTAAAAAAATCAATTGAAAATCATTTTTATTAATTTTTCAGTAGGTACGTCATTCTGTGTAGCATAAAATTAAATTTAAGTCGATATCATTATTTGTTCTCGAAATACTTGTGACATATAATATTTTACATTTTTTTTTTAACACACTATTACATTATATCTACAGCAAAAGAAAATACATCCGAAGTTGATAGCTTTTTTCATTCTCAAGATTTATAATGAACGAAAAAGTCTCACGATCATACGAACGTACGAAGAAACGTACACACACACATACAGAATTCTCCCTAAAAACGAAAAGTTCGGATTCTAGGTATCTCAAAACGTGGAAAAATGTTAAAGTTTTCTGAAGTTAATAAAATAGAATTAGTGAGTTTGCGATTTTCAAAAAAAAAACTATAGAATCATATTCTTAGTATTGCCGTTGTTCTTTTAATATTTTTCTTTTAACTTCACGGAGTTTTTTTCTTTTGGGAAAATTGCTCCTCACGCCTTAGTGGGGTGAAATAGAAACCCACTCACTCTAGTTTTTGTCGTATCTTATGCGAATAACCCTGTATTTATTATACCTACGTTGTTGGCCAAGTACCTATACTTACTGGAAGGCAACAACTCACCATAATCATAATGTTCAATTTGATTAAAACCTTCACAAAATAAATTCCTGCGTCCTTTTCTATAAAATGAGTAAAATGAAATAAATTTGGAAATTATTGCCTTGAGAAACCTACTCCGGTAAAAGATGTTCTTTAATCATACTGTATGCGATTGGTGTCACCTGCCTAGCCTAGCTATAGCTTCAGTTCAAAGTAAAATGTATTTCACAATACTTTTAACTATTTGTTTCACTAAAGAAGAATGCACTTTCAACACAAAAGTTAATCTTTCTATCTTCAATAGCAATTCGCGCGCAAAAACAATAAACATTTTTTGAAAAGCACTCAGTGCAATAATAAATTTTTTCTCACTTGGCTTTGGTGTGATTTGTAATTTGGGTGTAGAGTACATTTCCGGATCGCCATCCTCGAATAGTGCAAAAGTTTGCCTCCACATCCCGATGGAGGACTGGTTTACGAATGCCATTTATTTGGTGCGAATTATTACACCCGAAATGAGAATTATTATGATTGCCTGGCATTAAATTTCCCACCTCCTTGCTCAACAACACCCAGACCCAGGCACATCCCTACATATAGTTCCCACTTCAAAAGCTTGGTGTTTGCACTCTTTGTACACCTTCTGGCAAGCGTTGAAATTGTATACCTACTTTGGGAAAGTTGCATTTTAAATTTATTGTGTAGAAAAAATAAACAACAACACAAAGCGTAAAGGAGTAGGTTTTGGAGTACTGCGGGAGTCTGAAAATCGTGCTCCGTTTAGTGGCGATCAATTCTGCTTCACAGATGTTACTTTTCTGTTATCCTTTGTTCGTCCTTTTGCATTTATCCAAATCTCTGTATATTCATTTAGAGTAAAAGTTAATGAATAACTTACCACAAGAGAGTACCAGGAAAACTCTTTAAGCTGTCAGTATAAGTTCATGAAAACGGGCGAAGAGTTTTCGCAAAACTTTTCTATAACAGCTGCCCGTGACACATAACTTCATTGACCGTTGCCACAAAACAGTGAAACAAACCAACAAAAATGTATCTAACAATATTCGGGACACAACAAAACTATGAAACCAAACCAAGTTTCTATTGTTTGGAAGGACGACGACGACGGCGACGGTTTCTGTTTTAGTGGTTCGTAAATTTCCAATTCATACCATATTCTTTGCCTTTTAATTTCGTTAATATTCGTGTTTTTTGGCAATTCAGTTGCAGCAGGCGTACATCAGAAGAAGAAATCATTTCATTTGCAGATACATGAGCTAATACGTTCACAGACATTTTCTCTGGAGGATTGTGCAACATAACCAGCTTTACGTTTATTCAATTTCAAAAACAAAATATTTCTCCCTTGAAGAAGTTTTTCAAAAGCATGAACAATTGAAAAGGGTGCTGTTAACAGGGGTTTTTCAACTATTACGTTATTAGGATAGGACTACTTAAAAAAAAAAAGGAAATTGAAAGTTTATTTATATAAATAGGTTTGTATTTATATATGCAATAAGAATGGAATGAATCTTTTTACCTGCACTGTAGGGCAAGAAGTGGTTTGTGTATAGGTTTTAATGAAAACAGAAGATACAGAAGACCAAAAATGCATTTTTCGACAAGATGTCCGTGTGTCTGTTTGTCTGAGCGTCCTGATGTACATCGATGAATAGCGTAAATGGCTATGGGCGGATTCGCTTCAAATTTGGTGTGAAATATGTATATCTATGTGTTTTCCTAGAGAGAAATTAAAATGTTTGTCTTAGCTCATCTAGAACTGGTAGCTGTCATACAACGATTTCAATTTTATCAAGTGTTCTCGAAAACGGCTTTACCGAATTTGATTAATCTTCGTGGATGTATTCTTTAGAACACTAGCAAGTAAGTGCGATCGCAGCGGTGCATTTTATTTTATTAACACTTAGCCTGCTGGACTTTGTTAGCTGAATGAATTGAGATTCATAATTTGATGAAGCTGTTCAAATTAAACAATGACTTCCCGTTGAATCAATAAATTGTTTTCATTTTTTGTCCATGAAAACTCCAATAGTCATCGTTAAGAACTTGCTTTTCGGTGAATTAATTATCTTTATTTTTGTTTCTATTAGTCTTATTTTACACTTGATTCTTGTCCAAGAAAGTCTATGGAAATTTATAAAAATTAATCAAAAATTGCGTTTTAAGTGGCCCATCACTCAAAACGGAATTTTATATTTTTTACCATAAATTCATACGCACACAGATTTCTTTTTAGCAAAGAATAATGATGTGTAAGCTTCAATATAACACGATTTTATTTAAATTTTCTTTAATGTGTGAATTTTTTGGTGACTTATTTCCATTAATTTAAACAACGAACAAATGCAATATTAAATTCTTTCTTATGTTGAAATAAAAACATATTACAATGAAATGTGTTCATAAAATTATGAAATCATTCATGAAAATAAACAATGCATATTCATTGAAATAATGAAATCTTAAAACTTTGCACATCAAATCAGGCCATGAGTGCAGTAGTGGCCTAACTGCAATTTTATCGAAATTGCGTTTATTACGAAAATTGAATCTGTACCTACTCACACACATTTCTGCATTAAAATTTGTTAAAATTTCGGCTTCATGCCATAGTTACGGACCTTTTGTACTTAGGTCAAACACAAAAAAATTAAAAGCTTGAGTGCAAGAGTGGCCTATCTACCACATTGGCCACTTTTGCGCTGGCATATTTGATTTTATTGTTTGAAACTTTAAGCTAGGTCAATTATTTTACTATTTGCTCAAAGGTGATATAAATGCAATGAATTTAACATAAGTGGGTACCCTAATAATTTCCCTCGATAAGCCATGAAGTTAAAGAGTTTCATACTAAAGTTAATGCTGCAGCTATTAAACAAAGTGAGGAGAAGTGAGTGCATTACGTGTTGAAACGTTTGGGTATTTTCCTAAACGGTTTCAAATCTACGTTCCTGCTAAGAAAATAAAAAAAAAACAAAGCATTTGATTATGTACAGTACATAATCAGAATCACATCAAGTAGAGGCTGGAATAAAAATATTAAAATTGCGACAATATGTCAGTTTATACAAATAACATCTCATCCAGACTTTAGGGTTAATAAAATTAACCTTTACAATGCGACCAAGATTTTGGGGTGTTTGAGAAGAAATGAGAAGAAATGACATCTCCGATGATTGGATAGAAGTCGTAAGCTCAGCGAAATAAAAAAAAACCATTTAATGTCATAAAAATGCCTAATTAAATACTCGTATACCACAGAACACAACAGAAAGATCTCTGCAAATGGACTTAAGGTTAACTGGTTAACTACCCCTTTTTAATATTTTTTCAATATTCTCTTGAAGAAATGTTTTCATTTCAAAGGTTTTGTATTTCGAAAGGAATAAGTGTAACCCTAGCAAGCTTCAACCTTAAAACACTATACCCCGATGGAAGACCTGTAATTATCGAGAAGAATAAGGATTTGCCGGACCTTCTGCAGTTTATAACATACATCATAATTTTTACACTGATCTTATGAATAACAATTCTAATGCAAGTACCGCAAATGCTTTTATGGGTCATAGCACTTTTGAAAGTGAATACAAATGTTTAATCTCAACTTGATTAACTAAAAAATTAATTAAAAAATAAAATAAAAAAGAAATAAATACAAAAACTCATTTTATTTACAAATCTTTGGCCTATCTTTAACGATTTTTAGTTTTTTTTTTTCATTTTTCCTCTGTGCAATAATGGCTTGTCTGACTTTAAAATCAGTTATTACGGTATTTTGAACAAAGATGAATATAAAATCAAAACCCAGTTATTTATTTGAGCATATCGTCGGCTTACAATCAAAACTGACCAACTGCAAAATATTGTATTTTGTATTATTAATGTCAAGTATAATAAAAAATGGAGGAGAAAATTCTGTTAAAACTGCCTATCTTATATTTTGCCTACAAATATGCAAACTAGTTTAAATTGTTGGTTGACTATCTGCCTTCCTGTACTAAAAATTCATGAAGAACTGACCAACTTCAGATAGTCAATATTTCCAGCAAAAAAAATCAGCTTTTTTCACAAGAACTGACCAACTTCAGATATAGTCAATTTTTCCAGAACAAAAATCAGCTTTTTTTAATACCTTGATACCGCATTACCTTATTTTTTTGCACCGTTTTTTTTATTTAATAAAGGACATAATTTAAGCTGTTTTTCATGTTTCAATTATTGACTTGACGTAGACAAACTGTCTATGTTATTCTTATCGCAAGCTTTATTTCAGGAAAAATTGACTATCTGCTGTTTTTAACAAAACAAAAGGTTTAAAAAATTTAATAGAGTTGCAGTTTTCTTCATAAATTAACAAGAATTTAAAGAAAACAAAAAAAACTTGTTTTCCGATTTCTCGCAAACTGCATTTTTTCAGGTAGTCAGTTTTGCTTGTAAGCCGACGATATTGCAAAAAAGAAAATCAAAGCTATGATTCTTTGTTTTAAAACTACAAGTGTTTGAAAATAACCTGTTTCTTATTATTGCTCTACTGAAAATAAGGAAAAATGCAGTAAGGCCACTATTGCTCTCACTATAAAATCACAAGGTTTTATTCTACTATGATTTCTTAACGTTTAAGTTATATTAATAAGCACCAAAAAGCCATCTTTTGATCGTTTTAAGAATTCCAAAACAAGCTCGTTAAACTTGCCCACCCTAAGGAACATGCTGAAAAACAACATTCCCTTATTCATCAGCTGCATTTACAAAATTGGCAACATAACAATTTGTTTGTTAAGTTTTCGAAAAATGTGAGCTATTTTGATCACTTCAGCTTTCGTGCCATGATACATATATATATTGTGTACGTTTGCACAAAATCATTTGCGGCAAATGATTTGCCTCTCTGTTTAAACTCCACTCATGTACCTATTGAGAATATAATGTTAGTGAAGGGATGCTCTCTATAAACAAATAAACAAAATTCTTTTTACAATTTTTTGCAAATATTTTTGCTTATTTTATATTATTTCACTGGACTAGTTGTGCTCGAAAATACACGACACAACTAAATCAAAACAGGCTCCATTTTTGTAGATTAAATTATATGAGAAATTTTATTTTAAATGCAAAAAGGACCTATCGGGATTTTGCTGGCTATTATCTCAAAATTTCCAATACTTATGCAGGTACTTTATTGGACATATGCATTCAAATTGGAAAGTGCACATAAAATGTATAACCTTTGTTGCAAATATAAAGGCTTGTTGAGGTGGCATTGGATTGGGCATACCTACTCCTACATAAATATGTATATCTTTTATCTCTACGTGCGATAACTAATGCCACATCCACTTTCCTTGGTCCCATATCAAAACATAAAATATACGCAATATCTACACGTAGATGTAGATTTATACATAGAATAGAACATAAATCAAATAAACAAAACGTCAAGTTCTCAGTATTCGATTCGCGTGGTCATCGAACTTTGCCATATTTCACATTTTCTATTTCCGGTGGAATATCTAAAATTGTGATTTATCATCCCAGCACAGCAAGAGCCTTCATCAAGTGCGGGTTGGCTTTATTGCGCGACAACGCACACATCTAAACCATCAATGACTAAATGACCCAAAGCGGTGAATATATTTATTCTCACAGAGCAACAACAACAACATGATCGAAAATCATGACAATAATAAATCGAAAAATAAATCGATGGTAATTGATAAAATGTCAACCAGGGGTTGGGAAATCACTAAGGACCACAATGTAAATCGGGGTGCCAAAAGGAAATTCCGCATGCAAATAGTCTGATGTCCTGTAATTGAAGAATCAAAATGTCACCAGCAGATATACAGTGTGTATCTGAAAGATGAGGTATCTAAAATCAATCAGAAGATTTTTTTAGGGATTTAAGAAATATTCATGTAAGTTGGGTTTAATCCAACATTTTTCCTCCATTGGGCATACTACTCTTTGGCCAATTATATTTTAATGAAATTTTTTGAATTTTGTTTACCATTGCTAATATTTTAAACATAAAAAAATCAAACTAGTTTAAAAACCAAAATGGTTCAGTGCAATTTTATAATTTTATATGGAGGACCCAGCAGTTTGTACAAACCCCAATTTTTTACTTTTTTCTAGCAAAAAAAAAAAAATGTGCACGACTGGTTCGCACAGCTTTAACGTAGCTTGAAATCGACAATGTACATATTTATTGGTTCGATAACATAATGACATCATTAAAAAAAAGTTTGAAAACAAATTTAAAATATAAATAATTCCTATGATTATTATAAATTAGTTATTTTAATAGCTACAACAGTTAGAGCTCAAAAAAAAATTATGTCATCTGATTTGTTTAATAAATATAAATTTATGAAAAAAAAATTCAAAAATCGTTAGAGCGTTTTTTTTTTTAATTAAATTTTTGAATATAAAAATTCTTCAACATTTTCTAAAATAAAATTTGGTATGCCAACTTTTAGTATTTAATAAAAAAAAAATTTCTCACAAAACTAAAAAAAAAATATTAGCCTGTTTTCAAGATATTGAATTAAAAAAAAAAAAATGTTCAATATTTTTTTAAAAATCCAAAAACTATTTTTTCAAAAATTTTTATAAGCAAAATTGTTAAGATTATAAGGGACCTTTTGTGCAAAATTTTTGGTTGAAATCGGTGTAGCAGTTAACGAAAAATTTGAAAACCAAAAAATCGGTTGTATGACAGGTGCCGTTAACCGTTATAATTGTTTTCTTCTACTAAAATATTTATTTTAGTAATTTTAGTAGCTCGTAATTTTTTTTTTTGAAATCGTTAGAGCCGTTTTTGAAACAAATCAATTTCTGTATATTGGTTGTATGACAGGTACCGGCTAGAAAAAAATTTTACTTTTCCCCTCTAGGGAATCCCATAAGAAGCTTCAGTCCAAAGTTTGAAGAAAATCGCTTTAGCGGTTAAGGCTGCAGGTACAGTCAGACAGACAGACATACAGACGGACAGACAGACAGAATTTCGACCCACTTTTTTCGCGTTCTCTATAATCGTAATGTTAGGGAAAATTATTATCTCGATTTTTTTTTTTGCACGAATCCTAAATTTGCCCTATACTACGTGCATTATAGCAAGTAAAAATCGAGATAATAATTTTCCCTAACATTACGATCAGTGCTGTCGCAATGGCTAATATAGCAGCAATTGGCTCCTTTGTTGTGGAAATAAGGACGACTGTGCTACCCATATCTCAAAAAGGCTCCCAAAGTCTGCACATGAAAAATTTCATGAAAAACGTATTTTTAAATCCTGATTTCTCACATCCATGCTCCTATTCGAAATTTCGTATCTCTGTTAAACTTCAAATTATCATATTTTCATTTGTGTACATATTTATTTTATGAAATATCTAGAATTTAATACTCATCTTAAATCTCATTCAAATCTTCTTGGAGATTAGTTTGTCAAATCAAACAAACTTTTTTTTCGAAGCATAATTGTGGAACCGACCCATTTAAACGCCATTTTCTTTTATTGACAGATGAAAATGTTGTCAAAAACTACCTACCTCACTTCCACTTCCTATCAAAAAAATGAAACACCACTTGAATGTTTTGTCATAATCCTCTTTTTGATATTTTTGGGCAGTGGAAACACCAAATAAATCTCATTACCTTAATCTCGGTTTAATGCTAGGTGGAAACGTAGTAAAATACTACGTTCCTGACGCTTTTGGACCTCCTTCAGAGCAAATTTTTCCCATTGTTGGACAGATTAATGCTGGGCTTCGTGCTTAACATGTGCATTCGATACGGTTAAGAGAAATTGTGGGTTTGGTCAGTACCCCGGAATAACGAAAGGTCATATTTTGGGCTAATATTCTTGCCACGTTGCAGTAAAAAAAAAGATTATCACAAATCTCCTTGAAATCTCGAAGATTTACGAGACAAATTTTAATATCCTCAAATGAAGATTTCAAATAAAACTCATTCAAATCTTCTTGGGAACATTAATTTGTCAAATCAAACAAACTTTTTTTCGGAGAATGATTGGGGAACTGGCCCATTTATTGACATAGATGAAAATGTAAACAAAAACTATCTATCGCACTTCCACTTCATATCAAAAAAAAGAAACACCATTTAAATGTTCTGTAATAATCCTCTTTTTGATCTCTTTGTGAAGTGGGAACAGCAAATAAATCTCTTAATCTCGGTTTAGTGTCTGGTGAAAACGGAACATTCGCCGACGACAGTTTTTGTTATAAATTTAGCATCTCTTATTTCTCATTTTTGATATCATTGGGAATGATTTGCCCTGAAGAGCGAATGTTCCACGCCACTTTCGCGTAGGTTTGGGAGAGCCCTTAAACGAGGCTCCCCAACTTCCCAAAGTGCTCCCCATATTTTATGAAAAGTGCTACACTCGGAATTTGTGAAACGACAGCATTGATTACGATGATAGAGAAGGCGAAAAAGGGGGGTCTCACAATTCTGTCTGTTCGTCTGTCCGTCTGCCTGTCTGTGTGTCTGTATTTTGACCTGCAGCCTAAACGGCTAAAGCGATTTTATTCAAACTTTGGACTTAAGGTTCTGATGGGTTCCCTTTGAGGGGACATTGAATTTTTTTTTAGTTCAAAAAATAACGGTACCTGTCATACAACCAATATACAAAAATTGATTTGTTTCAAAAACGGCTCTAACGATTTTCAAAAAAAAATTACGAGCTACTAAAATTACTAAAATAAATATTTTAGTAGAAGAAAAAAAAATGTATAACAGTTAACCCGGGGTTTAGACAAGCGAGTAGAACTCGTAGCGTGTATGTGTGTTAGTGTATCAGAACACGAGAGAGCCAACTAGTAGCCCAAATAGTATAATATTTTTGCCTGCGAGTAGCCTGTCAGTTATCCTACTAGTGTAGTCTGTTTTTTTCATTTATTTTTTTTTGTTTCCATAGTTTCCATAATTTGTATATTTTTCTGTATATAATATTTTTCGAAAATCATACTAGTTGAAAAAACGCACAGCCCAGCGGGAAAAATTGAAAAATTCATTGAGGAAAGATCAGCTTTTTCCTTGAGGAATGGCAGCTGCGCCGTCCACTTTTCAGCTGATTCCTTTGATGAAATTAACATGGGCATGTCCTAGGCGGGAAGCACATGCTGAAAATCCGATGAAAATTCGCCAACGAATTCACTACTTCGTTGGAAGTTGTTTATTCACCGACCCAGATGATGAAAAACATGATGGTTGCATAGTCTGTGAATTCACTACATAAATGTATGTGGTTTATCAGTTCAATGTTTTCGATGAAAATGGTAATGAAAATTCAATTATCAAATCACAAGATTAGTGGTAGTTGTTTATTCAGAAATTATAGTTAATTCAATATGAAAATTGTGAAGAAAATTAAATAAATAGTGAATTCATTACTCTGTTGTGTATGTGTTGTGAATTTGTGATTGGTTAATTAAAATAAAATATAGAATTAAAACTTTAAATTTAATTAAAGTGTAATCACTAGGTTAGGGGTTGTTTGTTAATCACCACTTCATATGCGAAGTGGTGATTAACCAACAACCTGAAATACTTTGAGACAATCTGAGATTTCCTCATTTTAATAGAAATTCACAAGTCCTCTTATAATATTTACTGTCAGCAGACAATGTCAACATAGAGAACACAAAAAAAATCAACTTCTATCAAAACACACAATGGCGGTGCACACTTTACAAAGCATATGAGTGGACATAGACGATGAACTGATGAACTTCTACATGACTTTTCAACAGTTTTTTCATCTTATAATTTTCCATATCAAAAGCAATTTTTAATTCAACGAAAGAAAGGGTTGTTTTCACACAAAGCAGAAAGTGGGTTCAAATCTATAAACTGAGAAAACATTGCATGACTCTTCACTTACTAAATCATTACATGTCGTTTCCTTTTATTATCTGGCTAGTGAATTGATTGCTGTTGTCTTGTTGTTTTCTACACACAAAGCGAAAAGTGGGTTCAAATCTATGAACTGAGGAAACCTCGCATGACTCTTCACTGACTAAATCATTGCATGACGTTTCCTTTTATTATTTGGCTAGTGAATTGATTGAAGAATTCAGCTATAAAATTCATTGGGGACGATATTTCCCGCTGGGAGAGAGCTACTAGTCACACATACATCCATAAAACTAACACTATGATACAAATGCTACTAGTTCTACTCGCTTGTCTAAACCCCGGGTAACGGAACCGATTTTTTGGTTTTCAAATTTCTCGTTAATGGCTACACCGATTTCATCAACATTTTGTATCTAAGAGGTCCTTTACAATTTTAACAATTTTTTGTATAGAATTTTTCGAAAAAATAATTTTTGGATTTTTAAAAAAATATTGAAATTTTTTTTTCGAAAACCGGTCAATGAAAATTTTTTAAATTTTGTATAAAATTATATTTTATTTAATTCTAAAAGTTCGCATAATAAATTTTATTTTTAAAAATGTTCAAGAATTTTTATATATAAAAAATTAATTTTTAAGAAAACCGCTCTAACGATTTTTGAATTTTTTTTTTTCATAAATTATTCATATTTCAAAAAAAATCAGATGACATACTTTTTTTTAGCTCCATCTGTTTTAGCTATTTAAATTACAAATTTATCGTAATTTGTATGTAAAAGGTCCTTTGCTTTTAAAATGTTTTTCAATGATATCTTAATACATAATGCACTCTGTCTACTTCAAGCTACGTTAAAGTTGTTAGCTGCGAGAGCGGGTTTATGCTATCCAGTCGTGCCATTTTTCTTAAAACAGTCTGTGGTATGTGGATGAAAAGGTTTTTTTTATTTGTTCTGATAAAATATGAAACTAATTTCCAGATAACATCATTCCGATGTTGGGCGAATTATTTCTCAGATATCTTTTTATCATTTTTTGACTTTTAATGGTTCAAATCAATTGTTCTAGATGTATTTTTTCAATTTTTTTTTTTTGAAAATGTTACGCTATTATTCTTTTTTGGATTAAAATGAAAAAAAGCATTCAATATTAAAATCCAAAGTACGTAGCACTTACTGACCTATAATTTTCCAAAAAATAATTTTATCTTTGAAGCCTAATTATTATTCGAAAACTAGGAATCCACTGATACAACTTTATTTGAAAATAACAAAGGCATAGAGCTATGTTTGGGCCTTATAAATAAAATAAAAAAATAGTTGATATCTAATACAAAATTTTTTTTAAATCAATAATAATAACAACAATAATATTTGCCCGTCCCTTTGGAAACGTCTTTAGTAGCTTTCTATTTATGGAAGTTACTTTTTTTTTTTTTTTTTTTTAAACTTTGCGCGCACAAAAGGGATTATTTTTACCCTTAAAATATTTACACACAGTGCGAGCGTTCAGGAAATTGGAAAGGGTTAAAAAGGAGATACCGATGAACATTTGTTTTGAATGTCTGAATACTGTAATAAGAGGGAAACACAGAGCCAGGTAAAGTATTCCAAATTCTTGTGGTTCGACTAAAGAAAGAATCTCTATACTTAACAGTACGTCCGAAGTTGGGCTCGAGGGTAAACTGATGGGCATTCCTAGAAGCGCGAGTATTACGGTTGAATTGTTTAAGGGGAGGAATGCAACTGGCTATTTCACTAGAACACTGTTTATACAAATAACGGTAAAATAGGGAAAGACATGAAACATTACGGCGGTGTTCGAGAGATGTAATTGTTTCCGTTATAGATCCTTCACCCATCATTTTCAAAGCTCTCTTTTGTATTCTGTCCAACAAACTTAAGTGAGTTTTTGGAGCTCCTGTCCAGACATGAGAATTGTACTCAAGTTTTGGACGAATAAAGGCTTTGTAGATCATAGCCAGATCAGAAGGGGAAAAAAATTTCTTGCATCTGCGGAGAAAACCTAAACACTTAGCAGCGTTTTTGGCGACATCAAATATGTGGTCATTCCACAAAAGGTAAAGGACCAGTAGAGTAGGACAGATGGAAAAGCTTACGCAGTGGTTTTGCCAGCGTTGAAGAACACCTCTTCAGAACGATGGGAGGGATACTATCCGGGCCAGCGAATTTGTTTACGTCGAGATCTTTTAGAACTCAAGCAACTGCACGAGTGCGAAAGAAGATTTGTCCCATAAAATCATTTACGCTCTCAAGTACAGGAGGAGCCATAACACTTTCTGGCAGCGTCGAATTAACAGCAAACTGTGGCGCAAGCAAATTGGCTTTATCTAATGAGCTGACCAAAGGGGTGTTATTGAAGACGAGCGTTGGAACCGAGGACGAGGTGGTGTTTCGTATGTTTTTTACAAATGACCAAAAATTTTTACTACCTTTGGGACATTGTAGAATTTTTTGCCGTAATTTTTGATCATGTAAAAATTTGGTTCGTCGAATATGAACGTTGCAGGTCTTTCTAGCTTGTTGAAACTTTTTCCGGTTTTCCTCAGTAGGGTTGGCTTTATAACAACGGAAGCTTACTTCTCTTACCCTAATAACCTCCTTACAGCTCGAATTAAACCATGAGTTTTCTTTGGGTTTGATAGATTTCACCCTATTCGGGATAAAATTTCTCATTCCACAAAGAATTAAGTTTGTAATCATATCTGCACTGGAATCTACGTCACTATCGAGGTAGCATAGTGACCAGTTAAAGTTCCTGAAGAAAACATTGAGACCGTCCCAGTTGGCTTTCTCGTACTGCCAAACGGTTTTCTTGGGAGTTTTTTCTTTAACTGTGTTTTGGTGGCACGAGAAATTCGCAGATATGACACAATGGTCTGATGTGCCTAAAGGTGATATTACACTAATGGTGTATTTACCAGGGTCGGAGGTAAGAAACAAATCTAGAGTGTTGGCGGATTGGCCTGTAACGTCAGGGATCCGAGTAGGCTCGTCAACAAGCTGAGTCAGGTGGTTTAACTCAGCAAAAATCTCGACATACCTTCCTTCGGGTGTTGTCTGGCCTGAATAGCGCAACCACGTAGAATTGTATACATTGAAATCGCCCGTAACAACGATTTCACTGTGCGGATAATGGGAAACAATTCTCTGGATAGAGTCAGATAGCGCATCGAATTCGTTGGAAGTCGAATTGCCGTCCAAACTTGGGCTGCGGTAAATAAAACATGTATGAATAATGCGCTTATGGATGGTGAACTTGAACCACATGAAGTTAAAATTTGTATTTATACATTGGCCATATTGTGGTTGGAGCTGATAAGCAACATCATTACGTACATATACGGCAAGACCATGATGTGGAAAAAATAGCGGCACTAAATTATAACCTTGGAGGCTGAATTCCGAGGGATCGGAATTTTCACCAACCTGGGTTTCGCTTAGTGCGAAGACTGCTGGCCTGTTTTTTACAGTATGAACATATGCAGCACAGAAATTCTTCCTAAGCCCCCGAATGTTACTATAATCGACCCTAAACTTACCTTCCATTACAGCATTCAACATAAAAAAAAAAACAAAACTAGACAATTAACTATGCTAAAATTCAATATTAGGTACCAAAATTACTTCACAATAACAATTACTATTAGTGTTATGCCTTAATGGTAGGTTGCATTGAGCCGCCTCTGGTCACCCAAACAAAATTACAGCAATTTATCCAATATTACTTTGATTTAGTCCATTGCACACATTGTATGGATTTTAACCACATAGTGCATGCAATGGTCAAACCAAAGCAACAGCGAGAGATGTTGGGAAGGAGTGAAATGAGAGTACCGCTCGCTGTGGCTATAGGTTATTTAGTTTTTTTGTTGTTGCGGATTATGCATGACTTTTTTTTTTGTGGGTGCACTTTTTTTTTTTTCTATTACACACGCACTGGCTACGTCCGATATTTTCTTTCTGAACATACTGTTCTCTACAGTTTTTTTTTTTTCAAACCACACAATTGAATAATTTTGCCGTATAAATTGAAATTCAAAACTATTCATTTCGGACATTATTTTTTAGGAAGGATACCTTCACAAATATTTTTTATTTCCATTTAGAAGATAGAAGTTAGAACCACAAACTGAATCAGTGTTCTCATTTTAAGCTTATGGACAGGAGATTGTGGTGTGTGCCTGTCCCCAACCCCCATGGGAGTCAAACCTCAGTTGTTGGACAACTTTTATGTTTTGCTCTTGTCTAAAAATCTCTCTCTGCGACAATGTCCATGCATTTTTCACTCGAACGGACGTAAATTACATTCAACTATATAGAAACTAGAAAATGGAAGGCTATATCCAGGGCATCGGACTTCTAATAGGTCGAATAGTTATGGGTAATTTGCCTGTCAGTGATTTTGCAGTCACTATCACGTTGTAAGAGGGTACTTCACCTCCTGACCAGAGAGTAATACTTTGGTGACACTCTTCATTACATTTTCAATAGTCTTATATATGCACCTACAACCTACCTACGTTGAAGAACTTAACCCAGGTCAAGATGTTTCAGGTTAAACAGGATGACATCGAATAACCCTTTAGTGAGACGGGAGAGAGACAGCTTGAACGTGTAGGAGAAAATTCATTGTTCGGTTACACTTGGACACACGAGTCCCAGTTCCAGTGTCTGATGTGCTTAAGCGTCCAGACATTTAGAACTAAATTATCCGAAAGGACTACACGTATAGAGAGAGGTACACTTGCGATGTGGTTATTGCGATTGAATCAATAATTATAATTACACGCTTGGCTAGGAGCGATTAGCATAATATAGCAAACGGATTTGCAGATGCGGAAAGGATAACATGATAAATGTTATTGGCTAATGGATGGCGATGTTGAGATGCGCAATTACGGTGTGGACATAATTATCGACTATGTTCGTCGGACGCAAATACAACGCACACCATCTCCATTAGTGAGTCTGAGCCATGCCGGGTCGAATAATAGGCAGGATGTCAGTGATGCTGATGTTTTGGTGTTCCAGGATCTTGTTCAATAAAATATGACATCGGCCCTTGGTAATCAGTATTGATTAATGTGGGACTAAGGATATACGAATGGCTACATTAACTCACCAGAAGAGTGGAGAGGAATAATTTCAAAGCTAATGTTTCATTGCATGAGCTAAATCAATATGAGTTATGTGTGGCATATGCTTATTGCTTATATAGCTTTTGTCTATATGGAAAAAGTCCTGAGTGATGGCTAAGCGATTATGTATTTAAGAAATAGATCGAAATCCAAACAATTACATATACATATTTGCTGGGTATATATTAATCTTGTATTCTACCATATTTATCTTCTGTTTGGTGGATTTGAAAGCCAATTATTTTCAAAAGGAATATTTTTGTATATACCTGCTCAGTAGTATGAAGAAACCTCTTGTTCAACATGAAGCTCGATTCACAATCCGACGTGAAAACGTGACGAGAGCGTGATGTGAATCGCTGTCATTTTTTTCTAGTTATAAAATCGTTCCCCAATTCTCAATGCGACGAGTTTCTTGACGACGAGTTTTTTGACAGCGTTAAATTATTTATTATTTTTGTTCTTGTTGTGCAGTGTGCGTTCAAAATAATGAAAAAAATCAAACTGAAAAGGAGACTGATGAGTGCAAAAGTGGCAAAGCACGAAATAGCTATATCTCCAGCCAAACAATTGGTGGTAGCGCCTTTAAGTTGTTGTTGTTGTTCAAAAATTCAATGAAACTGAAATAACTTAATTATTTAAATATTATAATTGTGTTTGTCCATTGGGCTGGTGAAATGATTTTTGGCTAAAAATGCAAAGAAATTAAAACAATACAATATTATAATATTGTCAACACAAATAGATCTATAAATATAATTTCATTGTCAACAAAATTTATATTTATTTTTGTTAATTTAAAAAATTCACCATCAGTCAAATATACAAAAAAAAACGTCGACGAGAGCGTTTTTTTTTCAATTTTCCCAACTCCGGCGTGACGTGACGACGAGAAACGTTTCATTGTGCATACCCTGGCGTTTCCTCGTATACTTACATGATTTGAAATCGACTTGACAACTACGACGAGTTCTAGTCACGCTCAAGTCGCGTTTTCACGTCGCATTGTGAATCATGAATGACACAGCTCTCTGTGCGCCGACTGACTTCGAGGTGTTAAACTTTTTTCAATGCTGTTCAAGATCTTTCTAAATTAGACGTCACGTGGGATTTAGGTTTTAAGTCTTGTCTTAAATGGTATTAGGGCCGTGTTTCAATTGGAGTGGATTAAGTTTGATCCCATGATTCCATGAAAAAGCATTCGACAGACAACCACTAGATCTGATATGGGTTGCACTTCGGCAACGAGGAGTTCCGGAAGTCTACGTGCGGATGGTCATGGACATGTATGAGCAAGTTAAAACAAAGGTTATTTGCCCCGCAGGAATCACCGAAGAGTTCCCAATTAGACTAGGTGTGCACCAAGGAAGCGCCTTGAGTCCTTTGCTCTTTATTACTGTCCTTGACTTTCTGCTTGAGAATAAAGTGACGGACCCCAAAGTGAATCAGTTATTCTTTGCTGACGATGGAGCCATCATAAGTGAAGATCTTGTGTCCTTTCAACGAGCACTTGATGTATGGGTGGATGTGGAGGGAAATTGATACCGCATTAGCGCAAAAAAGACAGAATACCTATGCTGTCCATTTTCTGATCCACACAGGCCTATTCCGGACATCTATTTGAATGGAACAGTGCTTCCCAAGTGCGAAAAGTTTAAATATCTTCGATCAATGATCAAAAGCGAAGGATCTTGTGATGACGACATCAAACATCACGCAAGCGTAGGGTGGATGAAGTGGCGGGAAAACTCTGTCATTTTCTGTGAAAGAAAAATGCCCCCTTAGCTGAAAGGAAAGCTCTACACGGCAGTTGTTCGTCCAGCGCTTACATACGGTTCACAGTGTTGGACAATGTACAAGAAGTATGAGAGTAAATTGACGGCAGCTGAAATGAAGATGCTTCGCATGACAGCAGGAGTGACAAGGCGTGATCGAATAAGAAGCAAGAGAATCCGAGGAAGCCTACACGTCAAAAATACCATGTTTGACATAATACAGCATGACCAGCTTAGCTGGTACTGTCATGTACAAAGAAGATACCATGAGAACCCAGTTCAAAAGGCAATAGCACTAGACGTTCCAACACTATCGCGGAAGAAAGGCAGGTGCAAAAACTCCTGGATAAAACAAATGCAACAACACCTGCATTTAGTTGGCCTCAGACATGGAATAATCCAAAATGGGGAGGCCTGTCGACGTTTTCAGAGGTCAACCCGGTGTACCCCACAAGTGGAACCGTAAGTGAAGCAGTTAAGTGGAAGAGTTGTGGTCCCCCTCGAGATCATTACAATCGCCGGTCAAATTGAGAAGAAGAAGAAGAAGTTTGATCCCATGATTAAATGTTAATTAAATAAGGTGAATAAAATACATCAAAATTAACCATGACATAGGGGCAAGCTAAAAAATGTTGCTTACGTATCTTAAATATGAAAACCACTTAAATTCAATTTTTCACTTAGAACCCTTGCAGAGTTTCCGCTTTTAAAAATTAAAAACTGAAAAGCATTTATTAATTTTAAGTACATGCAATCAGTTTTTTATATTTGGAATATTTAAAAAGCGATATCCAACTATTTATTGAAAACAAAATGGGATTGCAATTTTGTTTGATCAAATTTGTTTTTGTCTTGGCACTATTTTAAACAAATGTAATTGGCAGACTCTTTAAACACGACAAATTTAAAAATATCTTAGATTCAAATTTGTAGTGCTCATAATTTTTGTCAAAAATGTCGATGGCTGCCTTTTCGCTAAAATAAAAAAACGGATGTTATTCACAAAAAACGAAATCAATTTTAATTTAAGAAAGCGGCAACTCTGCAAGAGGTTGGTAATCCAAAATCTCTATTTGAGCTTCCTGTTTCTATGCGGTTGCCTATCGAACGCAAAGAAAAAATGTCCTCACCATTTTTAATTTAAAAACAAAACCCGGACTGTTCCATTAAAACCTTTTTCCCACTAAAATTAATGATTACAAAAAATTACATTTCATTAATTGACATAAGAAAACCATAAAATTGTATTTACGGAAAACGTAAACATCGAATTTAAAATCGAATGAATTTGTGTATTTGAAATTTTTAAATACTAACGATTACGATATAAAATACATAAATGATTATGTCAATAGTGTTTTTGGACAAACGTTTAAGGATATCTAAGAGGTAGGTACAAATGCAAAACATTTTGTCAAAGCAACACTTGAATTATATCAACGCGTATTTGGCCTTCAGTTGACTTGCCTTTATTCATTCATTCATTGCTCGGCTCTTTATTACTGTCCTTGACTTTCTGCTTGAGAATAAAGTGACGGACCCCAAAGTGAATCAGTTATTCTTTGCTGACGATGGAGCCATCATAAGTGAAGATCTTGTGTCCTTTCAACGAGCACTTGATGTATGGGTGGATGTGGAGGGAAATTGATACCGCATTAGCGCAAAAAAGACAGAATACCTATGCTGTCCATTTTCTGATCCACACAGGCCTATTCCGGACATCTATTTGAATGGAACAGTGCTTCCCAAGTGCGAAAAGTTTAAATATCTTCGATCAATGATCAAAAGCGAAGGATCTTGTGATGACGACATCAAACATCACGCAAGCGTAGGGTGGATGAAGTGGCGGGAAAACTCTGTCATTTTCTGTGAAAGAAAAATGCCCCCTTAGCTGAAAGGAAAGCTCTACACGGCAGTTGTTCGTCCAGCGCTTACATACGGTTCACAGTGTTGGACAATGTACAAGAAGTATGAGAGTAAATTGACGGCAGCTGAAATGAAGATGCTTCGCATGACAGCAGGAGTGACAAGGCGTGATCGAATAAGAAGCAAGAGAATCCGAGGAAGCCTACACGTCAAAAATACCATGTTTGACATAATACAGCATGACCAGCTTAGCTGGTACTGTCATGTACAAAGAAGATACCATGAGAACCCAGTTCAAAAGGCAATAGCACTAGACGTTCCAACACTATCGCGGAAGAAAGGCAGGTGCAAAAACTCCTGGATAAAACAAATGCAACAACACCTGCATTTAGTTGGCCTCAGACATGGAATAATCCAAAATGGGGAGGCCTGTCGACGTTTTCAGAGGTCAACCCGGTGTACCCCACAAGTGGAACCGTAAGTGAAGCAGTTAAGTGGAAGAGTTGTGGTCCCCCTCGAGATCATTACAATCGCCGGTCAAATTGAGAAGAAGAAGAAGAAGTTTGATCCCATGATTAAATGTTAATTAAATAAGGTGAATAAAATACATCAAAATTAACCATGACATAGGGGCAAGCTAAAAAATGTTGCTTACGTATCTTAAATATGAAAACCACTTAAATTCAATTTTTCACTTAGAACCCTTGCAGAGTTTCCGCTTTTAAAAATTAAAAACTGAAAAGCATTTATTAATTTTAAGTACATGCAATCAGTTTTTTATATTTGGAATATTTAAAAAGCGATATCCAACTATTTATTGAAAACAAAATGGGATTGCAATTTTGTTTGATCAAATTTGTTTTTGTCTTGGCACTATTTTAAACAAATGTAATTGGCAGACTCTTTAAACACGACAAATTTAAAAATATCTTAGATTCAAATTTGTAGTGCTCATAATTTTTGTCAAAAATGTCGATGGCTGCCTTTTCGCTAAAATAAAAAAACGGATGTTATTCACAAAAAACGAAATCAATTTTAATTTAAGAAAGCGGCAACTCTGCAAGAGGTTGGTAATCCAAAATCTCTATTTGAGCTTCCTGTTTCTATGCGGTTGCCTATCGAACGCAAAGAAAAAATGTCCTCACCATTTTTAATTTAAAAACAAAACCCGGACTGTTCCATTAAAACCTTTTTCCCACTAAAATTAATGATTACAAAAAATTACATTTCATTAATTGACATAAGAAAACCATAAAATTGTATTTACGGAAAACGTAAACATCGAATTTAAAATCGAATGAATTTGTGTATTTGAAATTTTTAAATACTAACGATTACGATATAAAATACATAAATGATTATGTCAATAGTGTTTTTGGACAAACGTTTAAGGATATCTAAGAGGTAGGTACAAATGCAAAACATTTTGTCAAAGCAACACTTGAATTATATCAACGCGTATTTGGCCTTCAGTTGACTTGCCTTTATTCATTCATTCATTGCTCGGCTCTAGTTTGTCGTAGTGAGCTATTTTTTTTTAATTTTAAGAAATTAAAAGGACTAAAAAATAATTATTAATTAAACCGGTTCACAAGTCTTTATCAAAATTATTATAACTCAAAAGTATTTGACCAACAAAAAAAACTGAATAAAACTAACTGTTACTTTTAATTTATTTAAAAAAAAATATTTATTTATTTTAACAATAGCTTATATTCTAATCAGTACTACTGGAGCCAAGATATTTGTAAAAACAGAAAATGTCTTTTTTGGGGGGCTGACCAATCACTGAAACTAGCTGACCTTTTATCACAAGCCGGTGGCCTTTGGAACGGTATACTTGTTTTGCGAATATCCCATAAATGAGGTGCCAAAAATAGTTGGTGACCTTTAAAAAATGTAACCCTTGATTAAAAGTTTTCTATGGCTGACCAATATCTGAAACTAGTTGACCTTTTTTGACCACTTACTGACCTTTTAGATGGCATACTTTTTTT
The DNA here is from genome assembly GCA_949320155.1 of Melangyna quadrimaculata. Classification (NCBI taxonomy): domain Eukaryota; kingdom Metazoa; phylum Arthropoda; class Insecta; order Diptera; family Syrphidae; genus Melangyna; species Melangyna quadrimaculata. The sequence continues at coordinate 69,107,529 of OX439485.1, forward strand.
GCGAATATCCCATACATGAGGTGCTAAGGGTTAGGAGCCGGGATCCGTGGTATTATTTTTTTTTATTGAAATTAAAACAAAAGACAAACAACGAATATGAATAAAGTGTATCTGTTTTTGTTAAATCATTTCTAATAAAAAGTGATTAAATAATTGGTATTGGTACTGCAATTCTGAATATAAATTACATAATTATAGTTCCATGTAAAAGAAGAATATATTTTTTTTCCCATGCCTGTATACATTTCAAGTGGTTTCCCTCAAAATCCTATTACTAAAAAAATAAAATAAGAAATCCGCGATTTATTTCGCGCCTTTCCAGCTGTTGGGTGACACTAAAAACTAATTTTTCTTATACTTTAGTACTCTGGTAGTCAAGACCTTCCCATTGCGATACATTTTGGTGGCATACATCAATTATCTAAAAATTTCAATAAAAAATCCGTGACTTTAATCGCGCCTGTCGGGGGTTTTGGGGCCACTTACACGTCTGTCATGTACATATTCAAACTCAGGGGGTCAAGATCTTTCGTTTGAGATACATTTCAAGTGGTTTCCTTTTTGACAAAAAACGCCAATAAAAACGCATTTTCAGGGACGTCTGTCGGGGGTTTCGGGGCCACTTAGACGTCTGTCACGTACATGTTCACACTCAGGGAGTCCGTGGCTAAAAGTTGTGACCAATTTCGGGTGGTTTCCCAAATGCCTAAAAACGCCAAAAAAAAATCGCGTTTTCGGGGACGCCTGTCTAGGTTTTGGGGCCCCCTAGACGTCTGTCGAAACCATTTTTGTAATCAGGGAGTTGATGGCGTCAAGTTGTATTACATTTGAAATGGTTGTCCACCCGATTTCAATTTTCAGAAAAGTTGTACTTTTGATCTACTTTTACGTGGTAACGGGGCCACTACATGTTGGCAGACTCCTTTACCAGGACTACCTATACTATTAAAATCTTTTAGTTTCCTTTCACGACCAAAATCTGCTGCCGGTTCTAAGACTTCAAAATCCTTTTATTGGTTTCTAATCCTTGATCGTTTGAGGCTATGGGGATCGTGAGGGCATTTCATTTTCGCTTTTGTTTTGGGAGTCGCATTCGAATCTATTTTCTTCCAAAAAAGATTGTGTAGTCGGGTTTTCGTTATCGTCATTGTTTTCTTCATCTTCAGAGTCATCTTCGATCTTAGCTATGTTGGTGTTGGAGCAGCTTTTCCCACAGCAGATTTAGCAGACAGCTGAACATTTAAAACCGACTTTTTGGCAACTGCACGCTGCACCACATTGGTTGTTACACTTGCAAGATATAATTTCAACGAGTGTTGGTGGAACCGTCGCTCCTGATAACATTACGGGCTCCAATCCCCTAGTAGTTCGATTCCAACTCCACATCTGTGGTTCCAAAGGCTTCCCTAGCCAAGCCAAGCCTGATAAAATTTCCGGAAAATATCGCGTGTAACTCAGTACTCGTGGCAGAAGTGAAACTTCTTTGGCGATCTAGAAATTTCGATATGTACATATAGGGATATTAAGCTTATATGCGTAAGACGCAGCTATGTGTACTATATCAAAATGATCGATGGGTTGGGGTTGTACCTAACTTGAAAATTAAATAATAATAGTGAAAATTTAAAGTAAAAAAAGTAAAAATTTAAAAGATATAAATCAGTTTATTTGAGTAGGTTTTCCGAATATTTCCAAAAATTCCTACACTCAAAATCTCTGCAAAATCAAAAAATTGTATCTGACAACTTTAGCGTTAGGCATATTTTTTCCTTTCACAAACATGCAACCTTGAAATTTCACTCTCAACTCGCGCAAAAAAGTTTCACTTCACTTAGGGATAACAGTAACACCCAGGGCGTTAATGAACTGCACCAACAAAAAATAGTTTTCATTCAATAATTAAAAAAATATCCTATTTTTATTTTAATAAATGTAAGAAGAATACCTGCATTTTCGGTGTTGGCTTATGATGACTTTGTAGAATAACCTATATTTGTATTTTTGTACATAAAATCGATCATCGCGACCTCGAAATATCATTATAAAAATATGAAAAAATTCTGGTAGTGGTTGTAGGCCCCTAAGAACCCATCAGAACACCCTAAAAATAAATGAAAAAACGAAATCCTGGTCCACCCTAGGGCACATTCTTAGTAATCATTGGCGATTACTCTAAAACTCACTCGCTTATTTTATAAAATCTTAAAACTCAAAGAGCTCTGTCGTACTTAATTGAAAATAAAAAAATAATAAATATTGATTTTGTGTCAAAAAGGAAAATAAGTATAGAGGAAATGATTCATATGCATCAAAATAAATTTATTTATTTTCACACTAGAAAATGAATGGATACACCCTGACCTAGAGTGACGAACAATCGAATAAATTGTGGATAGAAGTTCTTTAGATGAAAGACATAATTTCCAATGAAGATTTGTGTTTCTTGAAGATGAAACTAGTATGTAAGACTGGAGCACAGCTGGAGATCAAATCATGTTAGAGAATTGGAAATTTTCTTCTGACGCGACTAAATGGCTTTGAACCAAATTCAAGAAATAGGTTTGATCCTTCACTTTGAGTTTTTGTGATTATCTGTGAGTTTTACTCCGACGTCCTGTCAAATTCATAAAAAAAAATATATTGACAGAACTTGGGACCAAAATGCACAGAAAATCACATAAATTCAGAGTAAAGGAACAAACTTAATAGTTTCATTTCGAAGTCTTAAATTTTTTTAAGCAGATAGAAAAAGATCAGAAAAGTAGATTGGATCCATTTCCAACAGAGAATAAGATATCAAAATAAATCGTTCAGTTAGAGATATACAAGCCAATCGGTTAGTGGCCATATATCCAGTTGACAAACACTGATTTCCTCAATGAACAACAATTATTGTGAACAATGCAATGAACAACTATAAACATTGTTATTCGATTTTTTATAACCCACCCTGATTACTGATTATTGAATTAAATTAAAAACATATTACATATGTATATGTGTAGTAAAAGAAGAAAAATGGTATATGTTTATTAAAATGGAAGGATTATGGGTTTATAATTCAAAAAATAAACAAAAAAGTTAATATTTCAAATAATATAAAAAAAATTTAGTATTAATAAACAAAAAAAAACTAATACAGAAATATACTATAATTTTCGAATCAATTTCATCAGCCTTAGTACAACAGACCTTCATAACTATTGTACTGCAAGATGAAATGATGTTTTCTCCTGTTACGCTTAAGTAACGGTGTTTGATATTTTATTGAATTCTATAATGAAAACAAAAAATTAAACATAAACAGAAACAGAAATAATTTTAACTTTTAATTATTTTTTCAAACATATACATCAAAAACTTATACATACATAAGTCCATTCCCTCCAAAATCCCTGCCTCAATCCCTCTTTAAAAAACTCTCTTATTCTTCTAAACAATCCATCCTGTTTCCTATTTTCTATTTCTTCTCTTTCACGTAACTAAAAAAAATTATTTACCACTCTTTTATATTTTTTAACATTTAAAATCATAAAATTTTAATATACATACATTCCCTGACATTTCATCTATCCAATTCATAAAATTATTTCCATTATCTTGCATTTTATTCATTTTTAACAAATTAAATTCAAATATTTTCCTTTATCAAATTATTCTTGCTTCCGCTCAGCTTCAGATATTTTTATTAATGATTTTTTTTTTGTATTTTTTGACTTATCTAGAATTTTCGATTTCATGAACAACTGCGTATTATAAAAATTATTACAAAATCGGGCCAGTAGAAAAAGTGTATAGTGGATTATTTAAATTGTATTCTGCCAACTGATGTACTAAAAGCGTCATTGTAATGGGTAATTGGTAAATGGTAAATGGTCATTGGTTCGGCACAAATGGGGCCAATGAGTGGTGTGTCCAAAAAAGCCTTTTTTTATGGCCAAGTCCAACTGCCACAGCACAAATCAGCAACACAAAAATACGATAGGTTTTCCTTAGCTTTTAATTTTATTTGTATTCAATTTAAGTAATTTTAGGATTTTAGTTTTAATTTTATTTTAATATATACAATCTAGGTTTAGTTTTTAAGTTAATTTAAGGAGCAGAATTAAAAGTGCCGAATGGGCCAAGTGTCAGTTTAAGAATGCCAATGAAAAAAAGGATGAGCTCACAAGGTAGTGAATTCGAGGCGAAGTTGGTTGCGGTCCACCAGCTGAACACATTCCACAACCCAGTATTATGAATAATACTGGGTTTCGGGTGCGCTCAGATGGTGGAACCGGCAAGCACAACCTTTAAGGACTACCGTGCATGCGTATTGCTAATGTTGGCCCTCCGCGCAGACTCCTTGCAACGCGGAGTTGAGCGGAAAGGCACAACAAGTTGCAATACGCATGAACATTCTGCCCCCCTTGGCGATATGCGCCAAAGCAAAGAAGAAAAATCATGAAAAAAAATTGAAAGAGAAAATGAATTAATGAAAAATTAAGAAAAGTGAGGTCACAAAAAGAGAATTTATACTTTAAAGATTTATGAAGTTACTTTAGAGACAAAATTGATAAGAAAAATTAATTAAAGCATGAAAATAGGTTAAGTATAAAGTTCTTGTAATAATTGAAAGGCATGTATTAAATATAATAGATATATAATTTCTTACTTAATAGGCAAAAGACAAAGTTTAACAACTGGTCTACTAATTTCCCCATTCTGGGTTCGAAGGGTCGCCACTCTCACTCTTCCATCAACGCCGGGGTGTACATTTATAACACGCCCTAGGCGCCATTCCGTAGACGGTAAGTTTTCATTTTTAATAACGACTAGATCAATTAACTTGATATCCTCACTAGGCGATTGCCATTTATTACGTTGATGAAGTTCTTTAAGATATTCATCTTTCCAACGACGACAAAATTGCTGTTGGAGGCATCTAACTTTTTCCCAGCGGTTAATAAGGGACAAATTGGCATCTGCCAAATTAGGTTCGGGAAAGGATAAAAGAGGGCCTCCGCGCAAGAAATGCCCGGGGGTTAAGGCCAATATATCAGAAGGATTATTGGACATCGAGGAGATTGGACGTGAGTTTAAACACGCTTCAATACGTGCTAGAACAGTGGAAAATTCTTCAAAAGTTAACTTCGTACTAGCTCCCATTTTCCTCAAATGAATTTTAAAACTTTTAACACCCGCCTCCCACAGGCCACCCATGTGAGGAGCACCGGGAGGGATGAAACGCCATTTGAGTCCCTGAACGCCATATATGACACTAGTTTGTTGGGGAATGGAGGTGAGGAATGTTTTGAATTCCTTTCGCAAAATCGCATCTGCTCCAACGAAGTTGGTACCATTGTCTGAATATAATTCGTGAGGCAAGCCTCGCCTTGCCGTAAACCTAGCAAAGGCTGCTAAAAAAGCTTCAGAAGACAGATCACTTACTGCCTCAAGGTGTATAGCCTTTGTAGAAAAGCAGACAAACACACAGGCATAGCCTTTAGTCATTCGACAATTTCGCGCATTAAAACTTTTTATCACGAAGGGTCCTGCGAAATCGATACCTGTGACTGTGAAAGGGGGTGAAAAAGTGCATCTAGAGGGGGGTAAAGCAGCCATTATTTGCTTGCTGAATTCTTTTTTATGGATAATGCAGATTTTACACTGTCGAATACACAATCTAATCAGATTTTTTAGTTTTGGTACCCAAAAACTTTGTCGAATGAGACGAAGCATCAGAGAGTTGCCACCATGAAGTGAAATTTCATGAATGAACAGAATGAGAAGGTAGGAGAATCGAGAGTTATGAGGCAGGATAAGAGGATGTCGTTCATTGTAAGACAGGTCGGATTGAGATAATCGACCGTTAACTCTAAGGAGTTGATTTGAATCTAGGAACGGATTGAAAGATATGATAGAGCTTTTTGAAGGAATGGATTTACCTTCCGACAAAAGTGAATATTCCCGTGAAAAGAACGACTCTTGGGATACGAGTATTAGGCGATTTCTAACGAAATCCATTTCTTGAGGTGTAATGTTACGTGAGACGTAGTGATGATTTCCCTTTTTTGAAAGTTTAAAATAAAAACGAAAGATATAGGAGATAACGCGCATGGCGCGAGGTAATGTGGAAAAACGCTCTAGTATGTCTTCTTGACTTTGCTGAACTACTAAGGAGATTACTGTTTTTTGTTCAAGATCTTCAACACGGGGGGCGACTGTAGGAGATTCTGGCCACTGAGACATAGGTTGGCAGAGCCATGAGGGGCCTTTCCACCAAAACGTGTTTAGCCTTAAGTCTGAAGGCATTATACCACGCGTGGCTAAATCTGCTGGATTGTCAGCGGACTTGACGTGTCGCCATGGGACATTACCGACATTGTCTAAAATTTCGCTAGTGCGATTAGCGACAAAAGTTTTCCACACACATGGCGGTTTTTTAAGCCAAGCCAAGACAATGGACGAATCAGTCCATAAAAATGTTTGATATGAGTCTACAGGGAAAGTTGAAATGTAGGATTTAAACAGTTTAGAGAGTAAAAGTGCTCCACACAACTCAAGGCGTGGAAGCGAAACTGATTTTATGGGCGCGACTTTTGATTTTGCACAGAGCAAATGAGTAGTGAGAGTTCCGTCAGGTTGACAGACACGTATGTATAACGTGGCAGCATATGCCTTTTCAGAGGAGTCGCAGTCAGTGATTCAGCAAAGTTTTTCCACGTTTGAAAGGTTTCAGCTTTAAGTGGGTCATCCCAACCAGTTTGTTCTGACCAAACGCGTTGCATTAGCATTTTTGCAATGATGACAACAGGGGCCAACCACCCAGCGGGATCGAAAATTTTAGCAATTTCGGAAAAGACTTCCCGTTTGGTGGGGCTTTCAGATAAAATAATCGGTTTTGTGGAAAAATAAAAATTGTCTCCCTTGGCATTCCAACGAATTCCTAGTGTTTTAGTGTTGCTATCAACATCCAGTTTAAGAAAGTTTTCATTCAGAATGTGATCTCGAGGCAGATGATCAAGTAACGCAGGAGTATTAGAGGTCCACTTACGAAGTGGAAACCCCGCTGACTCGAGAAGATGAATAAGTTCTGATTGGGCTCTTTTTGCGGAATAGATGCTATGAGCACCAGACAGGACATCATCGACGTAGAACTCTGACTGGAGAATTTTTGAAGCAAGAGGAAATTCGTTTTTTCCCATTTTAGCCAGTTCAAGGAGGGTGCGAATGGCCAAATAGGGAGCGCAATTCACGCCGAACGTGACAGTGAGTAATTCGAAATCTTCGATTTCTAAGTGAGGGGATATGCGAAAAAGTATTCTTTGAAAAGGAGTGTCTCGTGGGTGGATCAAAATTTGACGGTACATTTTCTCTATGTCTGCATTAAAAACAAACTTATAGAAACGCCAGCGAATTATTAATGAGGAAAGGTCTTGTTGCAAAATTGGGCCTGGATATAATATATCGTTTAGACTTATACCGTTTGAGGAGGCATTGGAGGCGTTGAACACGACGCGTACTTTGGTGGAAGTACTTTCAGGCTTTATGACAGCGTGATGCGGAAGATAGAAGGATTTAACTTTGCCGTTTTCAACGTTTTCCAATGGAGTTATCTTACGCATATGATTGAGGGAAAGATACTCAGAAATTACTTTAGAATATTGAGTTTTTAACTCACCTTTAGAGGCTAAGGTTTTTTCAGTTCTAGAAAACTGTTTTAATGCTATAAATCGAGAATGACCTAAACTGGTCTTTAAAGTTTGTGGTTTGAAGGGAAGGCGAACAACAAACCTACCATCAGCGCGTCTGAAAGTAGTTTTTGTGTATAGTTCTTCACAAAAGCAATCTTCTTTCGACCGAATGGCAGTAGAAGGTAATTCCTCTAGCTCCCAAAATTTTCGCAATTGAGTATCCAAAGTGCTAGAATCACTTTCGAATGTTACTGTTGTGTAAAAGGATTGAAAATTCTCTGGAACTGGCCCTGACAATATCCATCCAAACATTGTATTTTGTGCAAGGAGCGAATTTGAAATATGTTTTACTCCGTTGCGAATAATAGATGGATATAAATCTGCCCCTATAAGGAGATCTACCTGTGACGATTTATTGAAAGAAGGATCGGCCAGCGTGAGACCTTTGAAAAAGTTAGGATCTACTACTGAAAAAGATGAGCTTGGAAGACTGTTCGTGAGGGTTCTTAGCACAATAGCTTGAGCTGATATGGTTACTTGAGGTGTGTTGAAACATGTTATCAAAAAAGAGCACAGTTTCTTGGAGGTAATTGAGAGATTTCCGCTTATTCCTGAAATGGTAGTGTCTCTTTCCGTGTAAGGTAAATTAAGACGTTTTTGAACCGCTGCCGAAATGAATGATACTTCGGACCCAGGGTCAACTAGAGCCCTAACGGTGTGAACTGTCTCATTTCCAACAATGTTAACTAAAGCCGTTGCTAAAAGAATCTTTTTGCTTGAGGTCACCATGTAATTTTGATATGATGTTTTAGGAGTGAATGGCTGCGCAGTAGGCCTTTTTTTATGGCCAAGTCCAACTGCCACAGCACAAATCAGCAACACAAAAATACGATAGGTTTTTCTTAGCTTTTAATTTTATTTGTATTCAATTTAAGTAATTTTAGGATTTTAGTTTTAATTTTATTTTAATATATACAATCTAGGTTTAGTTTTTAAGTTAATTTAAGGAGCAGAATTAAAAGTGCCGAATGGGCCAAGTGTCAGTTTAAGAATGCCAATGAAAAAAAGGATGAGCTCACAAGGTAGTGAATTCGAGGCGAAGTTGGTTGCGGTCCACCAGCTGAACACATTCCACAACCCAGTATTATGAATAATACTGGGTTTCGGGTGCGCTCAGATGGTGGAACCGGCAAGCACAACCTTTAAGGACTACCGTGCATGCGTATTGCTAATGTTGGCCCTCCGCGCAGACTCCTTGCAACGCGGAGTTGAGCGGAAAGGCACAACAAGTTGCAATACGCATGAACATTCTGCCCCCCTTGGCGATATGCGCCAAAGCAAAGAAGAAAAATCATGAAAAAAAATTGAAAGAGAAAATGAATTAATGAAAAATTAAGAAAAGTGAGGTCACAAAAAGAGAATTTATACTTTAAAGATTTATGAAGTTACTTTAGAGACAAAATTGATAAGAAAAATTAATTAAAGCATGAAAATAGGTTAAGTATAAAGTTCTTGTAATAATTGAAAGGCATGTATTAAATATAATAGATATATAATTTCTTACTTAATAGGCAAAAGACAAAGTTTAACAACTGGTCTACTAATTTCCCCATTCTGGGTTCGAAGGGTCGCCACTCTCACTCTTCCATCAACGCCGGGAACAACATTTATAACACGCCCTAGGCGCCATTCCGTAGACGGTAAGTTTTCATTTTTAATAACGACTAGATCATTTAACTTGATATCCTCACTAGGCGATTGCCATTTATTACGTTGATGAAGTTCTTTAAGATATTCATCTTTCCAACGACGACAAAATTGCTGTTGGAGGCATCTAACTTTTTCCCAGCGGTTAATAAGGGACAAATTGGCATCTGCCAAATTAGGTTCGGGAAAGGATAAAAGAGGGCCTCCGCGCAAGAAATGCCCGGGGGTTAAGGCCAATATATCAGAAGGATTATTGGACATCGAGGAGATTGGACGTGAGTTTAAACACGCTTCAATACGTGCTAGAACAGTGGAAAATTCTTCAAAAGTTAACTTCGTACTAGCTCCCATTTTCCTCAAATGAATTTTAAAACTTTTAACACCCGCCTCCCACAGGCCACCCATGTGAGGAGCACCGGGAGGGATGAAACGCCATTTGAGTCCCTGAACGCCATATATGACACTAGTTTGTTGGGGAATGGAGGTGAGGAATGTTTTGAATTCCTTTCGCAAAATCGCATCTGCTCCAACGAAGTTGGTACCATTGTCTGAATATAATTCGTGAGGCAAGCCTCGCCTTGCCGTAAACCTAGCAAAGGCTGCTAAAAAAGCTTCAGAAGACAGATCACTTACTGCCTCAAGGTGTATAGCCTTTGTAGAAAAGCAGACAAACACACAGGCATAGCCTTTAGTCATTCGACAATTTCGCGCATTAAAACTTTTTATCACGAAGGGTCCTGCGAAATCGATACCTGTGACTGTGAAAGGGGGTGAAAAAGTGCATCTAGAGGGGGGTAAAGCAGCCATTATTTGCTTGCTGAATTCTTTTTTTCCCATTTTAGCCAGTTCAAGGAGGGTGCGAATGGCCAAATAGGGAGCGCAATTCACGCCGAACGTGACAGTGAGTAATTCGAAATCTTCGATTTCTAAGTGAGGGGATATGCGAAAAAGTATTCTTTGAAAAGGAGTGTCTCGTGGGTGGATCAAAATTTGACGGTACATTTTCTCTATGTCTGCATTAAAAACAAACTTATAGAAACGCCAGCGAATTATTAATGAGGAAAGGTCTTGTTGCAAAATTGGGCCTGGATATAATATATCGTTTAGACTTATACCGTTTGAGGAGGCATTGGAGGCGTTGAACACGACGCGTACTTTGGTGGAAGTACTTTCAGGCTTTATGACAGCGTGATGCGGAAGATAGAAGGATTTAACTTTGCCGTTTTCAACGTTTTCCAATGGAGTTATCTTACGCATATGATTGAGGGAAAGATACTCAGAAATTACTTTAGAATATTGAGTTTTTAACTCACCTTTAGAGGCTAAGGTTTTTTCAGTTCTAGAAAACTGTTTTAATGCTATAAATCGAGAATGACCTAAACTGGTCTTTAAAGTTTGTGGTTTGAAGGGAAGGCGAACAACAAACCTACCATCAGCGCGTCTGAAAGTAGTTTTTGTGTATAGTTCTTCACAAAAGCAATCTTCTTTCGACCGAATGGCAGTAGAAGGTAATTCCTCTAGCTCCCAAAATTTTCGCAATTGAGTATCCAAAGTGCTAGAATCACTTTCGAATGTTACTGTTGTGTAAAAGGATTGAAAATTCTCTGGAACTGGCCCTGACAATATCCATCCAAACATTGTATTTTGTGCAAGGAGCGAATTTGAAATATGTTTTACTCCGTTGCGAATAATAGATGGATATAAATCTGCCCCTATAAGGAGATCTACCTGTGACGATTTATTGAAAGAAGGATCGGCCAGCGTGAGACCTTTGAAAAAGTTAGGATCTACTACTGAAAAAGATGAGCTTGGAAGACTGTTCGTGAGGGTTCTTAGCACAATAGCTTGAGCTGATATGGTTACTTGAGGTGTGTTGAAACATGTTATCAAAAAAGAGCACAGTTTCTTGGAGGTAATTGAGAGATTTCCGCTTATTCCTGAAATGGTAGTGTCTCTTTCCGTGTAAGGTAAATTAAGACGTTTTTGAACCGCTGCCGAAATGAATGATACTTCGGACCCAGGGTCAACTAGAGCCCTAACGGTGTGAACTGTCTCATTTCCAACAATGTTAACTAAAGCCGTTGCTAAAAGAATCTTTTTGCTTGAGGTCACCATGTAATTTTGATATGATGTTTTAGGAGTGAATGGCTGCGCAGTAGGCCTTTTTTTATGGCCAAGTCCAACTGCCACAGCACAAATCAGCAACACAAAAATACGATAGGTTTTTCTTAGCTTTTAATTTTATTTGTATTCAATTTAAGTAATTTTAGGATTTTAGTTTTAATTTTATTTTAATATATACAATCTAGGTTTAGTTTTTAAGTTAATTTAAGGAGCAGAATTAAAAGTGCCGAATGGGCCAAGTGTCAGTTTAAGAATGCCAATGAAAAAAAGGATGAGCTCACAAGGTAGTGAATTCGAGGCGAAGTTGGTTGCGGTCCACCAGCTGAACACATTCCACAACCCAGTATTATGAATAATACTGGGTTTCGGGTGCGCTCAGATGGTGGAACCGGCAAGCACAACCTTTAAGGACTACCGTGCATGCGTATTGCTAATGTTGGCCCTCCGCGCAGACTCCTTGCAACGCGGAGTTGAGCGGAAAGGCACAACAAGTTGCAATACGCATGAACATTCTGCCCCCCTTGGCGATATGCGCCAAAGCAAAGAAGAAAAATCATGAAAAAAAATTGAAAGAGAAAATGAATTAATGAAAAATTAAGAAAAGTGAGGTCACAAAAAGAGAATTTATACTTTAAAGATTTATGAAGTTACTTTAGAGACAAAATTGATAAGAAAAATTAATTAAAGCATGAAAATAGGTTAAGTATAAAGTTCTTGTAATAATTGAAAGGCATGTATTAAATATAATAGATATATAATTTCTTACTTAATAGGCAAAAGACAAAGTTTAACAACTGGTCTACTAATTTCCCCATTCTGGGTTCGAAGGGTCGCCACTCTCACTCTTCCATCAACGCCGGGAACAACATTTATAACACGCCCTAGGCGCCATTCCGTAGACGGTAAGTTTTCATTTTTAATAACGACTAGATCATTTAACTTGATATCCTCACTAGGCGATTGCCATTTATTACGTTGATGAAGTTCTTTAAGATATTCATCTTTCCAACGACGACAAAATTGCTGTTGGAGGCATCTAACTTTTTCCCAGCGGTTAATAAGGGACAAATTGGCATCTGCCAAATTAGGTTCGGGAAAGGATAAAAGAGGGCCTCCGCGCAAGAAATGCCCGGGGGTTAAGGCCAATATATCAGAAGGATTATTGGACATCGAGGAGATTGGACGTGAGTTTAAACACGCTTCAATACGTGCTAGAACAGTGGAAAATTCTTCAAAAGTTAACTTCGTACTAGCTCCCATTTTCCTCAAATGAATTTTAAAACTTTTAACACCCGCCTCCCACAGGCCACCCATGTGAGGAGCACCGGGAGGGATGAAACGCCATTTGAGTCCCTGAACGCCATATATGACACTAGTTTGTTGGGGAATGGAGGTGAGGAATGTTTTGAATTCCTTTCGCAAAATCGCATCTGCTCCAACGAAGTTGGTACCATTGTCTGAATATAATTCGTGAGGCAAGCCTCGCCTTGCCGTAAACCTAGCAAAGGCTGCTAAAAAAGCTTCAGAAGACAGATCACTTACTGCCTCAAGGTGTATAGCCTTTGTAGAAAAGCAGACAAACACACAGGCATAGCCTTTAGTCATTCGACAATTTCGCGCATTAAAACTTTTTATCACGAAGGGTCCTGCGAAATCGATACCTGTGACTGTGAAAGGGGGTGAAAAAGTGCATCTAGAGGGGGGTAAAGCAGCCATTATTTGCTTGCTGAATTCTTTTTTTCCCATTTTAGCCAGTTCAAGGAGGGTGCGAATGGCCAAATAGGGAGCGCAATTCACGCCGAACGTGACAGTGAGTAATTCGAAATCTTCGATTTCTAAGTGAGGGGATATGCGAAAAAGTATTCTTTGAAAAGGAGTGTCTCGTGGGTGGATCAAAATTTGACGGTACATTTTCTCTATGTCTGCATTAAAAACAAACTTATAGAAACGCCAGCGAATTATTAATGAGGAAAGGTCTTGTTGCAAAATTGGGCCTGGATATAATATATCGTTTAGACTTATACCGTTTGAGGAGGCATTGGAGGCGTTGAACACGACGCGTACTTTGGTGGAAGTACTTTCAGGCTTTATGACAGCGTGATGCGGAAGATAGAAGGATTTAACTTTGCCGTTTTCAACGTTTTCCAATGGAGTTATCTTACGCATATGATTGAGGGAAAGATACTCAGAAATTACTTTAGAATATTGAGTTTTTAACTCACCTTTAGAGGCTAAGGTTTTTTCAGTTCTAGAAAACTGTTTTAATGCTATAAATCGAGAATGACCTAAACTGGTCTTTAAAGTTTGTGGTTTGAAGGGAAGGCGAACAACAAACCTACCATCAGCGCGTCTGAAAGTAGTTTTTGTGTATAGTTCTTCACAAAAGCAATCTTCTTTCGACCGAATGGCAGTAGAAGGTAATTCCTCTAGCTCCCAAAATTTTCGCAATTGAGTATCCAAAGTGCTAGAATCACTTTCGAATGTTACTGTTGTGTAAAAGGATTGAAAATTCTCTGGAACTGGCCCTGACAATATCCATCCAAACATTGTATTTTGTGCAAGGAGCGAATTTGAAATATGTTTTACTCCGTTGCGAATAATAGATGGATATAAATCTGCCCCTATAAGGAGATCTACCTGTGACGATTTATTGAAAGAAGGATCGGCCAGCGTGAGACCTTTGAAAAAGTTAGGATCTACTACTGAAAAAGATGAGCTTGGAAGACTGTTCGTGAGGGTTCTTAGCACAATAGCTTGAGCTGATATGGTTACTTGAGGTGTGTTGAAACATGTTATCAAAAAAGAGCACAGTTTCTTGGAGGTAATTGAGAGATTTCCGCTTATTCCTGAAATGGTGGTGTCTCTTTCCGTGTAAGGTAAATTAAGACGTTTTTGAACCGCTGCCGAAATGAATGATACTTCGGACCCAGGGTCAACTAGAGCCCTAACGGTGTGAACTGTCTCATTTCCAACAATGTTAACTAAAGCCGTTGCTAAAAGAATCTTTTTGCTTGAGGTCACCATGTAATTTTGATATGATGTTTTAGGAGTGAATGGCTGCGCAGTAGCAGAAATTTGGGAATTTTGTATATCAGTTGGTTGAGAAGCGGACTGTATATTTTGGTTATTCCCAACATTGCTGGGATTTTGAGGTACAGGAGTGTTTGCGAGATGCAAAAGTGTATGATGACGTTTCTTGCAATAACTGCAGGAATATTTGCTAGAACAAGAAGACTTTTGATGGCCGGTACCTAAGCAATTATTGCACATTTTGAATTGACGTACTTTTTCGATTCGAGTAGGGATAGGCATTGTTGAAAACTTGGGGCATTCGTATATAGAATGGTCAGCTGAACAGATTTTAGATGGAGAGCCTCCCGCCTTTGCAAGAAACGTATTTACTTTACTTGGCTTTTGTGATACATTTTTTCTAGAGGTTTGTGGATTATATATAAAAGGCGTTGAGGAAGTAGTGTCCGAAATGGACTCAAGTGTTTGGAACCGAGAACTAAGAAATTTGTCCAACTGTTTCCATGATGGAACTTTAGTTGGATCATCTAAAGATTGTTCCCAGAGGGCTAATTTGTTTTTGGGCAATTTGTTCGAACAAGCGAAGACAAGGATGGGATCCCAATTTTCTGAGTTGACATGATGTGCTTTAAGTGCTGCTAAAGAATCATTCACTTTGCCTTGAAGTGTTCGAATGGATTTTGCGGATTCGTCTTGTGCCAAGGGCAAATTGAAAATATTTTTAACCTGATTGTTAACAAGAATGCGGGTATTTTCATAGGCGGCGCGCAATGCTTCCCAGGCTATAGAAAAGCTAGCATGAGTTAGAGGAAACTGATTGACAGTCCTACTTGCATCGCCTCTTGTCTTGCATCGAAGGTGAAACAATTTTTCAACCTCACTAAGCTTGGGATGCTGAATGTACACAGCATCAAACATGTCACGAAATGTTGGCCAAGAGAGGTAGTCACCATGGAATATATCGGTATCACATGGTGGTAACTTAATGCAATGAGAAGACACAGGTTTTGGCGAGGGATTGTATGATGAAGACGAATTTTTATTCTCCAAAGAAATAACGGGCTTTAATTTGTTTTGCAGTTCTAAAAACATAGCCAAGCAACTCACAGTTGTTTCGTTACTATCTCTGTACTTTGACTCTATTACTTCCATATCAAGTTGTTCTTTCTTGACGGAAGGCTTAAAATGGGCACATTCTGCGTATTTTTCCTTAACATCCTGCCACAAATCTTTCAACTCAGTCTTTCTTGCTTCTAAAGACATGATGGTATGGTTCTGTTCAGGAACCTCTTTTGCGGATGCATGGAATTTCACCAACAAATCTGTGGCAAAAATCAATTCTTCTAGAATTGACATGACTGGGCAAGTATTTGAGAGGAATTTAGTTAAAAGGAAGTCGAGGATGTGATTGTGAGAACAACACGATGGGTGAACACAAAGTTCAAAGAGAGATTCACGAGATACAGAGAACGAGTGCTGACGGCTTAAGCCACTTAGAGAGAGATTACTGAAGAATCTCTAAAAGAGAACAAATTGTTGAAAAAGTTTGAAAAACGCTCAATTTGTTGAAAAAAGAAGTTTTAAGAAATGCTCCAAAAAACTTTTTTCAATGAGGAAAAATAAACTAAGAGATTACTGAGGAATCTCTAAAAGAGAGAAAAAATATTGTTGAAAAAGGTTTTGAAAATGCTCAAAAAACTTTTTCAATGAGGAAAAATAAACTTAGAGATTACTGAAGAATCTCTAAAAGAGAGAAAAAATATTTTTGAAAAAGGTTTTCAAAATGCTCAAAAAACTTTTTCAATGAGGAAAAATAAACTTAGAGATTACTGAAGAATCTCTAAAAGAGAGAAAAAATTGTTGAAAAAAGTTTTGAAAATGCTCAAAAAACTTTTTCCAATGAGGAAGAATAAACTTAGAGATTACTGAAGAATCTCTAAAAGAGAAAAAAATTGTTGAACAAAAGTTTTGAAAATGCTCAAAAAACTTTTTCAAACGAGGAAAAATAAACTTAGAGATTACTGAAGAATCTCTAAAAGAGAGAAAAAATTTTTGAAAAAAGTTTTGAAAATGCTCAAAAAACTTTTTCCAATGAGGAAAAATAAACTTAGAGATTACTGAAGAATCTCTAAAAGAGAATAAAGTTTGTTGAAAAAAGTTTTGAAAATGCTCAAAAAACTTTTTCCAATCAGGAAAAAATAAACTTAGAGATTACTGAAGAATCTCTAAAAGAGAGAAAAATGGGTGGAAAAAGTTTTGAAAATGCTCAAAAACTTTTACCAATGAGGTAAAATAAACTTAGAGATTACTGAAGAATCTCTAAAAGAGAGAAAAAATATTGTTGAAAAAGGTTTTCAAAATGCTCAAAAAACTTTTTCAATGAGGAAAAATAAACTAAGAGATTACTGAAGAATCTCTAAATGAGATCAAATCTGTTGAAAAAAAAGTTTTGAAAATGCTCAAAAAACTTTTTTCAATGAGGAAAAATAAACTTAGAGATTACTGAAGAATCTCTAAATGAGAGAAAAAATTTGTTAAAAAAAAGTTTTGAAAATGCTCAAAAAACTTTTTTCAATGAGGAAAAATAAACTTAGAGATTACTGAAGAATCTCTAAAAGAGAAAAAATATGTTGAAAAAGGTTTTGAAAATGCTCAAAAAACTTTTTCACACGATCAAAAATAAACTTAGAGATTACTGAAGAATCTCTAAAAGAGAGAAAAAATATTGTTGAAAAAGGATTTGAAAATGCTCAAAAAACTTTTTCAAACGAGGAAAAATAAACTTAGAGATTACTGAAGAATCTCTGAAAGAGAATAAAGTTTGTTGAAAAAAGTTTTGAAAATGCTCAAAAACTTTTACCAATGAGGTAAAATAAACTTAGAGATTACTGAAGAATCTCTAAAAGAGAGAAAATTTGTTGAAAAAAGTTTTGAAAATGCTCAAAAAACTTTTTCCAATCAGGAAAAAATAAACTTAGAGATTACTGAAGAATCCCTAAAAGTGAAAAAATATGTTGAAAAAAGTTTCGAAAATGCTCAAAAAACTTTTTTCAATGAGGAAAAATAAACTTAGAGATTACTGAAGAATCTCTAAATGAGAAAAAATTTGTTGAAAAAAGTTTTGAAGATGCTCAAAAAACTTTTTTCAATGAGGAAAAATAAACTTAGAGATTACTGAAGAATCTCTAAAAGAGGAAAAAATTGTTGAAAAAAAGTTTTGAAAATTCTCAAAAAACTTTTATCAATGGATAATCGTCCAAATAGCACATGCGATTAACTCCTCTTTAGAGTAATAGTAATAATTACCCGATTAAATTTATCAAAACAATCAAATATAATATAATAAAACAAATATAAAAAATGTTCGAGAGAAGAGTTTCACTTTTTCGCCTTATGGAAAAATCACTCCTGATAAATGCGGGAATCTCTTGATATGGTTAACGATATAAACGCCAAACGATTCAAAAGAAAAGACTTCTGATAAAGATGGAAAAAAATCGCTTCGAGATTGCATAAGAAGCTCTTGTAGACGATAGATAATTGAAAACCGAAAAAAAAATGTTTTCTAAAAAACGAGTCAAAGTGTGAAAAGGGTTCGGCAAATACTTTTCACATTGACGAGATTGAGGTGATTCTTAAAATACAAATAGTCACTGAGAGCCAGTACGAAGCACCGAGATAAAATATGCTTTAACTTGCGATAAAAAAGACAACTAATGTGAAATAGAATGAAATTTTATGAGAAAGAATCTCGAAGATACTTTTCGATGAAAAAAATCGGAGCACCAGAACTGAATTTAGTGGTCAAATGCCAAACTAACCGCCGTCGTTGGAAGCACTAACATCCAAAAGATAGTTTTATAAAAGTAATTGTTTTTGAAAACAAAAAAAAATGTTTTTTAGGCGAATATAATTTACCACTAGAGGAGCAACTTAAGTGATCCAGTGAAGAACGCGAAGAATGAGAAAATTGATCGCGGTTGAAAAGAAAGAGTGACGAATTGAATTTAACGTTAAAAAAAAAGAAACACTTCACAAACTTTGTGATATATACTTATCTAATATGTATGTAAAAGATATGCCAATCAATTATAAAAACTTTACACTCACCTGTACAAAATTGTTTTAATTATTTTTTGAAATCTGTTGATTGATGAGATGATGTCTTCTTGGATCTGGTGACAATTGATTTGGCTGGTTTCTTCTTCTTCTGGTCTTCCTTCTTTTACCACACCAATCGAAGCAATGGTGGTACTCCTCCACCAATCGAGGCAATGGTGTTTTTTTATATATAAATATATCCACTTCGATCAGCAGTGATAAAGTGGCTCCGGGTAGCACCTTTTTGGTCTCAAATGCTTGAGAAACGTTGTCCAAAAAGTGTGGTTGTGTGACTTGTAGCTGGTCACAAACCAAGCAGCATGCCGTGGTGCGCAAATGAATAGCTATGCGAATCTGGTAGCGTTTAAGGCAAAAGACTGCTTTATAGACTGCAGCAGTGACGTCGCTGTGGCACAAACAAAAACTGCGTGCAGCGTCGTGGCAGCAGGCTTCAGCAACTAAGAGGTTGCACGTAGTGGTTGGGGCAGCAGATGACTGGCGTCACGAAAACGTGGTGCAATTTATTGGCGGCAAACAGCAACAAAAAACACGAGGCGGCAGCGATCGGCAACAATAGCAAGTTGCACGTGGTAGTTCTGGAGGCAAAGAGTGGCGTCACAGAAACGTGGTTCAATTGGCGGCCAACAGCAACAAAAAACACGAGGCAACAGCGTTCGGCAACAATAGCAAGTTGCACGTAGTAGTTCTGGAGCAACAGAGTGGCGTCACAAAAACGTGGTTCAATTGGCGGCCAACAGCAACAAAAAACACGAGGCAACAGCGTTCGGCAACAATAGCAAGTTGCACGTAGTAGTTCTGGAGCAACAGAGTGGCGTCACAAAAAAAACGTTGAGTGGCACAGGCAGCAAACAAGTCAGCAACACAAAAAACGAGTTGCATGTAGGCACAAAAAACGTGGTGCCCGTACCAATGTCAGCGCTCAACAAACTTTTGTAAAACGCCGTTATATTTCGGTGGCAAGTAGCGGTTATAGCTATGTCGCACCAGCAGACCAACGGCACAAAACTGTACGCCGTTAGTTTCGATGGCGTCGAGAAATTTTCCCGTAAGCCGTTATTTCTGTGGCGATGGCGTGGTCACGATGAAAATTGGCGCTAGGCGATGGCAGCACAGGCAGCAAAAAAAATCCGGTTCGTTGAGGACCAAATGGTTCGGCACAAATGGGGCCAATGAGTGGTGTGTCCAAAAAAGCCTTTTTTTATGGCCAAGTCCAACTGCCACAGCACAAATCAGCAACTCAAAAATACGATAGGTTTTCCTTAGCTTTTAATTTTATTTGTATTCAATTTAAGTAATTTTAGGATTTTAGTTTTAATTTTATTTTAATATATACAATCTAGGTTTAGTTTTTAAGTTAATTTAAGGAGCAGAATTAAAAGTGCCGAATGGGCCAAGTGTCAGTTTAAGAATGCCAATGAAAAAAAGGATGAGCTCACAAGGTAGTGAATTCGAGGCGAAGTTGGTTGCGGTCCACCAGCTGAACACATTCCACAACCCAGTATTATGAATAATACTGGGTTTCGGGTGCGCTCAGATGGTGGAACCGGCAAGCACAACCTTTAAGGACTACCGTGCATGCGTATTGCTAATGTTGGCCCTCCGCGCAGACTCCTTGCAACGCGGAGTTGAGCGGAAAGGCACAACAAGTTGCAATACGCATGAACAGTCATATTGGTAAGATTGGTAATATTGGTAAGTTTGGTAACTTGTAATAATTGGTATATTTAAGGGTAAAAGTATTATTTGTGGTAATTGAAATTGCAGTTGCAGTCGCAGTTTCAGTTGTAGTGGTAGTTGCAGTGGTAGGTGCAGTTGCAGTGGTAAGTGCAGTTGCAGTGGTAGTTGCAATTGCAGTGGTAAGTTCAGTCGCAGCGGTAGGTGCAATTGCAGTGGTAAGTGCAGTTGCAGTGGTAAGTGCAGTTGCAGTGGTAGTTGCAATTGCAGTTACAGTAGTAGTTGCAGTTGCAGTGGTAAGTGCAGTTGCAGTGGTAGGTGCAGTTGCAGTGGTAAGTGCAGTTGCAGTGGTAATTATGTCTTTCATTGGAAATTATGTCTTTCATCTAAAGAAAGTCTATCCACAATTTATTCGATTGTTCGTCACTCTAGGTCAGGGTGTATCCATTCATTTTCTAGTGTGAAAATAAATAAATTTATTTTGATGCATATGAATCATTTTCTCTATACTTATTTTCCTTTTTGACACAAAATCAATATTTATTATTTTTTTATTTTCAATTTAGTACGACAGAGCTCTTTGAGTTTTAAGATTTTATAAAATAAGCGAGTGAGTTTTAGAGTAATCGCCAATGATTACTAAGAATGTGCCCTAGGGTGGACCAGGATTTCGTTTTTTCATTTATTTTTAGGGTGTTCTGATGGGTTCTTAGGGGCCTACAACCACTACCAGAATTTTTTCATATTTTTATAATGATATTTCGAGGTCGCGATCATCGATTTTATGTACAAAAATACAAATATTGGTTATTCTACAAAGTGTTTGGTGTCCAAGTCATCATAAGCCAACACCGAAAATGCAGGTATTCTTCTTACATTTATGAAAATAAAAATTGGATACTTTTTTAACTATTGGAAATAAACTACAATTCAACAGACAAAGGAATATATGTTTAAGTCTTTTGCAACAACATTCACGGTGTTGCACCTATGCATGGAATAAACAAAGCAACCGTCTGCAGAGTAGTTTATCGAGTTTCGAATGTAATCATTGATGATTTTCCCCTAAACACCATTTTTTTGCCACAAAATTCTACAAAATTAGCCATACTCTGCATTAATTTAAGAAGAGATAGTGCTTATATTTTCAATGAATGATGATTAACAGGAGATCCAGTGGATCCAAGATTTAACAGGGCTCATAAATGAATTAAGTGAATCATTAGAAACAGCTTTGGTATGAGATGTAGGTACGTACATAAACGTGTTGTTTGCAATGTAAACATTAAAAGACTGTACACATGAGAGCGACCAACAACCAATGAATGTACAAATGTGATCTAAAACATTCAATCAATCAATCAATTGGGTGGCACAACGGCTCGTGAAGAGCCAAGGCATAGTGACTAACAACTCACAACCATTCGTGTGTATGCGTGTCGACAGGAATGGAACACTGAATGTGTGTGTAAATAGTACTAATAATTGCGTGCATTCTACGAATTTTATTCGTGGTTTTCAGCCACGAATAGCATTCGTAGAATGGACATATATATATTAGTACATATTGCGAATATTTAATTCGTATTTGTACAAAAACAAACGTGTATTGTACTAATATTATTGTAATATTTACCAATGCTCCCGTTATTTATTCGTACATTATAAAGTGCTATTCGTACATTGTACTAATGTAATTGTAGTTTTTCCCAATGCTGGTCGTTATTCATTCGTCCATTATACAGTGCTATTCGTTTATTTTACTAATAGTGTTGTAATATTTACCAATGCTCTCGTTATTTATTCGTACACTATACACTGCTATTAGTATATTGTAGTAATTTGACTAACTGCTGGTTTTTCCTTAAATCTGAAATTATATTATTATAATTTAATTGAAAAAAATTTCAAGTTTTACTTACCAGGATTTGAACTGGTATCCTTTCGTGCCGAGAGCGAGCATGCTTCCACTGAGCTAATTTGAAACATTAATTTCTATGGCAAAATGTTAATCAGTTGAAAAGTTCACACAGTTTCAGAGTCATCACGAATTTTTTTTTTTTTGCTAATGATTAGTAACTTTCACTAATGGAGTATGAAGTTATTCTTATAAAAAAACAACTGTTAATATTTTTTTTGTTTCTATCACTTGTCTCAAATAATAATAATTAATAATATCTAATTAATATTTACTTATTTTTATTTTTCACAAAAGACGAATTTGTTTACTTATGTATCTCGGTCACTTAACACAAATGAAAAATTTGTTTTTCCGGCCGGCGCGCGCGGTGACGCACTAAACGAAAACACCTTTGAACCTTTGAGGAATGGAATACGTTTACCAAAAGAAATAACGTATATTTCGGATAAAACGTTTTAAACTTTACTAATACTTCGTACATTCTACGAATAATGCATGTCTACGAATGAATTTTGTCTACTAATATTAGTTTTACTTCGTAAATAGTACGAATCCATTAGTAAATATTACAAATGCATTGGTAGAAATTACGAATGTATTCCTACGAGAAATTAACGAATGTTATTAGTTATATGTACACAACAATTCGTTCAATGTACTCATAGAAATGTCATAGTTTTAGTTTACGAATGTTATTAGTATATTCAACGAATGAATTCGTGTATACTACCACAGGTATTAGTAACACTTCACGAATGTATTCGTAAGGAAATCACGATACGAATACTTCGTACATTTCACGAATATTTGTACAATGCACGAATATTTTTGCTACGAATGTCATTCGTAGCCAATTTACTAATAATGTTTTTGAGTGAAGGGACCTACAATTTAATGCCGAAGGGCTAGACGAGAAGCACTTATTCATGACAGGTGATACTCTTGGAGGATTTGTCAATTCAACGCAAGAGGCAATAGCCCTGAAAAAAAACTTTTTAGTTTCTTAGTTGGACGATGCTGGGAAGTGAACCCAGAGCTCCAGCGTGACAGCACATTGCACTAACCATTACGCTACGGGCTACTCATTTAAGACATTAATAAACCTAAATTCTTTACAAAATCTAGACAAAATGGAAGAAATATAATTAAGGATTAGTTTAAGATACTTACAATTTTATTTTTATTGCTAAAACAAGAGAATTACAAGAAAACAATTTGTTCGTCGCGAATAGCCGCAATTCGTTACGAATTCAGAATTCGAAAATTCAGATTTTATAATTTTAAAGTTAATATTAAATCGAATTCTACCATTTTGACTAGATTCTGTGAAATATTAAGGTTTATTAATGTTTTAATTGCCATTTGTTTGTTCATTCGTCGGTCGTTGGTCGCTCTCATGTGAATGGTCCTCAAATGCTTTATGCTAGGTTTTCACTTGTCGTTCCAAGACCCAAATTGACACACTTTGACTTTGACAAAACAAGGTGGCTAATACCAACAAGAAAAGCAAAGAAAATAGTAGTAGAGAGAAGGTATAACCCACCCTGTCTTGTGAAACTGTGTCTTTCAATAACATGTGGAAACCTAGTTATAGGAATGTAGAAGGAAAAGTTCCTTTGCTTGAACCATCTACGCACGCAGCGGGAAAAATCGTACAAAAGTTATCCATTTTAACAATCATGTAAATTAAAAATTCGTTTAACCCTTAAACCAAAATCATCTTTTCCGTCTTCTGATTGATTTAATTTATTTTTAAATTCTTTAATTTGCCACGACAATAATATTTACTTTGAAATTTATTAGGATTTTTGTATGAACTAAAGTTCATACAATGCAGTCACGCTGCGCAGACAACAATTAACATTGAAAATTTTGAATGAAAAAACAACAACTTATTGTTCCACCACCAAGTTGTTTGGCTGAAGTTGTAGCTATTTCACGAGTGCCACCCCGATCATCCCCCCGAACTTAAGACATCAACTGTGACTGGAATTCGGAAGCCGACGGCCTACCCATCGCGCTACCGAAGCCACATGTCAAGCTCCACCTCAGTGCAGGTTTTGATGCTTATCAAATGCATTTGAACGACTTGCATTTTTATTAGAGCACACAAGCTGCTGTTGTCACATTCGGTTTCGTAATA
The DNA here is from genome assembly GCA_949320155.1 of Melangyna quadrimaculata. Taxonomy (NCBI): domain Eukaryota; kingdom Metazoa; phylum Arthropoda; class Insecta; order Diptera; family Syrphidae; genus Melangyna; species Melangyna quadrimaculata. Next base: position 69,131,926 of record OX439485.1, read on the forward strand.
TTTATTGTAAATGAAAGGAGAAAAAACGATATATGTCACATTTCTGTTGCAGCTTCCAATGCGGAATTGCATTATTGCTTTTTATGCATTTTTGCCAAATACCACGAACCCCACTACCTACACTTTATCGGTTGTATACAAAAATTAAGTACACGTAATAACCTTTTCACTGACGTATCACACATAACTGTTGAGTTGGTAGACCATTGACCAATGAGAAATTGCATTATTGTTGTTTTTGACGCTTTGAAGCCAAAAACCCAAGAACCCCATGGTTTAGATCGCAATGGCACATGAAATGAAGCACACGTAATAACATTTACAACGATGTATGACACTTAACTGTGGGTGGTAGGACAAACTATACAAATGAAGAATTGCATTACTCTATGTTTCGGTGCTTTGAAGGGCAATATCTTCCGAACCCTATGGTTAAGAGCCTTATGATCACATAATTAATTGATACACGTCATTACCTTTTCAACGATGTATGACTCATTTGTGTTGAGTAGGTAGACCAGCTCCCGTACATTTTTGCCCATTCTCATTTGTTTATTGGATATTCTCAAATTCAAAAAGATCTTTGAGAAAAAATGTGTACTCGTTTTTATTGAAAATCAAAACAAAACTAAATTTAAAAAATTTAAGATATTCAATTAGTTTAAAAAAAAAAAACATTTTTTAAAAAACTTGTATTATACTAAATTATTGAAATTGTAAAAAAATTGATAGAAATGCGTGTCAAGCTGTTTATGAGAAATTTGAAATTCAAAAAATTGGTTCTACAGGGTGTGCCTTAATTGATCAATAGTATTTTAGGGCATGATTCTGGGGTAATTTCTATGAAAAAAATCGTTTTACGGTAAGGGCTCCAATTTTTATATCAGGGATTTAAGAAAAGTCTTACTTTGGTGTACCCTGACCCATGTTAATAGTAATTGCGCTGTTAGTACTTACGATAGAAACTTCGTTTAGACTTTTGTTTTTAGGAGAAATACTAGCCTTTGTAATGGCGGTTTAATATCTTGTTTCAATTTAAAGATAAGCCCATGGTAATTTTTTGACTTTGGGATCAATTTTCTCCATAAAATGCGTATTAAATATAACATTTTAGTAATTTTTTTGAATGGACGTAACAATAATAAAAATAAAAATATACAACAAGTTTGCCGAAAACACATAGATTTTATGATAATTTGGAAAACTAACGACAAGTAAAATTTAATAAAAAGTTTTTTGTTTGCTTAAATCTGGAAAGGTTATGTGTGGTTATCGATAATGTTTATTTTATGTGTAAACTAAAACAGTTATAACTTTTAAAAGTTAAAAGTTTTAAAAGTTAAAACAGTTTTTTGTTTGAAAACTCAATGAGGCATATTCATAGTCGCAGATAGACCCAGGTTTAACTAAACTACAGTTTAAGACAATTTTGGCTCAATGAATACACACCGATTTTACTTACAAGTTGTTGGTTTTATATTTTTATAAGATTATTAACTTGTTATACTTCACAAATAGCTCCAAATATTTTGAAATGATAAACTTGAAAAAATATAATCAACGTCCAAAAATTCAACTAAACCTAGGTTTAACTTAGACACAGCCTAAAAATGACTATGAATACGCCCCAATATATTTCGAAAACAAAATCAATTTTTTTTAAACTTCATACAATATTTCTTGTCTTTCATTACTATACCGCTATTTTTACAAACAGTGTTCTAGTAAAATAGCCAGTTGCAATACTCGGTGTTCTTGGAATATTTACCCATCAGTTTACCGTCGATCCCTATTCCGGATTATTTCCTTATAGTCCACAAGAATGTGGAATGCCTTACCCCACTAAACTTTAAAAGATTTAAAACCAATGTCAATGAGCATCGGTATCTCCTTTTAAATCCTCTCCAACTTTCCTAATAACTCCGGCTGTGTTAAAACATTATAAGGGTAGGCATTTCATTTGAAAAGAATGATTTTTAGTTTTAAAATTAGATTTTTCAAAAACGGTTAAGTGTTTTTTTTTTTTTAATTAAAGAGTATCCACGCATATTAACTTTAAATTGGCGTTCACAATTTGTATCCTCAATACGTTTTAAAAATTGTACGTACAAAAAGTTTTAGAAAATCGCTCCATTGACTTTTAGATTTGTTTTTGATAAATAAACTGTTGTTCAAGAAATAAAATGAGCTGGTCTTCAATAGAATCCAAGTTTTAGACAGTTGGCAAAGTTGAGACTTAAAACTGCCCATACCTAGTATTAGCTTCAACTTTGAAGTCAATGAAGTTTGCTGAACTGAAGACACGCCTGATAATTAACAAATACATTATCGATAGTTCAGCTAGTAGAAGATTATACAGTAAAAGTATCTTTTACCCATTTACCTTTTGGGTCCTTATTGAAGTCATCGCAAATCCTTAATTTCAATACAAGTGTTTATTTATTTTCTGATTATAAACAAATCAAGAACGAACTTATCAATTTCATTAAACAAACAATAATATGTAATAAAAATATAAGACATTACAATCAAACTAGAACAAAATAATAATAATACTTAGTATAGCTGGACCTTAAAGTGACTATTCACATCCACACTCAAAGTTATTCACTGCATCGCTCCACTTTCGGACATTACCGCATTCTGACGTATGTATGTGATTAGCAGTGTTTGCCGCTACGACACAACATATTATAATGTACATAAGTAAGCAAACTCTATTAGTTAACAATTTATAAAATGGTTTCTTGATTCTTGCTACTTGTAAAAATATAACGACTATTAATTATAAAGAAACTTTAACCAACCAAAAAAGAAAAGAAAAAATTCGGGAATATTATCACGAAAAAATTCAGTAATTGCAAATAAAAATGCACAGTGCATCCGAATTAAAATAAAACAGAAAAAGCTACGTCAGTTTTGATGGTTTCTTCTTGAGAACGAACCTTAACCTTTTGTCTTTTTGCTACCTACCTTACCTTCCCTCTCCCCATATACCTTGCAACAATTGTTCCTTCTGTTCATAATAAAATATCCATTTGATTTCCATTTTATATTCTCGTTGAATGGTAATGGCTTTTGCTTTAGCTTTACTCGTATACCAAAGGGATACCATCAAAGAAATTTTGCGTTTACCTTCCAAGAAAAAAACAAGAAGTTATGCAGGTCCCGTTCGGTTCCGTATAATCATTATATTTCGAAGGAAAGAATATAAAACGCGCAATGGGCACTTGTAAGCGACGATAATTCAATTTAATAGTAGAGTCCCCTCTTTGCGAAAGCGAAGAAGACTTCGAGAATCCAGAAAAAGGACATTCTGACTTTTCACTCAGCAAGGACTCTTCTTTCTTATGTTTAGTTGGTATGACACAATCATCCTTTGTGAAAATGGGTCTTCGTTTTTTTTTTTACTTGTCCTTTGCGATCAGGTGTTGCTGGAAGCGGAACTGCATTTGGTTTTCGCCAAAACAGGCAAAGCCAACCTGCTGTTGGTATACCAAGAAAGACATTTCGATATAGGTAGAGCAGAATTATTTGCGACAAAGAGATACGGAAATAGTCGGTCGTCGTCCGTGGACGGCCATAATGATTTTCCACACCTGGGTAAAGATTAGAGGGAAACTATCGTGGTCGTTTTTGTCGTCCTTACAGTCGTAATTGCGCCATTAACAGTTCGCATAAATTTCATGTTGTCGTCTTCCTGCCTGAACTAAAGGATAAGACATTCTTGTGTGCGAACCGAATTTAACGATTTAAGATTCCTTTGTCTGGTGCTGTGGGATGGATGGTTTATCTCTCCGAAAAGCACCCTGGTGGACTTTAAGGATGCGAAACGCGTTTAAAACTTAACTGCAAATTGAGTTCCATATGTCAATCACTCAAACAACCAAAACCGAGTATATGTGTATCATTAATGTTGGTTCGTTAGATTCGACTTTTTTGGTTTCCTGAGTATCTTTCATGTCATATGCCGCCGACGACGCTGCCGCACCGCCATCGCCATCACGTGCGTCGTCCTCGTCGTCGAAAAGGATTCGAGCTCTCATGTCAAACGGAGTGAAGACATTAACATTTTTAACACGTACTCGGGAGTAGAGCCTAGGCTCTGTTGAAATCAATGATTTGCCAAGTTCATGACCGCAATCATAATCAGAACTTAGTCTATGTCGTCGTATGGCCCTTATAGTCCTTTTTGACAGAGCAGTGATTTTGATTCGATTTAACTGTGTGCGGGGTTGTGGAAAGAGAAGTTTGATGGTGATGGTGTTATGTGAGCAGGGGAACTTGTTTAACACACGACGAACATAAAGGGAATTTATTTTATTTATTTTTTTTTTTTGTTTTTTGTAAAGGAAAAGGACTATATTTAGAGCTGGAGAGGATTTTGTTGATTTGCATATAATGTGGTTGGGTTATAGATGTACGGCATATTTACTCAACCCGATCTGTGATGGATGACTGTGATTTGATAAAATTCCAAAATTTTGATAATGATGTTTAGAGAATATTAGAAATTCATGTCAGTAGTAGGGGTTGGACTGGTGGAGAAATATAAGGGGCTGGTGCAGCACCTCACCTGCCCAGAGAGGCATATTTTGAGAAATTCTGAAGAATTTTTTTTTGTTTGAAAAATAAACAGCATTCATTTATCTATTTGATCTTAAGCTCCAGTTTAGAAGTATTGTAAACTTCTATGAATAAACGTCATCGTCTTCTATTTGACACCTTAGATTTGACCTATGCTCTTGGTGTTGGTGCCAATAAGAAATAAAATAAGTGGCGCAGTGTTATGCAAGAGCGGATCCAGACTTTCATCCAGGGGGGTCACGACGCCTAGGTTCCTACATAACAAACCAATAAAGCCTAACATTGAAAATATTTCTTTTATTTTTTTTTATTTTAATGAAACCTATTGTTAAAAAAAATTTAGGAACATACTTATGTCTTTGGCTTCTAAGCGTTCAATCTCTATGTTGATATATCCTTAAAGTACGCAATAAATTTGTGGCTTTGTGGAAATATGCAGGAATGTTTGAAAACCAACTAACAGAGGGCTAACTGTAAGGTGGTTTTCTACCATTGAAGACCGCAAGCAAATTATCAATGGAAGAAGCGTAGAGAACGACCTTCTGCTAAAAGCTACACTAATAATTTACCTATCCAGAAAAGGTACCTAAATTTGTAATTTGAGGTTTGAAAACATGAAATACCTATATTGTAACTTTCTAAAAAAAAATTGCATTCACCCTAATTCCCTGAAACAATTTGTTCATAAGTTTTTTTTTGATTCATCAACGTCAAAAGGTGCCATCAAAGCACTTGGTAAGTTTGTTGTTATATCGCAATTAGAAACTACATAGCTATTTCAGTGCGATCAGAGATATCCAAATGATTTTGATTGTGAATTTTAATCTGTTTGGCCAATAATACCCGAAACAAAAAATATTTTTAAGAAATACTCGTAGATGATGAAAAATATCGATTTCCCGGTCCAATAAAATTGTTATTTATTTTTACGTTGTTTCTTGCCTGTTGGGTGCCGGTATGAAAGTTTTATATAGGAATATTTGCAAGTTACTTGGAGAAATTTAATTTTAAATACTAGTTTCTTAAGTGTTTTAAAAGGTTTTGAAAATATGAGTAAAGGTATATATAAATAAAGATGAATAACACAATAAAAGAGTACCATTCCAAAGAAAAAAACCACTTAGCATCATCTTTGGATGAGTTTTTATAACTCTGCATGACACACTGTATGGTTAGTGATCAGATCATGCAGCTTATAACTAGCCAATAGTTTGAGCCTTGATGTTGAACGTTGGGCTTAAGTTATTACCCAACCAAATATTTATGTTTATGCAGGCATATAATATGCTCCTAATTTAAACAAACTCATATAGAAAAACAAAAGTTGAATCTCCCAGGGGACATGACCCCCCACCCCCCTTGGATCCGCGTTTGGTGTTATGCAAATGCAATAACACATAAGTAAAGAGCCCAAAATGATTTGGAGATATAACCCAAAGATTTCTGTAGGTATCCTCCAAAAACAAAGAAGAGCTTTGAAATGTTATCCAGCATTATTTGTGCTCGCAAAATTATGAAATATGTATCGAAAATAATTTGAAACGCCATAATTAGGGCGTTAAGGGAGCCAACCTTGTACTTCATTCTGATATGGTGGCAACACTGGCAGACCGGAGATATAAGGGTTGCTTTCCTGACCATGTTTTAACACGAAATTTCACATAAATTAGCCTATAAATCGGTAACCAGACATCATCGGTAGAAATTGTGGAATGTCTCGTTGGATTTAGAATATTTGAAGCCATAGGGATATGTTCAGTTTTTTACCCCTCCCCCACGCTTGTACGTGGGGGGAGCAAAATACACTCGGCGGATAAGGGTTTTTATTTGTCAGAAAATAATGGTTAAAAAAATGAATATTCATAAAATTTTAAGATGAGCGTTGACGTAGAATTTCATATTCTACAGCATATCCGAAGTTCATTTTTATCCATGTTTTGGTTTTTTGTATAATCGCTTTGAAAATGGGGGAAGGGGAAGGTAAAAGTATATCAAACCCCTATATATTCGTTTTGGTATACTCTAAGCATATGGCACATGACCTTAGGGTAATTTTTAATTCCCAATCTTATGCAATTAAAATAATTTCAATATAATTTCCCTAGAAAAAGTTAAAACCTTTTTATAAAATGATGACTAAATTTTCAGTGAAACGAGCATAATACTACCAAATTCAAATGGTATGGTGACGAAACTTGACATTTCTCTTAAGAAATAAGAATCAAAAGAGTTCATAAAAATATCTGGGGATACAGGGTGTTTTTTTGAGTGAAACATAAGATACTATGCCCCGTAAACCCCCCCCCCCCAGAACTAGAACGTAGATGAAAGTTGGTAGAAATGTTTAGTTTTTTTTATTATTAACAAGGAACAAAAAAAAAAAGATAAATCAAATATCTATTGTCAAAGGTGGTTTTTGAGAGAAAATGTTTTATCTGCTCTACTCAAAAATACATTAATATTTCCAATAAAACGACAATTTTTTTCTTAATGGTGATTATATAGTCTTAATTTTACTTAAATTGGATTCAGCGTTGAAAAATACTTTAAAATCATGTACCATATTTTATATTTGGACCTCGATTACATAAAAATAAAATGTTGGGTTTATAACCCATATTTTCCTTCCGCCTAAAAAAAAAACACCCCTGGAACCAATATATTTGCATGGATCCTATTAAGTCTTGGTTCTAACAAGAAATAAAATATTTCTACCAACTTTCATCAACACACCAGTTTGTGGGGGGGGGGGGGGGGTTTACTGGTAATAGTAATTCACTTCACTCAAAAAAAAAAAACACCCTTTAGCCCCATATATTTTTATGAACTCTTTTGATTCTTATTTCTTAAGAGAAATGAAACATGTGTGCCTAGTTTCGTCACCATACCATTGAAATTTGGTAGTATTATGCTCGTTTCACTGAAAATTTAGTCATCATTTTATAAAAAGGTTATAAGTTTTTCTAGGGAAATTATATTGAAATTGTTTGA